>VWPU01018057.1:0-400942 GCA_013398955.1 Callaeas wilsoni
CTGTCCAAACCGAGACAGTATGTCTGCTGTATCCTGTCTGTCTTCTCTATATGGGTACTGATGCCAAAGTAATATCAATGGTTTGAAGGTAAACTCCCCCACACCTCCAGATCATAAGTATTTAATAATGTGCCATGAAGCCTGAGCATGCTATGATGTGACCTGCCCACAGCTTCATGGAGTGTCCTCTTTTCAAACTGACTTGTAGCTCCAGCTCTTTCAAGAAATGATGTCAGGTTCTAAACACAGAGCCAAGTTGGCATCAGACTGTAGGTGCATAGCCAATCTGCTTTCCATATTGTTCTCTTGGCTTTCATACGGTCATGAATAATCTGTTCAAGGCAGTCTGAAAACCTCAGAGCAAGCAGGATGCACTTTGTATCCCTAAAGTCACTTTTTACTTTTGCATAGGCCTCATTCCCAGTGAGGAATCTGTAAATATGAGAGGGAGAAAAGAGAGAGATCTCACAGAAAACAGCTACGTGATTTTATTTATTTTTATTATACTGCTAGAAACCATGACTGAAGACTGTGATTTGTCCACTGACATATGCATGCAATTTTTCCTGAGATGCAGGAAACAAATCTGTCAGCCTCCTGATAAGCATTACAGAGAGAAAGACACCCAGGATAATTTAATTAGATCCCAAGAAATAACCCAAACTGAAGGACATTTTCTGGTTGTCAGAAACTCAATTCGTCTTTAAAACAGGCAAAACCACCCTATTGGTTCAGAGACTTCCCTGCTCTCTGATCACCTCTGAATTGCTTTTCCTCTATGATGCTTAGAGTTCCTTGACCCTTCCTAGAGATTTTCTTCAAGATCCTCAGCTATGTTAGATCCATAGTATCCCCAAATGACTGAGGAAAAAAGTGACCTCTTGCTATAGTCCTAAGTGCTATAAAGAATGATCCATGTCCAAAGAATAATTTAGAGCAGATTAAACATGTCTAAATCACCCCGACCTGCATTAAGCATTGAGGAACTGATGCAACAATAAATGATGAACTGCTGATTCTCTCTCATTTTCCTTACAGTTCACAGCTCTGGAATAAAGTGTAATGCTGCTTTGGTAAGTTACGGATTATTTGCGGATTTTTTGCTTTGTTGTTTTGGTTCCCTCCCCTCACTATCCCCCTTACCCCTTCCTCCCAGAGGTGAGTTTAGTAGAGGGGGAAAAGCCGTCTGTCTTGGACAAAGTAGAGTTGAAGGAAGGAAAATATAGGGGAAAGAATGAAAATGGATAAGTAGAAAGATGTATCTTCCTCCCTTATCATGGCTGAACAGTTATTGTTGTGAGCCGGGACTGATGGCCTGTGACTTTAAAGGTTTCTCCTCATGGCTTCATCCTGCATTATGTTGCTTGAGAGACCTGGGCTTGGCTGAGCTCAGGAATACAGGGTCTGCTCTTAATTCTGCTAATGATTCCCAGTCTGACCTTTGACAGGTTTCTGCTCCATTTAAAGCAGGGCTTTCTCATTTGAGAGTGACAGAATAAGACTCTCTTTTAAATATTTTTGCATCTTAAAATTCAGAGCTGTTTCAGAAGGGACAAGCTGGCATTTGCTACACGTAGGTGATTCTTTCTCTACTGAATAAAGCGAGAGCTTTTCATGACTAGAGCTGAATGTACTCATTTGCTGAGTACATGAGTTATGCAACTTGCCTACTCAGAATAATGTAGTTACAATTATTAATAATTATATGTAAATTAGTTCATTAGGCCTCTATTTCTCAAAATCTAATATATTAACTAACTAAAAATTATGTTCAATGACCCATCTACTAATTACCAAAATCAGAATTCACCCTCCATCTGCTCAGAAACATACACAAAACAAGGCACTTAAGTCATCAAACAATAGCAGATCCAAACAATTGTGAGAGATGGAGCATTATATACTGCACTGGTTTATCATGAGTAGTAGAATACTATCAAACAAATGTTGTTAATTTGTGCCAGGAAAACCTGATGACCTAAATGTTTCAGATATTGTTCTTCTTGTAAGCATTTTATTCATCTCTGCTACAATTGGTTTGAATCTTTTTGTTATGTTTGTCTTGTACTATAAAAAATGAAGCTGAGTCCTGTATTTTCAGGATTGCACTGATGGGGCTGGAATTTAGAGATCTAGTATCTGAGAAATTGAGATGAGAGTTTTAAAATGTTTGGTATAAATACAGTGCATGGAATAAGTCAACCTGTGCAGTGTAAATACAAATGGCACCATAATGCAGTATATCATCCATCCTCTATGTGTAGATTTAGAATTCAGTAGAATAGTTTTGACTATTTTCTATGTGTAAATTTACCTCAAAGTGTTAAATTTGAATTTATGAAGGCTCAGAAACAACTTTGAAAGTGGATTTACTGACAGATTTAGCAGTGAATATTTTAAAAAAAATTATTAGGCAGTGAAAAAGGAAGTCTTGGATCTAACACACTGTTGTTTTGTGAAGAAACTGGGCAGTGGTTGAGGAGGATGGAGTGAGGTGCATGATAGGTCAAAGTTTACAGTATTTAGCACTGTTTTTAAAGCTGGATGCCTTTTATACGCTGTAGATGGGGCATATGTTCTGGAGGAAAGAGCCTAAAACTAAATTTCTAGTTTGTATCACTAAAGAAAAAAGAATAAATTTTCTAATTTACACAAGAAATATTCTTGGAAATGGAAATAGGAGAGTTTTCCATCTTTTCATGTACGCTACTTCTTCAGACCCTTTTTAGGGATGTACACTTTCTGTGAGCATTAATGTTTATTTAGAGTAAGCAGAAGTCTGTTGTATGTTGAATGTACCATGCAGTAGCTGCAAGTTGATTCCTCAGCAGCTTGCAGGCATTGATGGACCATGGTTTTAATTTCTCTAGTCAAAATTTTGAAAGTGATTGGCATGTGTGAAATTAAATCAGCAAAAGCTTACAAGCTCTTTGAATCACAGCACAAGCAACAGGAAAATGATCTGCAACTCTGATGTTTTGACAACAATTGATATCTATTCATATTCTACTGAAACCAGGGAAAAGAGAGGCTTTCTTTCAAAACAAATAGAGCCCAGCTATACATTAGGATCTGAATTAGATTTAGCTCACAGAGCAATCATTAATAAGAAAGAAATTAATGTCCTCAAAGTGTAGATACATTTCCTAATTTCTTTCCCCTTGAGGATTACCTGTACTTAAACTTTTCCATCGGTGATATTGTAGCTCATATGACACAAAGGAGTTCAGCCCTGTCTGTGAATACCAGTCATTTGTGCTTGGCACTGATGTATTTCTGAGTCTTAGCCATTATTTGGACTCATCAAAGAAATATATTGGGTGAGAAGTGAAGGAAATAAATATGATAAATGTTGGAGACAAGTACATAAGCACTTCAAGTAAACATATGATTTTAATTTTTAGGCTAAACTGTCATTCATCAGTAATGAACTGTCTAGTTCATTCTTTAGACTTTCAACAGGACTATTTTTATTTTTAATATAATTTTTGTAATAATCTCACAAGGATAAATTTCCATGAACAAGAGAAAAGAAAGATGGTAAACACTGAAGATTATTTATAATTTATTAATTCTGCATGGCTCACGCTGTACCTGCATGTTTATAACACAGAAGATGCCCAGCACATCTGTTAAAAATATTTGGAAATGAAACTTGTATCTTCATGGGTATTTCAGATGAACATAAAAATGATTTTACTTTGAAGAGTTTATTAATGAGTAGAGATTAAGAATAGTTTTACTAAGATAATTTCTAGTTGTTTATTAAATGAACATGGATATATCTAAGGCAGAGGCCTTATTTCAGCATGAAAACTTCAGGACAGGACCTCTCCATATACACAAAAAAGGGGAAAAGAGTAAGAATTGTTCTGTCTCTCCTGTAATGCAGTCTTTCAAAAAATTAGGTCAAGAAAAATAACATTTAAAGGCTGTTTGAATGAGAGCCAAACTAAACTAACTACTGTTTATTGTAATGAACAATTCCTGAAGTATTTGGTTCTTTTGGAATTGTTCAGCTGAAATCATACTCTTTTTCTCCAATTAGCATTCATCACAAGGAGTTTCCCTGTCTTTGACCCAGCTCTGTCTGTTAACAACATCAAACTTTAAACATAAAATGACAGGCTTAATAATGAAAGTTCAAGAAATATCCTTTTTGCCAGAAGAAAAAAAAAACAAAACCACCGTCATTATTTTAAATTGAGGTGGTGCTGAAAGGAAACAAAAAATGCAACCTTGTACAGGACAGGTCTTGCTTAAATACAGGTCTCAGGTTTTGAAGACTATGTGGAATGAAATTGAAAGTGTGTAGTTCATTTGGGAAAAAAATTTCCCATGTGTATTTAATGGTAGGTGACTTTTTCCTATCATAGTTCAATAATCCAAGCATACTCTGATTTGCACCAAGGGCAAATCTAACCTGGTGATTTAAATGCACCTACTTCATCTAGTGTGTCTATCCTGTTTCTGAGAGCCACCTGCCTATGACACATTTTGCTGTCCTCTCAGTGCTACCTGGGCCAGTGACTGCACAGATTTAGAGGTGATTCCATACCCACACCATTAAACTTCTGTCATTTTGCCTCCACCTTAAAATGCTGTCATGGGGCTGTTAGAAGTTTTTCTTCTAAATTTTTGTAGGCACCTCCTTGCAGTATAAGTGAAACAGAAAACATGTTTATTCTCATATAGAGGAGTTTATTTTCATTCATTCTTTTCTTATCCCTATATGAGAATATTTTATCCTACGTCTTAATTGATAGCTGACCTTTTCTCCATCTGCTCTAAACCAGGGAAGTACAGTGTTTCTCTTGTAATTACATTTCTGCCACAAGGTATTTTTCTTCTTTTAGGAGATCAAAACCATTATTGACAGCAGGATGCAGTCTTTTGAATATTTTAATAAAGAAGCCCACTGCTTTTGCCTGATGCTTTAGCCTGCCAACAGGAGTTTAATAGTCTAGTGGAGCATTAACAGCAACTGATCATTGTTCAGAACATCTAACTAGCCCCAGGTTATATCAACCTGACAGACAGGACATTAGCTGAGGGCAACAACTCTTCATTAATTGTTTATGCAGATGACCCTCTGATGGAAAGGTGGGCATTTTCTCATTTGCCTTGGGCAGTGTAAACCAGCCTGAAACAGCCACTGCAATTAGAGGACGTTAATGAGGAAGCAGAGAGAGAGCGGGTGGCATGGAGAGCACTGCGGCAAGCACAGCAACACTAAGGGTTTATTCTTGTTCCCGCTGCAGCCAGTGGTCAAATCCCTGTCGATTTAAAGAGGGGAAGGAGATGTACTTCTGGCCGAGATCCAGACTGGCAGCTTCCCCTATGTCATATAAGCTGCTGTTGGAGCATGTTGGAATGATAATCTGTCCAGACATAGTGAATGACTGTTCTTTCTCTAATTAGTCTTGCTTCAGACATTTGGGTTGATAAGCATGCAAGGAGAAGCTGAATGTTTCTCTGCCCTATAGTCTTTACTCAGAGACTTGAGAACTGAGAATACCAGCTGGTTCATAGGTTGTGAGCTGTGAAGGCTGAGATCAGTCACGGGTGGGTTTGTTCACCTGCTGGAGAGATGGCACTTACTATAGCACCTGAAAACATCTAGCATCCACAGTCACAATGTCTAGACAGCCTGAAGGGACTGCTTTAGTCTGAATGGACTGAAACATCTGTGTCCCCATCATGGAATTCCTTCAGGGGAGGGTGAGGAGAATTGTCAGAAAGAAAACAGATAGACCAAGAATAAAATCACCATGGGATCAGGATGACATCTGTGTTGGTGGAACTGAAAGCAATGTAAAAAGTGCCTTCCATGATGTAAGAATGAGTCCTTGATTGCTTTTTTTTCATCAGGTCAGAAAAGCAAAGACTTATTACCTGTTCTGAGCTGTTTTTCAGTAAATGTTAACTTTTGCTCTGTTTAGTGCAAATCTGAGAGTATTCTTTTCTGAAAGCAAAATCCATAAGTTTGCTTATGTCAGAGTCTATTTCGGCACTGGAAAAGTTGATACCGTGCAATTCTGAGACAATGATATAAAGAAGCAAATAACTGTGGTCAGTTTAAATTCATGGCAGGAGAAATCAGGAGAGTGAGAATGCCAACAAAATCTTGTTTATATTTAATGTGTAGGGTTACAAATCTTCCAGGTAGCTTCAATTTTTCTTTTTTTTTTCTGTTACTGAAAGATTTCAGTTTATAGCCATGGAAATTAAAGTTTCCTTAAGAAGATAGTTGTCATCTCCCTGATGCAGTCTTGTCTCAATGCACATTGTACTATGTCCAAAATGGCCACACATGCAAGAGATTTTTCTGCCCTTGCAGTTTCCCCCTTCTTTGCAGGACTTGGATCTGTGATGATCTTTGTCTGTTTATATAGGCAGCTCCTTTCCTGAGTCCAAATAGGCAGTCCTGAGCACTCGCATTCGCTCAGTGTGTCACATGTCTTGGGTACCTGCAGCACCTAAATCTTCAGTCTGCGAGAGGAAACTTCATTTTAGTGATATAATGAGGATTTTTCTACGCACAATTTCATCGTGTTTGGATGTACTGATGGCTAAAATCTAAACAGGGTTGAAGTAGCTGCTAAATGTCATCTCTAGCAAATGGTTGCTTTTCTCAGGAGCCTTTTTATTTATGCTCTGTCTATAGATGATGAATACTTCCTTGGTCAGAGGGCAGTCTGTCTTGGCCTGTCCCCTGGCCCTGCTCTGTGCTCCCTGGCATTGCCACTGAAGCTCAGCTGGCATTCAATGGACAGCACACTGACAGGTAAAAAATTAGTATTAAGAGAAAACAGATAACCAGTAACACAGGTACTGAACACTTGTGCAAAGGCTGAAACTGGAACAAGACAAAGCATTTAATGGGTAAACAAGACCATGCCGAGGATGTAATGTAGGTAGTTCTTTTCATCCTTTAAAAAAGAACATTTTCCTGCTGCAAAAGATATCTCCCCATTTACTCTCAATAGCATCTATTTGATACATTCTATTAATTGAAACCAAACATTTGTCTTACACCTGCCTAACAAGACCAGATATCTACATTACTGAGGTGGGGATAAGGCTTGCCTTTTGTTTGCTTTTTGGTGATACTGCACTGAATTTATGAAGTGGCAACTGGCCATCTTTTGTTTCGAGTTACATATCCAAAAATCAGGCTCAGAGGGAAGGAAAATTCCCTGTGTGTAATCCAAAAATATTGAAGTGAATCGTTAAACATGTTCAGATCATTCCCTTTGTCAGCACTCAGTTGGAAGAACAGCTAATCTGGTAAGGGGTAAGCAAAGGGGATGCCTAATAGTTGCCAAATAACATGTACCATCCATAAACTACTGTCAGGCAAGAGCAGTGGGGAAGCACAGGAGAATGGTGACTCAGCCATGAATGTCTGAATCACAACGCCTCCTGGATCCGCTCTGCCAATGCCATTACAGAGCAGGGGTTTAGGGGTTTGTTTTTTCTAGCACTTTTTCAGAGCTGTGACTAAAATCATAGAATGATTTGGGTTGGAAGTGACCTTATAGATTATTTAGTTCCAAGCCACCTGCTTTGGGCAGGAGCACCTTCCACTAGATCAGGTTGCTCAAAGCCCCATCCAGCCTGGCCTTGAACACTTCCAGGGATGGGACATCCCCAACTTCTCTGGTCAACCTGTTTCAGTGCCTCACCACCTTCACAATGAAGAATTTCTTCCTAATGTCAATCTAAACCTATCCTCTTTCAGTTTCTAGTCATTGCCACTTGTCTTGTCACTACATGTCCTTGTGAAAAATCCCTCTCCAACTTTCTTGTAGGCCCCCAGGTACTGGGGTACTGGAAGGCTGCTCTAAGGTCTTCCCAGGGCCTTCGTTTCTTTAGGCTCTTCTCAACCCAAACTCCCTCATCCTTTTTTCATAGGAAATGTGCTCCAGTCCTCTGAAAATCAGTCCTCTGAAACTCACTCCAGCAAGTCCATGTCCTGCTTCTGTTGGGGGCCCCAGAACCAGATGCAGTGCTCCAGGTGGGGTCTCATGAGAGCAGAGGAGAAGAATCCCTTCTTTTGAAGCAGCCCAGGATACAATTAGCTTTCTGGGCTGTGAGCACACATCGCTGAGTCATGTTAAGCTTCTTGTCCACGAACAGCCCCCAGTCCTTCTTCTTAGAGCTGCTCTCCATCCATTCTCCATGCAGCCTGTGTTTGTGCTTGAGACTGACCCAACACTGACTTTAGTGCATATTTGCCTCCTAATACTTCCTTTTATCTGCTCTACAAATGAGTGGGCTGTGTAAGGCAAGGTGAAGAGGCTTTTCCTTAACATGGCAATAGTAATACAACTAGTTTAGATATGACTGCTTTAGACTGAGGTTGAGTACAGCTGACTACTTCAACTGAACAGAAATGCAGGAATTAATTCAAATAGGCATCATAAATTAGTGTCTAAAATGTGGCTCTTTAGAGAGCTGGGAAATGGATTCAGATTCACCAGACTAAAATTCCAGGTAAGCTCCTGGGCCAGATGTTTGTTATTTCTTGTGTCTCGAAGAGCTTGAATGAGGCAGTGGGAAACCCTGTGCACAGGGTATGAGTAGGATGTATCAGTGGTATTTCTAGTCCAAACCGTTCTATTCAAGAAAATACCCACGTAGCTATAAGAAACATCTGGATACAAGAAGGTTACTGCATATCTTTATTCAGCTATGGCTATTGCAGAAAAGGGGGAAACTATAAATCCTGCATTTAAAAACACCTGCAAAACTCTTAGATTTTCTCTGTCTGCACTGGTAACTGAATACTGCACAATCGTGTGTGAGTGGATAGGGTGTCTTTTGTCACGTAATGAGGAAAGGTGTTATGGCCCATTGTGTTAATGTTGCCATATCCTTTGAATTTTTGCACATACCACTCCCTTCATCTTCATTGACAGTGTACTTGGACCATGCAGCCTGTGCACTTTCCCATGACTGGCACATGACTGTATGGCACATAAAATATGGATTTGAGGATACTAAGAGGGACTATTTTATAGTCCCTCTTCCTTCATACTTCAACTTGCAATCACAACACATGGATATTGAACTCTGTAATATGTCTTGAAGGCTCGGGCTGAGTTAGGGTGAAGAGGAATGTGATTATTCTTGTCCATGTCCTCAGTTTCCATAACTGGCAGTTTTGAATAGGTTCCTCTGTTGGGATGGGATGGGATGATAGGGTAATGCTATGATGCTGAAAAGGCAGGAATCTAGAACAAATTCCTGATCTCCTAATTTCATTTAATGATGTCATTACAAATTCTTTACGTCTCTACTGTCTTACAGCTTCTGCTGTTGCTTCCTGTGTGGGCTTGACTTACATGACTAAACAGGCTGTAAAGCTGGCAACTGTCAGAATAATCTTTCCATTAAACTGATGGTCCTTTTTAATGGAGTCTGCTTTCTTTTAATGGTAGATGGTATAGCAGTGCAATGGAAAGCAAATTATTTTTTCTTCTTAGTTTAATCTTCTTAGGGAAAGAGGTAATCCTCTGCTAATTTCCTCCATCAGAGCAAGCATATGTCTCAATCACATTTATAGCTGGAGCAGAACAGCACTCAGCACTCAAATTATGCTACACCCCATTTAGATTACTTCTTCTTTGGCATTTATTCATATTGGGGATCCAGCAAGTAAGTCTTTCCACGGTGTGAATTTATGTGTTTAATCCACATTATTTTCATTAATACCTCTACAAGCTTTGGCATGCAACTGTCTGGTTCCTTACCTTGTTGTCAGGTACATGTGAAGCAATGGTGTGGTCCTCCCAGTGCATCTGAATCCTGAATCCTGAACCCTTACTTCTTAATCTTTCCTACTTTGACTTGGCAGAGACAGGTGTGAGAGGGACTCCGAAGTGTTACCTCAAGCAGGGAGCATATCTTATTAAAAATGTTGTGCAGGTAGATGAGGTTCAGGTCATGTAGTTATGGCATTCATGTTGTGTTATCCAAACTGTTAAATTAATACTGAAGATGGACTGCACCATGTATATAAATGCATACAGAAAGCCAGAAGAAATGTTGTGAAACAAGAGTTATAATCTGCTCTCTATGGTATTGATTCCCATGTGTGCTAAATACTAGTTTTGGAGCAGTCTTACACAATCCAAATTTTTACAATATAAGTTGTTCTGTGTCTAAACTGAAAATTTATAGGTTCTGCCTCTTTTCTTATTGTATTGAAGTGTGAACACTGTTGCAGGCATGTATATATAATAAGGTATGTTAAGAGTGATTGAGGCTAAGCCAATAGGACTGTCACTCATGTTTTGATATACCTTTTCCGTTCTTGTCAGCTTCCCCTCTGAGCAATTCTTGATGGACTTGTTTGCAACTGATAAGCACAGCTGAGTAGTAGCTGCAAGAGTGACACTAAATACAAATTTCTCTGCAGCATCTCCTTAACAATGCAGAAAAAGAGGTATCAGTCATTTGTAATTGTGTTCTTTGGGTGAAAGATCTCCTTTTGCGTCAAGGTGTACATGAATTCCTGAACTCATTTAAGATGATTATAAGGAGCAGTTTTCATAATCCAGATATATATATATATATATATTTAAATTGATGGATATTGAAAAACCTGACCAGAGTGTTTTATGCCACTGTGTACAGGTTAGAAAGGGATGACTGGAATTTAGGAAGGATTTTCTTTTATTCGGACTAAGCTTTCAAAAGGTACATTGAAGCCTGCTACAAGCTCTTTGTGGAGACAAAAGTTCCTCAGTATAGATCTTGTTTAGAGCTAAATTAGGTCTATATTTGTCCACATTTAGTCCTTTAGCATTTATGCATTGCAAGAGAAACAGGGTATCTTCTTTGGCCAGAAGCTGGAAACTAGCTCTAACCAGAAAAAACATACAATAATGAAATAACACCACACAAGCTAATAAGAGGGTTGCCCGTGAAAGTCAAGATAAGGACAAGTCTTTACAAATATATTTTTCTTATCTCTGTTTACTCTTTATTACTTTTTTATTTTTTTAACTTAAAATCAACAATTTGAAATCTCAATTGAATTGTTGCCTTTTTTTTCCATGCTTAAATTTGAAGTTAATTGAAGCAGCTCAAAATAGTTGGGTTGCTATTCTACTAATAATTATTGTTTAGCCTTCTGTTTGCCACATAGTATTCAAATTTGCCGCATAATATTCAAAGTCAAATGTTCAGGAACATTAGGAAGTATTTTCTTAATTATGGTGTGAAGAAAACATTTGATATATTTTGTTGTTAGTGTGGCTAAGCTGTGAAACCATTATGTATTTCCTACTGCTGGTGAAAACCTTCCTCTAAGACCCAAGATCAACAAAGCACTTAAGCAGCTGCTTATGAGATGAAAACCCATCCCAAGGCAATTTTTTTAAATACAGCTTTTAATCATCTTTGGAATTCTTGTTTACTGTTTTATTTAGGATGCTTGGGGATGAAGGAAAGGGAGAAAATTTTGTGACAATGTTGTTTGCAGATGGAAAAAAACCCTGCGGAGAAGCAAAACTAGAGTTTTCCATTTCATTCCTGTACTGTTTTCCAGTACAAATTTTAGATAAATGGATGTTGAAATACAGAGATAATTTATTCCACCTATTACCCTCTTCATTTTATTATTTTTTCCAAATGTGCCATTGAGCCAGACCCCTAATAGTTTCATCAATGGAGTTCTCTGTCTCTCAGTCGCTAACCTAATTGTTCAAATATTTGTTTTTACACTAGAAGAGTTTGGATGATGGGATGTATTGTCAGGACTGATTTATTTGCTTTTCCAAGATTCCAAGTGTTAGATATTCAGCAGAAATCACCTTTCTGTCTTGCACAGCACTCAAGAAATCATCTTGCATTCTCGTGTGTTAACAAATCATACCCACTATTTTCATTAATGTCATTATCAAGGTAGTGGAAGGTTCTGTCTAATGGGAGGAATAGTTACAATTGACCCTGGTTCTGAGGAATTTTTAAGATGTACTGGCAAGAAGTGGGTAGGGAAGCAAATTAGAGACATGGTTTGTATAAAATCAGAGTTAAATGGTAGAATTCAGGTGCCTGACTCACACATAGTGTCTTCTCAGGGCACTATTTATTTTGGACAGATATATATTTGCATCTGCATACACACTCAATCTTTGTTAATGTGCAACCCTGTTCTTACAAATTGTTCTCTTTCTGAATATTATAAGGATTATCACATCCTTAAGAGGATGACTGAAATACCCACGATCTGTTAGGGGGTGCCAATTAAAGTTTTAATGCTGTAACAGCTGTTGTCTGCTTGTAAATGATTTCTCCTAATTTTGGGATTTTCTGTTAGCACATAAAATGCTTTGTTAATAAATGTGAAAGTCCCTGAGGAATTCTGTGCATTAAACTTTAATAATTGAAGAGTGCAGAGGAGTAGCTGAAACGAAAATGACTGCATTATGGAACAACTTTTAATATGTGCCAAATCTACTAACAATCATAAACTCCCATGATATAGCATCTATTTTGGTTTGGGTTTTTTCCTTTCTTTTTCTTACTTTTTCTTCCTTTCTTTTTTTTTTTTTTTCCTGCTTCTGAAATGATTAGATCTCAAATCCCTGAAACGAGTTAGCTAGGATAGATTATTTGGAAAATTAAAGTTCCCCTTATATACTCTTTTTGTCTAATAAGATACTCGGTTACCTTCCAGTACAGGTCTACTATTTTTGGCAAAACTATGGCTATTTACATAATCTGAAATCTTGGCCCACTGTATCATATACTGTTCAGCTGGTGTTGTTAGCTCTTTCCTTTCAAGTCTTCTTTTCCCATTTCCTTGAAATCCTCACATCAAGTCAAATTTGACACAGTGCTGGAAAATGCAGCCTAGGCAAGTGAGTAGTCTGTTGATGATATGAAATATCCAGCAATCAGGATTACTGTGAGTAAAAAATTTCCATATTGTAAGCTACACACAAGAAAAACTAAAAGGCCAAAATTTACCAATGGTTCAAATGAACAACTTTTTCTAAAAGTGTTTCTGAAAGTAGGCGTTTTACCAACTTCCGTATTTGCAGTGGCTATAGAGGTATATGATGATCCTAATTATAATAACAGTGGTAGAAATAATAATAATTTAAAATATGTACCACAATAAGTAACATAGCCAAAACAATAACAAAAATAATAAGATATTAAAAGAAATAATGTAACCAGATGTAATAAACAAAATCCTGTGTATTCCCGATTAATGTTATCTACGACCAGCATAGGACTTTTGCAAGGCTGATCATGGCATTAGCAGACATCAGCCTCATTTGATAATATTGCTGCTCTCTTTGGGTTATGCTAGCAAGGCTGGCCACAGTATTTTTATCCTCACAAGTTTGTTCACCTTGTATTTCAGAGAATTAGCAGAGCTAGCTGTTGCCCTAGATCATGCACCTCTGAGCTGCTGCCGAGGGAGCTCAGTATATTGTGTGTTCAGCAGTGGCTCCAGTGTGTTTTTAATTTAGATGAGTCAAACTGATGCATATCTTTTCCACTACACCACTCATTTGTTTACTGCATCCTCCCCGTCTCTATGCTAGTCACATACATTATGCATATCGTACACGCTGTCACATCACCGCGAGGCCCAGGGGTAACCTCCCTCGCATTCACTGGCAGCTTTAAAACTGTCCACGGCTGCACATGAGCGGTTTCCCTGTCAGGATCAGTGCCTGAGTGGATCTCCACCCGTAGTCCCTGACAGCTTTGCCCCCAGCAGGGCACTTGTGAGGAGAAGCAGTCTGGGATTCCCAAGTCAGATGGGGCCATCGCTGTTTTCCCCTTCTGCTCGTTCAGCAGGAAGCAGCTAAACAGATCTACTGCTGCGTTGTTCAGAGTGATTGTGCTGAGGTGGGCTGGAGCCCCACACTTCTCGCTTGTTACACTGGAGGAGCTTCACTGGCAGAGGTCATCCAGAGCAGAGGCTTTCCGTGGTCACGCACTGGAAATGCCAGCCCTCCAGAAGCAGTGTTCTTTAGCTTTCGGAAATTCAGTTGCAGGCCATGTTTCCAATTTCGCATCAGAAACGCGTTTAGGAGAATACTTCCTTGTAGAAGATATGAAAGAGAGGTGTCACTTACCATGCAATGCCTTGCAAGCATAGAGCAGTCCAAACTGAGTAGATTTTCATAATTTCTTAGCATGATATAAAAGATTTTTTTTTTGGCTGATCTCTTTGGTTTGCATACAAATACTCCTTTCTTTTTCAAAGGGCATTTAATTGCTCACTTCTAAAGCTTTTACTTTGAAAAAATAATAACTTTATAGGTTTTGAAATAATGTAACTTTATGAACTAGGATTCATTTGCCTTCTTTTTTCATAGTTAGAACAAAATCAAATCATTACAACATCATAATTATGTCTTAATGATTCTAATAACTTTCATTTTTGCTTTTAATATTGATTTATTTTCCTGTTCTGAAGAATAGAAGACAATCTAAACAATGAAATAATTCATTACTCTAAGCTCCTCGTTCTCTTTCTTGTTCTTCCTATCCCCTCTTTTCGGATTAATAGAACTATGAGACAATCAGGGCAAGATTTCATTTGCTAGCTCCTTCCTTGCTCCCCACTCCCCCATTTTCTTTTTCTCCTCCAAATCCCACTTTTTTCTCTCTCACTTTTATGCACACCTTCTTATCTGTATTGAAGTTACTTAAGAGGTAGAGTAGGAAGAGGAGTAAAAAGAGCCCTATCCATTATTAGTTTCTCAGTGGATGAATTTCTGCAGTTCTTTCTGTAACCTCTTGAAATCAGTGGAGCTCTATTGAAATGTTCTTGGGGATCTCCTGTCTCCATTAGAGTCACCAGAGACATCACTGTGCTTTGCCATTTGGATCTGTTGCATAGACAATATGGTGTTGTGTAGTACTGAGAGCAAGAAAATCTGTGCCCCCCACACGGTTCATAATTAGCATCACTTCTTCTTCCTACCTGCTGTGGCTTTCACCCTCAACTTCCACTCCCTGGAAACTGGTAATTAAATCTGGTGATGGAGAGGGAATTATCTGCTGCCTGCAGCTTTGCAGTGCAGGCTTATTCAAACACATCAGATTAAAACTTCTTTCACAAGAGAGA
Organism: Callaeas wilsoni; assembly: GCA_013398955.1. Taxonomy (NCBI): domain Eukaryota; kingdom Metazoa; phylum Chordata; class Aves; order Passeriformes; family Callaeidae; genus Callaeas; species Callaeas wilsoni. The sequence goes on from VWPU01018057.1 coordinate 15,110, forward strand.
ACAGTAGAGAACTCTTGCTGGTGCTGTGCTGGACTGAGAGGTTTGAACAGGATCTGGAGCGAGAGAACGTTGCTCTGAGAAGATCTATCAGTGCAAATAAACCAGATCAGTGATGAGTGACAGAAGAAAGACAGAGGACTACATTTGCATTGCCTTTTGCAGGCAGGCATAAGCATGCTCTGCCCGTGATACAGGTGGACTAGAAGTTAATACATTTTATGTTTAGATGTACATTTGGTACTTGCAAGGCTGGATGTAGCTATGTGCTTCTGTTTCATAAATATCTACAGTCAGAGACTTGGAGTTGCTTGGACAGAGCTAACTTGTGTCTGCCTCCCCAGTGGGGGCCTGAACATCGTGGAGGCTTGAAAAGACCTGTTCCTCAGCACAGCAGTAGCAGACATTCATTCCCGACTCTGTTTTTCTCCCTCCCTTCATCTGTAAGTTTATGCAGAAAGTTGATTAGAAACAAATTCACATTAGAAACTGTCCACTAACAGGGGTTAGGTTGACCTCATTTGGGCAGCAGCGCCTGCACCATCTCAAAAGTGTGCATGAAAATATGGTATAGTTTTGCTTACTAGAATAATTATTAAAGATAAAAAAGTCTTATATTTTCTTTGAGCCTGTGCTCTTTTACTGTGACCATTGAAAATATGTCTCCAGTGTAATAAGTTATACTTCTGTAAGTATACATACTTACATATAGAAGTACTACATACTTCTATATATGTAGTAGTACCTAATGATGCAGAAATGCAGAGTCTATTACAGCAAAAGAGAGTTTTGGCATGAATTTCAATGAAATTAAGATTTCATATAGAATTTCAGTGTAAATGAAAAACAGAAGAGAATAATAACTATAAATTCTACTAGGAAATGGTGAAATCTGGAAATCCTACTCAGTATTTAAGGTAATATACTTTTTTGTATGGTTTTTTGGTATGTTTTGCAAGATTTGACTTAAAAAAGAAGCATGTTAGCTTGCAGTGTTTTTGTTAATATATATCCATGGTCTTACAAAGCTGTCATTATACAAATATATTTTTTTTCCAACTCTTTATCTTCTTCTTTGCATCTTTTGCATATTTTCTATTTTTTCTATTTGAGCCTATGAAAATATTTTTTATCTTTTCTTTCTCTTTCTTCTCCTTTTTCCCCCTCTTCCTTAACGTCATCCTCTCCTTTTTCTTCTCTGCTCCTGTCTTGTGCTGCTAGAACATGCCCACCTGCATGCTAAACCTGCTGCCATTTCCATAATCTGAACAACTGCATTAACTCAGAGTGGTGTGCTTCTGTACAGCTCTGATGTGTCCTGAGAACAGCCACACCAATACAAATCACACTAAGGAATGTATTTTTTAGATGTTGGCTTATCAATGTCTGTAAAGTCTCAAAGTCTGCAAAGTGCTGAGCATCTCCTCCAAGTTGCTAGCATTACCTAATCCCATCACTGCTGAAGAAGACACACAGAATATCTGAAAGTCACCCAAAACCCCCTTCCAGTCCTAATCAGGGTGATGTATGAAATGACGCTCTTATCAACTACAGTGGAGCTGTCACATTTAAATCATAATGCATCTGTAGGTGGCTTTGTATTTGTTTGTTTTAAAAAAAGCCTGTTAAATTTGGAGTACTCTTTGTAGGAAATTAAAATGGAGGGTGAATTTTGGACATGTTTTACTTCAGTTTAAAAGAATGTATTTAATAATAAGATGCATGTTTTCTTCTCCACTTCTGTTTTACATTCTTCCAACATACTTCACTGGCATTCTTCTGTTTCTCAATCTGGCTCCACAGTGAGTCGACAGCAAGCAATAAACACTGAAAGAAGGTTGTGATTATTGCTTGCATGAGTTACATCCAACCAAAGATTGATTTTCAAGTGAGAAAGGAGCTGCTAAGACGACAGATAACTACAGCTTGGCTTCTGAACTCTTTGAGTTCTTCCTAGTGTTTATTGTCAGATTTGGAAGTGAAGCAAGGCTGTGAAATGGTGTCGATAGCAGCATGGGGACAAGAGGTGAAGGGACTGAGGGCTTTACTTTATGGGTGGGAAAGGAGACGTGTGGACATTGGAATTTCATAGCCAGATTAAAATCACGAAAGGAAAATTGTAGGATCAGAAACTTTTGTCCACTACTTGGGAAAATCAACAAATTGTTTTAGCAGTCTTGTAAAAAATACTCTTTTTAGAGAGTTGCAGACAATGACTGAGTATGTTTCTGGTCTCGAATCACAAAATTGTGCGCAATAATGCTGAAATTAAACTATTTCATCTGTGTCCTGTCAAATTAAACATAAGGTAATATTTTTCATCTTTGAATCTTGACAAATTGGTATTTTTGTGGAACAAAGAATACATAGCATAATAAATATCTTTTTAGAGTCTTTGAACTTATTAAAATAAATGGCTATCTAAACTTTGGATGGTTTCAGGCAAATTAAGTCAATATTTGTTTCTGAGATGCTGGTTATATTAGAGCGTAGATTTTCTACTAAGATTAGATTTTAAGGCTAGATTTACTGTTGGGGGTCCCAGAAGACACCAAATTAAACATGAACCAGCAAAGTTGCATTGCAAAAAACAAGGGAAATCGTGTCCTGGGCTGCATCGGGAGTGTTGGACTGTTGCCAGCAGGTTGGAGGAGATGATCCTTCCCCTTTATTCAGCACTGGTGAGGTCACTCCTGGTCACTCCTGTTTTGGACTCCCCAGTACAAGAGAGAGATGGATGCACTGAAGTCCAGCAAAGGGTCACAGAGATGTTTAAGGGTCAGGACCATCTCTCCTGTGAGGAAAGACTGAGAGAGATGGGCCTGTGCAGCCTGGAGAAGAGAAGGCTCATGGGGACCTCATTAATGCCTATAAATACCAGAAAGGGAGGGTGCACAGGGGATGGAGCCAGGTTTTTGCCAGTGGTACCAGTGACAGGACTAGAGGTGATGGACATGCACTGGAACACAGGCAGTTCCCTCTGAACATTAGGATACACATTTTTACTGTAAGGGTATCTCCATCTCATATTCGAAAAGCCACCTGGACTTGGTCCTGAGCCACCAAACTCTAGGTGGTCCTGCTTAAGCCGAGTGTTGCACAAGGTGACCTTGAGAGCTCCCTTCCAACCTCATCTATTTTGTGCTTCTGTGTGGATTTTCCATAGAGTTCTAACAACTGCACTGGACCTTTACAAGTGAGAGAAGAGCATGACCTGGTTAAGATACCCATATTCACTTACTTGTATCTCATGCCATGTTTGTATTTGTAAGTTTTTGGAGAGAGCTAACTAAAATTTCAAACTCAAACTCACAGGTTCTAAAGAAAAACATTATAGAGTGTTAGAAACACTAAGTTGCACTGCCTTGTTTGCCTTTCTCTCATTTTTTCAATACTTTTTTTTTTTGCTGTCTGGATTCTCCCATTACATCCTATTTACAGATGAATTGTGAAAATCTAAGGGCCTATAGTGCATCTTTTTGCAAAAGTACTTTTTGCTGGTGGCTAGCAGGAACTTTGAAAAGTGGTCCAACACATCACACTGCACTTGTAGAAAACTGCCAGCAGTGGAGAAGCAGCAGTCATATTTGGTGGGTGCCACCAATTTTGGTTGAACCTTTTGTGTGAATGGAAACCATACTCTTGTCAAAGCCGACAGTTGGCTGAGTATCTCCAGCAGGGACAGGCCTGTCCTACCCTTTACTTCTTACTTTCTGTGCCACTACAGTCAAGTCATATGGTTTCTGGTCTGCAGAAGACAAATGAGGAGCTAAACCATTCTGCCCCACAGGTAGGTCATGAAGATGAGACCCTTAGTGAAACACAATTTGTAAATACATTCAATTGAATGTTTTGTTTATCCATATCATGGAAATGCCTGTGACCTGCAACTGAGATCAGAATCCCATCCTACGGAACACAATGATAGAGGGAATCAGTCTCTAGGAACTGAAATCACGAATCTTGATGCTTGGTCTTGACCCCTGGCAATACTGTATTCTGCCTTGTCAAGATAAAAAAAAAATTGCAAGTGCTTGGACGTAGACCAGTTCCTCCTGGGATGCCTCTTAATGAAAATTTCTTCATATATACATCAAAAAGGTAAACCGAATGAACCAGCTAACCAAATCTTCAGAGAAAGGATAGAAAATACATCTTTCTCCTCTCATTTGTATGCTTACATTTCTTTCTTATAATGGTGCCACCTGCTTCCTTTAGGTGAACAACAGTCTTTTATTTGCAAGGGTTTTTCTTGAACGTATTCCAGTTCAAGAAGAACATGTTCTTATGCTTCTGATAAAAAAATCCTCAAACTCAAGACTTTCATGTAGGGACAATCTGTCTGTCAATATGCACCAGATGTGTTGACCATAAAGTTGATTTAGTATTCTGCACCCATATTTTCTCATGAGGCAGACTAATGAGAAAGGAAAATAGATAAGGGAAATGTCAAGGTGAATTGCAGTGAAAATTTAGATTGTTTTGCAGATAGGTAAATAGAAACGGGGATAAAAAGCAGGAACTTTCATTCTGCCACAATTGCTTCTGCTGTACAATACCAGACAGTTTGAAAAACAGGATTTCAGAACTAAAAAAGCCCTTCATTATAGAAGCCTGGCTGCCTGCATCAAATCTGTAGCTAAACATATTTTTACACTATGCCTGACAGGTGAGGTAATCACAGACATGACTTGTAGCCAATAAAAGTTATTACCTAGTATATTCTAGTTCACTTATGGTGGGCATCTGTGAGAACTTGCACAGTTTTAAAGAATATGTTGTTGAATCCAAATTCTGTCCTTTTGAAACACTAAACCTGTAGGAAATGATGCTATCTTCGATGATGAAAAAAAGAAATGTAACAGGTGCAGGGTCCTGTATGTTGACTGATGTCCAAATTTCTTTATCAGTCATCATTCAAAATAACTCACGTACTCAGGTTGTGGTGATAAAAGTATTTGTTGCCCCAAGGACACCAAATATGATTTATCCCCTTATGAGTAACCCCCTTCTTCTTTTCTCTACTTGTTTCAAACTATTTATTTGAAAAAAAATTTTTTCACGCTCTTATAATAAGAAGATGGTGTACAGCAAAGGAGAGACACGTGAGCTAGGACGCAGGAGAACTGGTGTTTATGTTAAGATCTCCCACTGATCTGGTGACCTCTGCCAAGTCAGGTGTCCTTTCTTCATCTTTTTTTCTGTTTCCAAACTGGTGATAATGATACTGGCCTCCTTTAATAAAGTCCCTTGATATTTACTGGCTGAATATATGAGTTATGTGAAAGTCATGCATTTCAGCAATTAATGCAAGGCAGAGGGTCTCCTCCTCCTGTATTCAATCCCTTCTCCCTCTCACTTATAAAGTTAGATAAAAATAAGTGACAGTAGCAGATAACCAGTTGCCTTCTTCATGCATAGATACATAGATAATTTCAACCAGATGGGAACAAGGAACAGATGTTCTCTAAACATATGTGCAAACAAAAAATTACAAGTGTGAACGTTCATAAGCAATGAATAAAAGAGGAGAAAGAAAAAAAGTATGATTTCAGGACTCAAGTATTTGTGAGGCCTGATCTGGAAATTTTCAGCTAGCTTTAGAAACAGCACATTTAAGAAAATGAAAGGATTTAGGGTAATTTATTCTTTTTCACTCTGAGACATGAAGACGTTCATCTAAGTGTCTTCAGTCTTTTCTGAAGAAGAATATGATGGCTAACTGGATGTTGTGCCAGGACATATATCTGTTTGCTTGTAGGCTTCTCTCCACATGGTTGGATTTGTAATGTAGACAAAGAGTTACCTTTCCTTTCTAGATTATTTCTGTGCTTAAGCTAATATTCTCATTATTCAGTTTCAATCACCTTACAACATCCCAGGACTTGTGTTTTTGTCAAAGTGAGCATTATAATGACTTACTGAAAACTGAATCGTTCTACTACTGCTGTATTTCCCTTCCTTCTAACAATCTGGCTACAATTACACTTAAACTTTCTCTTACCCAAATTTTATATTATTACGTCATAATGCCATTAATTTCAGTGCAGATCTACAATGTATTATAGAAGAAAGTTAAGTTGAAGTCAAGCCTCTAATTTTAAAGATATTTTTCCCCTACCTGACAAGCAACTCATTAGCAATATTGCAAATACAAGATAAATTGTTAAGCTTAGATTAAATATCTTAAATCACTACATGCTACCTCCTTCTGTCATTGAGTGGGATGAAAAAAGAACTATGAGTTTCCCTAAGATGCAAAGAAGATATGATGCAAAATAAATAATAAGATTATTTTTTTTCCTGTAAGCATAGTTATGTTTTCAGTGTTAGGATGTTGATCTTGTTCACGCTTCTGGAATTTCAGAGATATTATTGTGGGTTTTTTCTAGAAATGTAAAAGCAAATATGAAATATGTTGGTTTTTTTCTCAGTGTATACACTTATAAAATGTCATGAGAATATGACTTCTTAAAAGCTTTTGGAGGTATGGGTGAGAAGTATGTTAAAATACATATAGTTCTTCAAACCTTTTCACACAACTGTATTTTTTCCATTTGGTTGTAGAAGTCCCAGATCCCATGCTAAACAGGAAGATCTACAAGTGGGTTTTTTTTGATGTACACTGTTTTAAAATATATTTCACCCTTGAGGAAATACCCATATGATGAATTTTTTACACCATCAGTAGCAAATTCATCTTAGTGAAGATTATTGTCTCTGCTTAGAAATCTTCACATTTATGGATGAAAGCTGCTTCATAAGGTCAAAGACATGAGTTCTCTTTTTCACACTAACTTGAGCAAAGCAAAGGTGAAAGCTGTAAAATATCTTCAAGCTTGCTTGGCACCTGATCAGCTCTGATTTACAAGGATGTTCATATTGCTGCAATTGAATGAATACATTTGCACTAGCCTGCTTTAATTTAGATGTGTTTCCAGACCAGTTAACTGGAAGAAGTAAATAGGTGTTTAGCGTTTAATAGATATGATTATCATTTTTATTTAACTTATTAGTGAATCTGGGTAGCAAATGGTTGCCTCAGCCTCTGAAGTGTTTGGAATTTAAGAAGAGTGTTCCTATGCCATACAAGGAAAATATTATATATTCTTGGGGTTTTCGTGTCTGTGTGTGTCTGTGCAAACGTATAGAGCTTGTAAGAAAAGATGGTGGCAAAATTCTTGCTATGTAGACTGCTGGTGAGAGTATTCAATGAGAAATATAAGCCCAGAGCAAATGAGCTGAACTTAAGTAATTTTTATGTCTGCAATACAAAGTTGTCTGCAATGAGTCTTTCTCCTGTCTGCTCAGGAGGTCTGCACTGTGCCTGTGGGCCTCTACCTGAGAAATGATTAGAAACAGTCTGTTGTGAAAAGTTTCATTTCCGTGAATCAGTGAATCACAGAAAGCATTTAGTTGAAAAATTCCCAGTCTTTCTGTTTAGTCATTTTGGTGCTTTCTTCTTTTGTCTTCCATTCTTTATCCACTCTCTTTTCAGAGCATATTTTTAAAAAACTGTTGCTTTCAGATAAATCTGTTGAAATTTTAACAACGATTCTTCAGACATCTGTCACAACATCTGGACTTGGAATCCTGAGAATAACTAGCATACTCCCTCCTATCCTCCTCATTCATACTTAAAAATCAGAACGGGTATGTAATGTTTTTTCGGCTACCTCTATTAGTATGTAACGTATGACGGTCTCCCCAGGAAAAGAGACCTCTTAGAGAAGGTGAGTACACAGCTCTCAAAGGTGTAAAGTGTGGCGGGCAAGCAGGGCCTGGGATATTAGATCCTGCCTCTGCCTCTTCAGCAGAACAGTTTTCTGCCCTTGCTTAGCTTCCCTCTTGCTATCTTGTTCCAGCTGCTTTTTTCTGTCTCCACAGTTGCAGCTGGCTCTTGTGCTTATATTCAGATGCTTTTTCAGCACTGAGTTGCCTCTGATTCCTTAATGTGGCTTCAAGCTCCTGTTTCTCTGTGTTTTCTTCCAGCTTCTCATGCTGTGCAGCTACAGGATATGGACAGGAAGGTCCAGGTTGCCAGATGTGCCCAAAGCAGATTTTATTCCAACAAACTTTTTTTCTGGTCAAGCTGAACTTGCTGTACTTTTTTTTTTCCCAGCCCCGTCAGCTCTTCTGGCTAGGCTGAGTTTTTGCATGGTGTGCTTTAATGAACTCACTGAAAGCTTCAGGCTGGTTCATCATATCTGATTCAGCTAACTTTGCAGTCATCACTCCGCAGTAGACAGTGCCAACGCTGTCCTAAACTGATGATTGCTGTTTTTCTAATCTAAACATTCAAAACCACTGGGATAGACCAAGCAAAATCTTCTTCTAAATATCTTTATTACTCTGATTTTGTCTTCAAAACAAGGCACATGATTAGCTGAAAAAATGCTGGTCATAATTTCTTCAACTTAATTTCTGTATCTGAAATAATCATGAGAATTTCCAATATGTTTTCAAAGTTTTTGTGGGTAAATTCAGAAATAGAATATGAGTTTGGTGAGGAAGCAAAGAAGAGCACAAACAGAGCAAACTGCATCTCTCTCACAAACTTGAGTGTTATCCGTTCAGTTTCCATGCATGCTGTTCTTCCTAATCTAACCAAGCCCTGAACCTTACATAGCCAGCAAATGTTACCAGGAGACACTTGCATACAGCTTGTGCATTACCAGCTTGTGCATCTTGATGGAGGAACACACTTTTGTGTGTGCATTTTTGGCACTAATGTACACTGGTTATATCTTTAAGAGAGGCATTTGGATGCTGAGCACTCAGCAAAAGTTTTGTCCTAGTTTTACAGACCACGCTACTGTAGAAGCCTAAGCCCATTCTGTCAACTAGCCACCTTGAAAACACCCTTAAGTCACATTAGGGCAAAGCTGGTAGAAGTTTGTACTTACTTAGTGGGTAAAATAGGCTCCAAAGTTAGTGAGGTTTATAAAGTTACAAGATGTTCAAACAGTTTGGCTTTTTGTTAGTGTTTGTTTGTTTGAGCTTAATTTTTTAAGAAGACTTCTAAAGTTTCATCCCACACTCAATTGACAAAACACTAGATCTTTACAAGCTCCTCATCAAGGATTTATTCTTCAGAACCTTTACAACATTCATGAGAGAGGTGTTTGAGTTGGGGACACAGTTTCTTGTTTCTGACCTTCTTAATTGTTACCCCCTCTCCTTTATTTGGAAAGCTAAATGCAAAACAGGAGCAATCATGTTGTGCACTTAGTTAAACTATTAGTGAGCAGTACCTTAGGGATAAAGTATCCTTGCCCACCTGATGAAGCAAGGAGCAAGTTCCAGTCAGGAGGCTTTCCATACCCTGAATTTTATATTTCACATGAGGGAACTGGCAGTCAGCTCCTGCATTTATGTACAAGGCTAACCCATGGTACCGTGACACTGCCCATTTGACAAATTTGTTGAAAAACAGTGTCACACATCCTCCATTACACATGGGAAGGGCAACATTGGAAGTTTTCTATGCAGATCTTTATAAAAATATATCATTTGAAAACATCTCAACTGTGGTGCCCACAAAAAAACCCTTTCTCGGTTGTTAGGCACTGATGTTTTCTGCTCTCTGATTACTCCTATGTTCACTGCTCCCTTGTACTTTCCCCATCCGGTTGCCTGTGAACTGCTAGGTTTAATGCTAGTATTGAGAAGATAATGTTTTCACTGCTCTTTTTTGCATGGTTCATAGCCATATCAGGATTCTAGGTGCTAACTCACAGGTATGTAGGGACATATTTTTTCCTGACACTGAAGAGCTAGACAAAGATTCCCATGTGTTCTATTATGTTCCAGCCCTCTCCTGGATGCCATCTACACTGGAATCAGTGATTTAAGGTTTTAAGATTGCAATGCTTTTTAGACACCTCGCCCACCCACCCCAGCAGCCCCACTTCCCATATTTTTTTTGAAGCCATTTGGTCTCAACAACTCTGTTGTCACTCAGTGGAGATATGGTGTGTACATTAAACACATTAACATAACATCTGCACTCAACAGCTGACACGTCTTGCTGCCCTAGGATGGATTGCAGTGTGTATGGCTGGTGTTTGTTGCTGAATGGATAGGAGAGAAGGGCATGAATGGAAAGAAAATTGTGAGCTGTCCGGATCTCAAAACCAGAGATTTTTAAATCAGTAGTTCTACTATCTTCATCTGTCTTCTAAAATGCCTACAGACAACAGCAGCGAAAACAGTCTATAAAGACTTGCTATGGTTAGTTAAGTTGCACTAATGCACGTTTTATGAAGGAAAAGGAGCTATCTTAATGAACATAGCAGAAGTGTGACCAAATGCTGCTCTCTCTTGACCTCCTGTAGTTCCCTTGCCTCCGTGTTTTAAGTATCTGAGGACCTTTCTGTATTGCACATTGTACTTTACAAAGAAGTAAGCTTTGTGATCGGCTGTCAAGCCAACTGCTGGTGCCAGGTCCTCTTTGTCAGGCCTCACAAGGCTTGTCTTCACCCTCCTTGGAAAGATCAGAGATGATCTGTGGTGTCTCTTTGGGGAGCAATGCCATGCCCACCTGCTCTGCCACCACTTTGTTTGGTGCCACCACCTGCTGCAGTGTGCTGGCTTTGCCCTGGGGCTTAGGAGAAGGCTGGAACCACCTCCAGCTGAACACTGCCTGGGGCTGGGCCCTGCTCCTGCCTCGTGACTCCTGTATTTGGTGGCTGTCAGTGGTATTAGCATGTGCACCTCACAGGTGCACCCCTCAGTCATGGGCGTTACCTCCTCTTCCATGATCTACCTCATTGACGCGAGCCCCCTTGCTTCATGCCTCAGAGTCTGCAATCCCTGTACCTAACACTCTTTCCTAAGTAGTCAAGAGTAGGGAAAATCATGGTATCCACAGCTGACCCTTCATACACTGTTTTCAGAGTCTTTAAGGAAAAAATAACCGGCAAAGTGTTGCCTGTTGCTACTGTTGCTCTTTTAGCCATGTGTTCCTTTAGTGCCCTCTAATAGTAATCAGTAAGTGCAAGCTATTCCTAAGAAAGAAGCAGCATGAAGAAAGGGGTGAAAACACCATTGTTTGCTAGCACAGAATTGCTCATCACTGGAACTGTAAACATGGATCGATTATTTCTCTTTTTGTTTAATGTGAGGCTACTTCAAATTTTCTAGAAAATAGGTTGCATTTCCTTTCCTCTTGACTTCCTAAAGTGTGTGCTGGTCTTAAGCATCCTTAAGAAAAACATACTTTTGTTTAGCCTATTGTATCTATCTCATGAGCATATAGTCACCATGCATGTGTTACCAGTTAAAAGGGATACCCACAGAAATGCCAAGTAGTTTAGACATCCCATATCTAACCCATTTCCACTAATGTTTTCTTCAGAACACTTGTGTCATAGTTTAAAAAGATATAAGTTTTTTAAAAATAGAATAGTTTAAAAAAAATCAGGTATTTTACTGAGAAAATCCAGTACATGGCAACCTCTATTGCAGAGGGACCTGGTCCTAATGATGAGTCCATCAGAATGAGTAGAAGCGACTAAAGGATTAGGTCACATTTTTCTCTTGTCTAGCAAAGTCACCTTATCAGGACTAAAGTTGTGCTGAAACACTCTCCCAAACTGGAGCTTAAATCAGTGACCCTGCACTTTTCCTGTGCTTTGGCTGCTCACTGCTGTCCTATTGGAGGTTCTGCAAGGCTGAAGAGGAGAAGCTGAAGTGATGGTAAAGGATAAACAGCAGCAAAGAGCAGAACGAGGTGAGGAGACAAAGTGAGATGTCAGGTCGCGATGTTGGAGGTAGATACTTTCACATCCAGATCTGGAGGGATCTTCAGGCAACTAAAGCCAGTGGCTAAAGGCTCTGCCAAAATGTTTTCAAATCAGGTTAAACTAGGCTGAAGCACTTCCATACACAGTAATTATGACTGTGGTGAAGAGTCGTCTTGTAATGACTCCAATTCACATGACACACAAAAAGGCAAGTCAGTTTCCATGCTATTATTTTATCTTTTTAAAGCCAGTATTGACAATATTGAGTCCCACATTTGCAGCCATAAGGACTGCCCATGCTGAATTAGAGATGACCTGGCTTAAAAGCCTGTGTATTGAACAAATCAGGTAGGAAACATTATGCACATGCTGTGTTCTGTGCTCCTGACAGAAACCAGAGAGTATTTCTTCAAAGTATAATTAGTACAACATGTACACTGTGCCTCTTGTGGACCATTAAATATTGTATTCCATAACAGCCAGACCAAACTTATATGCATGCATGTATACACTATTGTTTTCTCAGTAAAACTGTTATTTGTCTGGATGTGCTGAAAAAATTCAAAGTTTAGGCATTATTAGTGCTGGGTTTATCAATTTTTTACTTTCAATAGGATTGTAGTTTGATGCTCACATGGCATTTTGTATTCACGTCTGCGGAGAACATCAGACCAGATAGTCCCCTAAATTGTGTTTCCCTGGTGTATTTCAACTTGTGTCTAATGTTGTATTTCATTTCTCACAGACAGCATAACATATATTAACAGGGCATAGCACTATACGTGCAAAAAATCAGTTCTTATTTTACTTAGGAATTCCTCTGGACATTTAGAAAGGCTCTTAACAGAGGCTGTGTCTTTTGCATCCTTTGATGTCAAGTCCATTGTTTCATGCTGTTTTCACCTATGGAGAGGAAATCATCCCAGTTCAAACATTGCCAGTATGTCAGAGGTATTTCCAGGGAAACATTTTGAGAAAGTCAGATCTGTTGAAAAGAAATCTAAAGAAAATGGGTAACAAAACAGAAGAAAATAAGCTGAAAGGAACAGTCTAAAAATGAGCTAGGAGTAGGATAAAAGGCCATTTGGAAGATGGCTGAAATACTTTGAAAGACTAAAAAAAAAAAATGAACAAAAATGCAGAGGGGAAACAATGCAAAGCATTCAGCATTAAAGAGAAATGAGCAAAATTTTTTAAAAAAGAAGAAACATTAAAAGTAGAAAAGAGGAAAGAATTTAAGGTATGAGAAAAAGCATATGAATGGATTGACAGTAAAGAAAAAGATGATAACAAGAAGTGGATGGATATGTAAATTTATTTGGAGAGAGATTATGTCTTTAACATTATCATGTGGGCATTATCTGAGTTTTGCTGAGAACTTCAAAGTGAGCAAGGAGGAAAAAATGGAAGACCGGTTCTATACGTTGGACATCAAAGATACATGAATATTCGTGAATCATAAACTGGTAAACCTGGGTGGTTCAGAACCCAGGTAAACCTGGGTGGTTCAGAACTGACAATGTCAGATTTTGGAAATGGGCTTGTGAGATATCATTTGTGTCAAGTGGAAAATAAATATACTGTGACCAGTGCCAGAGACTGGCTTTTAGTTTTGGTGGAGTGAATCCATATTTCCTGCTGCTCTTCTGAGTCAATGGTTATAGTCTTAGTCTGGCCTTTCTTTAATAAATTCTGTAAAGGGAATCAGGTACAAAATCTGTATTGTTTTTGAGTTGGAGAGGATTTGTACTTCTTCAAAGGTGTACCTCAAGTAATCCAGGCCTTACTCAGACTCATTGAACCCTAAAAATTAAGCTGGAAAAATTCTTTGAAGACTTAGCAGAAAAATGTCCTACCCCATATTAGGGTAGCAAATCTGATATGCAAGGTCAGCATTACACAATATCTCAAGGTGTTTGCATCTTCCATATCATTCCTCAGCTGATCTGAATGCCAGTTTGAAATGGCCCTGTGTGTGAACTTCCTTTCACCACAGGACAGTCATTTTTTACCCAGAAAGTTCTGGCACAACAGTAACAGTGAGTCTAACTAAGATATGCCACTCCTTGGAAAAGAATATTCTTTCTTGAGGAAAGAAACACTGACATTTTAGACATCAGAGCTCAGTGTTAAACTTTTGAAAGTATCTTAAATTAGAAGTGCTGAGTTATGCCTAAATGACTCAGCTTATTTACCTGTTTTAATATATGTCTAGCACATGAATTTTGGTCTTCTGCAGTTTACAGTTAGGCTAAAATTTATCACCAGGTCTCCAGACTTCTAAAAATCTATATAAAATCATGTGAAAAACTTTACAGTATTTATTTTTACACAGTTCATGATACAAACAAACCATGCTTGTCTAGTAAACAGGAACCATTATCCCGTTTTAGAAAAGTCAGATTTGAGGTTCTGCTGGTTGGTAGAGAACAAAAAATGCAAAAAATCCCGTTTTCCTAAACCCATAACGAATGGAATAGGGCATATTTCGTTGCCAACATCTTTTAGATGTAATTCTGCCCAGATGTTTCTCTTTCTAGGCTGTTCTTCAGAGCTGCACTCCTTTTTCAGTCCATTACCTTCATTTTATCTCTAGTTTGTGCTTTCCTGTGGCTTCTGCTGCTCATGTAAGCTCCTCTACTAACAATATTTGTTCTAGAATCTTTTTGTATATGTGCCTGGTATGCACTTCGCCGTGGGCCAGAACATCAGGTTTTGGAAGCTGCAAATTTTTCCCATCTTTTTGCACCATGAAAGAATTTCTTACGTTTGTTCCTTTTCAAATGAAGAACGCTTGTTCTTTCAATAGTATTTTAGCAAAGTGTGCCAGTACAGTGAAGATCACTGTTTTGTGTTACTTGGTCATTTTCAAATGGGTTCTCTATGAAAATTTGTTGCCAGTTTTTCAATAGCTTCTCTAAACACTTTCTAGTGAAAGAATGAGAAGGAAGGACTGAGCTTTACACGGAAGTTGTGAGTTAACACTGGACAAAACAGTGGTCTGATGGCAAGTAGCATCACATCAAGAATCAGGTCTCTAAGCAAGTTGCTGAATTCTTTCATGCTTTAGGTCACAAGACAAAAACACAATCGTTTTCTCCTGTTATTTACATTGGCCTTTTGAAGAGTTTGCTCCTTCCCATAAATATTTGGGCAGGGTAAACCCTGGTATGTCTTTGGTTACCTTTTGCCCATATCTGAAAGCAAACTTATCACACACATTTCAAGGCCATTCTCCCTGTGCTCCCGTAATATCACGACACAGTATAAAGTTTGGAAGTTACTGAAGTAGAGTGAAGCACAGAGAATTTCAGGGACAGAGATGAGTCTCCCAAGAATACTTTATCTACCTGCAGTTTACTTAGGAACAGGCTCCCTCATGAGGTAATCTCTCCTGCTAGAGACCTGGGTGGAAATGCCACAAAACCAGCCTGTCTCTGACATGTGAGGATTTCAGTTATTCATGCAGGTTGGGATTCAGTGGGAATGTTTAAATGCCGTATATTAGTACAAGAAATAAGTCATTTGTGTAACTTAATTCAGTGTTCTACTCTCTACCTACCTTAGAATACAGTAAATATTTTACAGTCAATATATTTCAATTAATATTGGGCACATTTATGCAGTGAATGTGTGCTCCATGGCCATCTAAACTTTAATGCTTTAATGCTTTTATTTCTATTACAGAGTCACTGTTCTTGTTGAGAAATGGAAAAGAGCTCTATAATGTATCTGTGCAAAGTACTTAGCTTGTAAGGACTTCAAAATTGTTTTCTCTAAATCTCTACAGCTTTTTAAAGGCTCCACATGCTGCTGTAGAGGCAAAGTACTCCTTTTTCCTTTAAACAGACCTTAGCAGTTCATCATGCTTTTGAATAACAAGTGGTTGATCATGTGCCTTAATTACAAGGTACTTGTCCTGTTCATCAAAATAAATCGCATATTAGTTAACTAATGAAAAAGTCAACAGACAGAAGAATAATACCACAGCAGTGTTAGCAAACATGGGGGCAAAATCCTTAGCTGATATATATCAGCATGGCCCTAATCTCTTCAACTGGGTTGTGCCAGAAAATACCAGGTAATGATCTGATCTTTTTTGAGTAAATGTGTGAAGAATTATGTGCACTAATTTTCTTTTGAGAAGTTGGGGGGCAATATTAATTGGTGCCAGATCTTTAGATGTAGCTTTGTATCTATCCTTTTAGATAAAACAATCATGTTGCTCATATAATGAAAGACTTTGACTTCTCTTCTGGAGACTGTGATTTGCAATTCTCATTTTCCAATCCAGCTTGATATGCTTACACACAGAGATTAAATGTCTGGGATCAGAAAGTTCAGTCATTAGGTGAAGTAAAGAGCTGTGATGCCACAGATACAGATACATTTTGAGATCTAGAGAAAAGATTAAAGACCAAAGTTACACAGTGTACAAGAGGAAATACATTTCACACATGATAGTAAAGATTTTCTTTTAGAGAAGGAGTGAAACAGCTGTTGAAGGTGCAGTGCTGGCTCACAGAAATCAGAAGGTTTTCTCTAAACACTACTCAGGTCTCTTGTTTTTATTGTGGAGATTTTGTTGCTGAGAATCTCTGCTGTAGGTGCTTTCCAGATGTACAAAGTTCCTGTCTCTCCAAATATTGTCAATAAACAGGGGTCAGAGGGAGGAAGTAACAACATGGATTTTCTATTCAAATCAATACATTTTCCTATAAAGGCAGCAAGGCAGAAAAATGATTTTGAAACAAGGAAAAAGAACAGAGGAAGCTTCAAGACAAATTAGTAAGGGCCAGCTGATGCAGAGAGGGACTGCAGAAGGGTGCGACAAGGTGACTTTTGAGGTTTGTGATAAAAGGGCAGGAAGAGTTCAAAAAGGGGGCAGAACAGAGGTAATAGGAAGGGCAAGTCTCCTTCTGAACGGCAGTATCCACATGTCTTTAAGAAGACCTTCAGTGCATTTGGCTATAGGAGTATTATACCAGCACTTGCTATGAGGCCGTTATTTGGAAGGACAAAAAGAAATGCTAAGTGATAGATGATTGGGAAATGCCAGATTTCTGGGACTTGGGTTGCTTTGAGTTCCCTGTGCTGTCATGCTGGCTATAGTATAATGTAAGGGCTCTGTAAAAAGGAGTGGGCGGGAATCATGTGTAGTATTTAAACAAAGAAAAACAGTGAAAGAAAAATACCCTAAATCACCGTTACAGAGAGAAACACAGAGTGAACAGAAAGAATTACTTTATAGGTCATGCTAAGAATTTGTCTGACCCAGGACTCTATCTCTATACATACTAATGTATGGAATACTCCCTTTCCCCACAAAGTCTTTCTTTTTGTATTAATCTGCATGATAAAATGGGCTTTAGAGGCTTTTCCTTATTCTACAGAAGACCTACACAAGTGTAGCAACTTTGTAAGGGTTAAGAAGAGGAAGAACAGGCTGAAGTACCTTCCATTCAGCATTCAGATCCCTTATATATGATCTTGAGTTTAAACAACGGACTTCTTCACAAAAGATATACTTGATTGTTCTGACCACTTTTTCTCAAGAACTTCTGCTTTGAGTGCATGCCACTGTCAGTGACTAGCTGTCAATACCTGGTGAACAATACCAATATTAACTTGTTTATAAAGGAAATCGCCTACAAAAGAACATGAATTTAAGGTAGCTTGTCAGCTGTGCAAAACCACTGACCAAATCTTTAAGATATTTCCTCTGAAGATCTTCTATATGACAAATTATTTTTGTGCATTTGCAAATGACTGTCAAGTAATTTCAAAGATCGTTCCTGGGTGAGTGCCACATAATTGTGAAAATTGGTATAGGGGAGAAGTAGCAGGCTCATTTAATTATTCTTTTCCCTTTGCTTTGTATGTCAGAAGCCTTGGCTTTGTTTATATATGACTTTTTCTTTTGCAGAAAGGGGAAATATTTTAGACGCTGGTAGTAACTGATATTTGTGTGAAGAACAGCCCTTATGCTGTTTGGCCGTCTTGAAATCTCCTTTTAGTTGTAGGACTTCTCCACTCCTGGAGTAGAAACAATACACTGAGACTTAGACAATCAATCACACAGCATGAATAATGAGAAATCTCTCAAAGCAACAGTCAAATTTGCATAAGCCATTCATTCGGTTTATTTGAATATCCACCAAATTAATGAAAATCAAAAGGAATCCACGGATCATTTACAACCGGGAAGGAGGGCTGCAACCATTGAATAGATGACTTCCTGAAAGAAAAGTTCATGGCTCTGTCTTTCTAGAACAAAAAAGAGGAGGCAGGTTGGAGCAAAAACTACCAGGAAATGAGCTGCTCCTTGCCCAGCCTGACAAGGTTTCTTTCCATATACGTCCTCTGCATCACTCCTTCCTCTTGCTGTTGTTTTCAAGAGGGTTTGGAGGGGAAAGAGGAAATCTGGGAATCCCAATTTGCAACAATGTGGGGAAAAGTAGTTAAAAACATGGGTTTAATTGATTTTTGTAAGAGGAGAATCAGAGGTAAACATTTTCAAGAAATATTAGTTTTCAGAGATGCCTGTACTAATAATTTTTTGATTATGGTACACTACATGCCTGGGAAAATCAGTTACACGAGAGTCACTTTAGATACATTCAAAACAGGACAGTTTTGAAAGAAATTCAGAAAGATTTGTGCTTGAATTCTGTCTGTTCCATTTCTCTTATTTTTGTCCTCCTACTTGTAGAAGGTGCCGACAATCCTCTGCTGTGAGTCTATATTCAATTTCAAGGTAGTAAATTCTTCCAACTGTCATACCTAAGGGCAAAATCTAAAATCAACGAATAGCTTATGAGGAGGTGCTTTTCACTTCTTCACTCCTGCCACTGCTCAGGCTTCCCATTTCTTGGGAACCTGTTTTACATAGAAGAAAAAAACCCCAAAACATATGCATCATTCAAATGTGGATGCGATTAATTTCATTAGGAAATTCTATGATCCTGATGCAAGAACAATTCCATATAGAATAGAAGATCAAATAATGTGTGTCTCCTTCAATATTTAAATTAAAGAAGCATGTCTCTGTCTAGTTACTGATTATTGCGCTCTATTTTACAACAAAAAGCTTCCACCTGTTCTTCATACTTTGGCAACATGACAGCAACAGAGATTTCATGCATGCCAAAATAATTACCCAAATTAAAGATACATATTTATTGCCTTGGTCACTGCCATGAGTAAGGAGAGAGCACAGTGTATTTCAGATGAGTCGATCTCTATCAGACATGGCTCTGGCAGACAGGCTGGTGGTCTATGTCTCTGTGCAGTTCTTCAGCCTGGACTCTCTCAAAATGTCAATATTTGACACTCACCATTGCTCAAACCACATGCTGATGCTCCTGCCAGACGATTCCCTTCTTGCAGGACAGGAATGATCAGTGGGCTGTTCAGTTTCCCAGAGAGACCCTTTAACTTAAGGCCTGTGTCAGCAGGTTAAACAGATGGTTCTGCTCAACAGCCAGCATCCTGCACAGCAGTCCCTGTGAAGATAGTAAGCCTAACAGCTGACAAAATCTGGGGAGCTGCCAGTTCCACAGGGAATCCCATTTTGGGGGAGACAGGAAGGAAGAATCTCACTCAGGAAGCAGCTTGCTCACTCCTAGAGCAACCCAATCTTTTTAGTTCTTCTTCATTGCTTCTAGGGTTCTTCTGGCAGCTGTTTTGTTCGGTGGGTTTTTTAAGGATTATGGATGGAAATACAACATACCTGCTTCTCATGGAGCTTATCCTACAGGGTTTGGAATATGGGTGCCATGTTAGTTGAATGAAATGAGTCTGTCCCGTTCCATGCTCACGGAAGGGACCTTATGTTCAGAGTTGTCATTACTAATCCTGACTTGTTTGGTTACTATTCTTTCTATACCTAAATCTCGGCAGAGTATGCCCCTGAAACTATGAACCCCTCTTTCCAAAAGAAAAAAATTCAAAACTACTTCTTTTCATATATTTTGTGTATAATTTTAAGCATAGTCATCTGATGCAATGTCCAGTTCCTGGAGCTCAGAAAGGAGATAGGATAAGATGTACAGGTTTCTGATTTTCAGCTTGAAGAGCACATACCACTTTTGCTTTCTCTGAAGGCAAATCAAAGGCCCAATGATCTAACTGTAATTTCTCTTGTCTTATTTCATTATATTCAGAGAGCAAAAACTGTGCCATCCAAATACCAAATACTTACATTACTTTTTAGGGAAACATGTGTGTTAAAATTAGTCCCCACGAAAATCAATTGAATAATATTTTAAAAGTAAAACAGTCATATAAAACAAGCTGCTTATAGATGGAAAGCTGGCGAGTTTCCTGACTTAAGCTGCTAGAGACATAGTTACTGGCATCTGGAAATTTCATTGTTATTATGCTTTTTATTTGTTAAACTAGATCAAAAATGAGCTATTTATTTATATTTCTTTGCTCTTTATTCTGCAAAAAGACCTGCTGAGATACACACCAGATGTCTGTCTCTGTTCTATACGACTTTATTTCTCATACCTGCATTTGTCATGGCTTATTGCATGCCTGACTCCTGCTTCCTGTTGATTTATTATGTAGTTTTACACGATAAATTTTTGTCATATTCTTTGTTCTCCTAGCTGTTTCTCAGTCATCTCAAAGGATATGGCTTCTAAGTGGTTCCTCTCTTAATGATCATATACTGTGCCTCCTACAGTAGAAAGACAGAGTCTTTGCCCACCATTTGCAGATATGCATGCACTTAAAAAGCTTTAAGTCGCCGTAAGTGAACTGTCATTTTCATGTATATTTCTTCTCCTTCTGAAGCAGGGGATCTCATCAATACATCTTCTTTTCTCCTCCCAGGACTCACAAGTGTTTAAATCAGCAAAGCACAAATGGGAACGTTATGGTAGAAATCAACAGGAGAGCAAGAAGAGGAGTATCAGTAAAACAAATAAATGTAAATGAGTCACGAGGGGAGTGTCAGCTCCAGGGGAGATTCCAGTTACTTTGTCCCACAACGTCTCCCTCGCTGCTGCAGAAGATTGGATTCACAGCTCTGCTCTGTCTTCTCTCCACCAGCACAGTATAGGTGTCCATGGCCTCCTGACCTCTCTCATTATATTTCTGATGCCTGTTCAACAGATCTTATTAATGCTGGCTTTCTTGCCTGTTTTTTAAACTGCAAACCCCCAGCTGTCTTTACCTTTTAGGAACCAGAACTTTATTGTCAAAATTTGTTTTCTTTTCCTAATATATCCATCCTCTGTGCTTTTTGTTTTGCCAGTTTATTGTGGCCTGACACCCTAGTGCTTGGGAGCAGATCAGTTGGCTTTGGTGGAGCTGCTGGCCCCCTTTCCCTCCTCATTTCTCAGTGTCTTTTGCTGATTCTGAAGGTCAGGCAAACTCAGCCTCCAACTTCCCTATCAAACCTATCAGTTAGCTTTTAGTGGCAATCCTTCAACACTGGTAACTTGTCTGATTTAACCTTATCAGATTCAATATTTATGCTAAAAGAAAAAAAATGCTTCTGGTTTTAAAGTTAAAGCATTACAGAGTAATGTACATAGTAAAACACATTTCTGCATTAACTGTAGTCTTCAACTTTTAGCTTCCTATGTGCTTGTCACATTTTAATTTAAGTCCTAAAGCTGTATGTTGCTCTGAGAAAGTTTAGTGTCTGCATGAAAATTCAAAGAACCTATACTGGTGATAAGTCTCTGAATAGCATGTAGAATCAAACCCCTCAGGGCACCAGTATCACCAAGAAAGGACTGTCCTACTAGTAAGCCTAGAAAATAAATAGACTCAGAATTATGCAAAGAATTTTTCAGAAATCCAGAATAATGTGAGGAATTTCAACTGATCTCCAGGTTGCTTTCAGATGGACCTGCTCCAAGCCATGCCTGCCCTTGTTCCAACCTTCCAGCTCCTTTTTTTAACCACTTCAGTACATTTCTCTGTATTCTTGGAAGTCGTACAGAAGATAAAATCACCCAGCTGTATTTGCTCTCTCCCTAGCAAGATACTTATCTGAATCTTTTACAACCATCTGCTACTTTCTCAGACAGGTAATGGAGCAGAACATCAGCAAAAAACCAAACCAAAACACTCCCAACAACAACAAAACCCCCAAAACACCACAAAAGAAAAAGCACTTAACTTAGAGATTTCAGTTTTATCCTAAGCTTAATGGATAGTTTTATAATCCATGATTTTTTTGATTTGCCACCACGAGAGCTGAAGGGCATGCTATCATGGAGATTTCTTTCCTCTGCTAAAAGTGGTAGTATTTCTAAATATTCATGACATCGTTATACAGTTTATCAAATCCAGAGCTTTTAATTTAGAGCACATCTCAGTCATGTATCACTTGTAGCCAGAAGTGATTTTTATTTCTTTTAACATTTGAATCTGAAGTATGCAGAATGGGTAGACTGTGAATTTTAAGCTCCTCTTTTCTCTCCTCAGATTCTTTCATTTGCACTACTTTGTTTTGATTTCTTAAACGGGTTTTGCTTTTGAGCAACCAATCAGTGCAATTCAACAAGATATAATAGGAAAGCGGTTCCTGACTGTTACTTTCCATTTTTCACATCTGTAGTGTAATTCATCAGAATAAAATTTCCAGGCTTGAATGATAGTCTATTTAGGGCATGAGATAGGTACTTACTAATGGAAACTCAACCTACTCTAGTTTAAACAAGAAAAACAGTTGTTTGCTTCAAGTAGACTATTACAAGGGGAAAAATGAAAATTAGCCAAAACCAAAGAGAAAAATACCTTTATAACTTATTGACTTTCAAAGTATCACCTGTTCTTGCAACTCTTCAGTCCAGGTTCAGAGGTGGGATCTACTGCTCCTTCTCTTCTTGAATTCATTTCTTTTTTATTTCCAAGAAGGTATGGTTACATTGGATATTTGGCATAGGTGGACAGCAGCTGCTGAATGTTGTTATATTAATATAAGCAGCCACAGGAACCCCATGACTGTTTTTCCCTGGAACCACAACAGCAAAACTGTTATAAGAATCTAGGGGATAGGAATACACTTTTTGTGTCCTGTGCACTCCATCTGTCTTTGTCTCAGTTTATTTTTGACTAAATAGCCTGGGAATGTGAAAAGTAGGGACCTTCTTAGAAGAAGAAATTGATGCAGCAAGCTGAGGAAGAATATAACTGAAAGGTGTAATAATCTTGAGATTTATTCTCTATTTCACTTTGGGGCATAACAGGATCTCCACTTTCCAGCTGTGTTTTGGTAAGTAGAGAAAGGTTAAGAGAAGTATTTAGAGGGGATGTGTGGTTATGCTGTTGTCTGCTTGCCTAATTTTACATCAATATCACTTGAATGCCTTCATCTGAAATCAGGTGCTTAAATGAAGGGATGCCCACTGTCCATTTTTCTTAATGGAAAAGGCAGGAAAATGGCATTAGAAAAGATACATCCATACAGATAAAGAATTAAAGAATTAAAGCATAGAAGTTGTTGAGTTGTGCTGACAAAAGGCCAGACATGGCTTCCAGCTACTGAGAAGCAGAAGCTGAGAGAGACATTGCATGTAACACAAAACGGAGGGTAGCAGCTCGTAACAGAACTGCTGACCAGGACTGAAATTACTGTAACACTACCGCGTCACAAACATCAAATAAGAGTGTGAAATCTGCCAAACTGGGCCCATTGGAAAGTGCAATGAGACACTGGCTGTTTATTAGGAAGGGGATGAAGGTGGCAAGGGAGAAGAGCTTGGGAGGGAGCAAAGGTGTAAAAAGAGAATATAAGGGGTAGCAAATCATGTGATCTGATCTGAATGGGATACAATTTTAAGAATTTTAGTGCTATAAATACTAGAAATTTGTGATTATGTTTTGATGTAATTGGTCACTAATCCTTTTTTTTCTGTGATAACTGTTTCTATTCTGTAAATACAGACAAGTTTGCTTTGCGCCAGATCATCAGCATGGTGTCAGATCATCAGCACTGCCTCAGACTGCTTTTCATCTGGCAAAAGTTTATTTCTGAATCCTCTAGGATCTTCTTAAAAAATGTTAAGCTGTAGCATATGGATGTCTGTATTATTGTTGAGGGCTGTTACTTTCTGTAGGTCTGACTTTAGGAATTGCAATTGTTTTTGTACAGCAGAGCACTGACCAACATTCTTCAAGATGCCTTGTCCAGTTAGAGAGGGAATGCTCCGTCCTACTACCTCAGCTGCTTTTAGGCTTTCTAAGGTTTAGCATGTATTCTTGCTGTTGAGTGTGACCTTTCTTTGGCACAGACACTTTGTCTCTACTCTTTGAAGACGATTGCCTGCTTCTTTGGTAGTGGCTGCTGTGCAGCACAAAGACCTCTGAAGTCCCTTTGCAATTCATTAAGAGATTGGTTTCTTTACTGTCTGCTATTGATTATTACTTAATCTTAAATTTCTTCCTTCAAGGAAAGTAAAATAATCTTTTTACAGTTCCTGGTTTGTTCTGTGGCCAGAGAGAAGAAACAGCTCTGATGCAGCTGACTGAAGAGGCTGTTTAGCTTTGAATCAAAGTGCATTTGTTTTCATTTCCTAGCCAAGGTTCTAGCCAAAAGATTTATCTTGAGCTAAAGTGTAGTGAAAATCTCCTGGTTGTTGATGTCCCTAGAGAAAAATTTCTCTGTTTACTTGTAGGGCCGATGCAACCAAGGCAGCTCTGGTATACGATGTTCCCCAGATCTGTTTCCCTGGTTGTAAAGAAGATTTGAGCCCCCATTAGAGAATCAGGACTAACCACTGTTGTTGAGTGCTCTCCACTAAAGCCATATCTGTGGCTCCCAGACTGCTATTTTTTGAACACTTTGGATTAGTCCCAGTGGTAGGGTTGGTGTAAGCAACATGTAAGCCATGAACAGAACTAAACATTTTATTTTGTCCCACCGTGCTGAGTAGCCGATGAATGGCACACATGTACACAAACCCCAGAGTGCCCTGCGCCACTTACTTAGAAAGGAGTGAGTGCCTTCAAATGGGACAGAAATGTCTTTTTAAGTAGCAGGAAAAACCTGCTGAACAACTGTCAGGTTAGTTCCTGAGGAGCAAAACTGGGCATGCCAACTTTTCTGTACTTTTATGCACTACCCCCTGTGCTCCTACCCACCGCAGGGGCTTCTCCCCAGCTTCTCATGGCTCTGCTCTCTCTTGGTTCGCTCTCATGTCCCCTGACCACCCACAGAGCAAGGAAAGCTGTAGGTACAGGGACCAGAGCTGAGAGGTGCATATGCTGACAAGCCACTTAGTAGGTAAACTGCTGCATGGATATTGGCAGGTCATGCAGAACAGATGATGGTTCAGTTCATGCTGAAGCCCTTTTCCTCCTGGGAAGAACTCACTCGGCTCTCTTCTCAATCCATCCAGACATAATTTGTATGAAATTTTCAGGAACATAATTATTATGATTTCTGCTACTTTATCAAATTTGCATCCAGTTAGCAAAGAGCAGACAGAGATTGATTAAGTTTTTCTTTCTTTAAAAAGAGACTTTAAAAAAAAAAAGTAGAGGGGAAATTAGGAAACTAAAAGTACTGCACTTTGTATTTAATTGTGACAAGGAATTTGAGAAAAAAAAGAATTTTCAATATTTCCTGTAGATTTTGTGCAAAGTTTGTGATCAAAGCATATATTCTATGTCCTGAGAAAGATAAAAGCAAATCTGAACAGCTTGATGCAGTATTTTAATCTTATAAATATAAAAAACAAATCATTACCCATAATTATGAAGTACAATAAAGACAACAAATATTTCTATTTCTATGGTTGAGGTTTTGTTTTTCATTATTTTCTGTGTTGTGGTGTTTAGTTCTTAATATTTTTTTGGATAAATGATGGTTCTAAAGGGCTTTTAATTACATACTTTTAATGTACACTAAAAAAGAGCTCCCTTGTATCTGGCATCCTCCCACATGTAGCTGCAAAGTTTTAAAGGAACTTTTCCTTCCTTCCCTTGTCTTTAAGAGCCAAATATTGTAGACCTTCTATCTGACATTTCTGGAGCCTGAAATCCTTTATTTCCTGACAGAGGGGTCAATCCTCTCATCCCTTCCTGTCTCCATGCCTTCTCCTGGGCAGATGGGAATTGCAGAAGTGCTTAGCGCTGTCCCAGCTCTGCTCCCTCCAAGAACTAAGAAGGGTCACTGATGCCAAAGGCTGTAGCTGAACCAGGCAGTCTCGAAAACCCCATCCCTTATCATCAGCCGTGAATTACCTGTATGTAGAGGGAAGCAGTGCAATTCTTCTGGCCAGAAGCTCTAAGAATATACTATAGCAAAACTCATGTGGATAGAGTTCTGAATATTTCCCTAATCCCGACTAAGGCTTTAACCTCTCCTGGTTTTATTTCAGTTTTATATCCTTGAGGTTATAGGATTTCTGCCAGTACAGAGTAGAGGGAACCGGCCCTGGTAGCTCTCACTGTGGGAGTGATTTGTTGATCAAAACATATGAGCAGCAAATATACCCATTTCCTCTTTAATCCACTTACTTATTAGTACTTGATTCTCTTTCAGTATTGAATATTAATAAGCAAAAACCCGCAAGACATTTGCCTAGGAAAATTCCTCCAACCCCTAAATCCACTTTTCTCTGCAAGTTATTAAACGTAACTTTCAGCAAAAGATTGATAGTGATTCTTCTGGACAGAATTGACAATCCCTCTCTATTATCCAGATGCACAGCCTTCAGAAGGGTGCTGTGCCTCTGCAGTGGTGCCTGGAACCAGCAGGGCTCTTCTGACATAGCCAGTGAAACCTTCTGCAACATCATGAATTAAGTGCACATGTGTAAGTTAGGAGTGTATTCACTGCAGTGGAACAAGGACCTGAAGACAGTTCTTTCTTTTCTGCTGGAGTACATGAACTCCAGATGATGTGCTAGAAAAGGAACCACCTGGCTGCTCAACCCATTCCCGTCTCCCCCTTTTCTCTCACCATCCACAGCACCTGTGCTTCCAGCTGTGCAAGTGAGACATTGTGCCAGCCAGTCCGGCTAGGGTTCTAGTCAGCATTACGTGTGTTGTTATTGCATTTCTCTCTCCTTTTTTCCTTTTTTTCCTTTTTTTTTATGGGGAAGGGGGTAGAAGGACTATTTCTTGCACTTGCTTTACAAGTCCTCACTTTCCTTACAGCAGAGAAGTTTCCAATCAGATCTTTCTAACCTAAATCATTTCACTCATGAGTTTAGCAAGACATTTTCACAGCTATCTCTTCAGCAATGGTGCTATGTAATTTTGAATGTGCCTGAACTGTCCAAGCCCCTCGTGTTGAATGTGGATGCTCCCAGGTCTGGTGTGACCAAGCACTGATTTGGGATGTCCTGCCAGGTTGCAGGATCATAGAGAGCTTGATGTGGGAGGCAGCCCCTGAGTGAACAATAAGTTAAAACTGGTCCCACAAGACAGTTGGAGCTATGTATGCACAGGTGATCTTTTTCAAGAAGGGAAGAGCTGGAGGACAACTCTCTCTGACTTAAAGCCAGGAAATGTACAGGAATGTGAACGCCTCCTCTGTGAACCTGGCACCCAGGTAAATCCCAGACAAAGATGCTGTACTGTAGCTTATTAATACATGAATATAGAGCTTAAAGCCTGATTAAGCTATTGTTTCTATTCTTCCATGCACTTGATTTTTTTTTTGGGGGGGGGGTCTGCTTCTTAAAATCTCTCTATGCAGTTTATGTGGTTTGAATCTTATTCTTAGCTATCTAATTCACTATGTGTAGTGAGTAAGGAGGTGGGAGAGAGTGAAAATCAAGAGTGTAAATGTAGGTGGACTCATGGACTATCTTAAGATACCTAAAATAATGCCATTACTTAAAGTATCTTGCCAAGTACAGCTCACCTTTTATACTATTGACTATGTATGGATGCCTCTCAAGCCTAGGGATGTCTAAAATCATGATAGATCCTTAAATATAGACGTATGGATCCCACTGTGGAGGTTTCTATCTCTGTTCTGGATTTTGCTTCAGTGGTCTAAAGTCTAATTTACTGTGGGATTGGTGAGCAACTCTGCATGCCTTTCCTGGATAGAGCCTTTAGTGGTAAGTATTACTGCTGCTAATAAGGATAGAATATCCCTCAAGTTCATCAGGTATACTCCAGAGAAGCCCCTGCTGCTAGGAGTGATGACATTTCTCATTTAATGAAAATATCCAACTAGCAGCCAAGAAAAAAAAAAACCTGATTTAAATGTCCTGCACTAGTGCCTCTAGCAGCTACTTGCTTCATGATCTCAATTACATCTTTAACCAACTCTCCTTATTAGAACTATGTCTGTTGTGAGTTTCTTGGATAAAAATGGTGGTTTGGGTTTTTCCCCCATGGGAATCCCTGACCCGAGAGGGCCTGCTGAGTTAGGAAGAGGCATTTCTAAAAACCATCATGAGAAGCACAAGTGACTAACCAAGGAAAAAGGCTCAGCATGATAGAGGAAGCAAAGAAAGCTTGGGCAAACTTCAAACCCAATAAAAAATTAGGGGATATGATTAACTTTTATGTTTTTTTACTTCCATATGTGTCAGTGTGATTTATTAAAAATCTGTTTCCTCAAACAGTTTTTTTTACGGTTTGTGAATATCTACAAGTGAATTAGTGATGTTTATTCAAGGGAATGTTTGTAAAGCTGCTTTATTGTGTAGATACTGCTGCATCTAAGCATTACTTTTCAATTTCATTTTAGTATAAATTAACTTATCTTCTTTCAAGTGCCTTTAAAGCTAGTAATCCTAAAAGAATTAAGATTAGAAAGTAATGCTATCAGTGACAAAGCTCATTAATGGCTTTTTATCACCGCAAACTGGTGAACTATAGCCAGGATAATTGGAGTAAATGGAATATACCTATTCTTTAGCCAGGTATCCTTTATTCTACTTTACATTAATTACTTCAAGGTTTTGTTCTGGTCAAATAAAATTTGAGTGGCTTGTCTGCTTCTTTTCTGAAAGGCTGAGCAAATGTCAGGTGCGCTGCTTTGAGAAGGCAGAAAGGGTAAATCTGCAGCAGTCCAGATAAGGACGGGCAGAGCAAGTAAATACAGAGACCAGAACAGTCACCACTGACGATCGTTTTCAGGTGGTTGTAGGGAGTTTCAGGCGGGATGCTCCCACAGAAAAGAGGACATAGCTTTCCAGAAGGAAATTATGCTCGTTTTGGAAATTATGCTCATTTTAGTGGATAGCTCAGGTTTGCTAGGGGAGTGCAAATTTTCTTTTTTAAAATAAACTCTTTGTAAGAAGTGTGTTACTATTTTAAAGTTGTTTTAAGGTCCAGTGAAGGCTGGTCTGCCTCAGGCTTCTCTGAGAACGCACCTGCACAGAACAGATGCTGTTTTGATTAGGGACCTTAATAGTCCTTTTCAGAGAGATAGCCTTTCCAGTAACGCCACATTCAGAAATTAAGGTGTAACATGTATCAACATGCTTTAGCACCCTTGTTAAACTCCTTAAGAGCCCCTCTCAGAGGCCTGTAAGCACTAGCTAAAGACTCCTGACCTAAAGAAAAACGAATATTCATTCAAGTAGGAGATCTCTGGTCTGTCTCTGCTGGAAATACTGGTTTACAACCCAAAGATAGCAGCAGATTTCTGGACTGCACCCCCTGTTTTCCTGCCAGCTTTTGCTCCATTATAGCCCAGAGTGCAGCAAACTTGCATCCTGTAACAGCTGCTGCATTGTCTTTCCTTATGTTATCCATCTTCACGAGGTGCAAAGAGCTCATCCCTTTTCTCCAGCTAGTTCAAATGTTTGTTATCTAGGAAACAGAAGTGCATTCAAAAAAGAGCAAATCAAAGTGTCAGGGCAAACTGTTCCTCCCTCCTCTGCCTCTCCAGTCTGAATTCATTAAGGTAAGGAAAGCTATTCCCACGTGATTTTGTGCCACACAGGACAAGCAGGAAGAGTGCTATGGGGTTTAGATTTTGAAGGCATGAGAATAAATGTACTACTGCTCTATGGCAAAAAGTAGGAGAAAGAAAATTTTAACAGTTTGAGAGACCGGTACAATACAACGGGTTTTTTTTTCCCCCTTTCCTTTTGTTCCAGTGCAAAATAAAAGGAAAAATTAAGCTGTGTGAGACAGAAGGGGAAGTTCTGACAAAAGTCTTCAGAAACTGAACACAAACTTTTCCTTTCTTCTTCTTCTTTTCTTCCACAGTTTATTTAGGAGAAAAAAAAAAGTTTGCAGTGGTCATGGCATAGTGCATTTACTCAAGTTCAGCCAGCCAGCTTTTACTTTGCATTCTTGTGGCATTTCTGGTGGGAAGTAACTCAAAGGGTTTACTTCTTCCCTGTCTTACACCTCATTTACTGAGCAGATCCTGCATCTGGCAGACAAATCAATTGTAAACCAACAGATTTTAGGGAGGTTTGGTGCCACGACCTATGCATTTTTCAGCAATTCAAATGGAGTGAGTTCTTTTACCCATCCTAAAAGTTTGCAGCGTTAGTGCAGTACCTCAGCGAGTACTCAGGACCTGTGCAACTAAATGGAGTGAAATAGGTACTTGAAGATTCACATAATGTATTAACCATTTCTGTAACTTAATTCAGGGCATGATATATACAGCTGACATCAAAAGCCTTTCATAGCTGTTCTTTAATTTCAGTTTCAGTAATGAATATAGATCCAATTAGAAGAGAGCTGATACATGATGAAAAGAATTAACAATACCCCTAATTTCCATGTTGAAGTAATGACTGCTATTATAGACTTCTTGATTTTAATCAGATATTCTCAAAAATGACAGTGGATTTGGCTTCATAATGCTCAGCTGATGCTACGAGTCACACTCTCTCACCTTCTCTCCTTTTCTCCGTAATTAAAAAAAAACAAACAAAACCTTACAAGTATAGAACAAAAGCTTCTTCCATGTGCCAAGTATCTTTTTTGGCACATTAATGTTTACCTAAGAAGTGGATCACAAACAGCATGTCATTGGCTGTGGAGGTTTGCAGTAGCAGACCCAGAGCACCAGCTATGTAAGACAAAAGTTGAGTCAGGGTTACTGTGAGTCTGATACAGTCTTTGAGGGCCGTGTGGCATTATCTTCAGACCAGGGGCTCTTGGTTCAAAGCATTTTGTCTTTGTGGTATAGAAAGGAATGTTGGAGCAGCTGTCACAGCTTAACGTCATGATGATTTACCCAGTTTTATGTCACAATCTACACAGACTGCAGGGAAAAATGCCCCTGTGAGTGGTCTCTTTTGGCCACTGGTAATGTACCTCTTTCAGAAATAGATGGTAAACTAAGCTGGATGAGAGCCTGTCAGTGATAGAGGAGTACTTTGTGTCCACTACGTGAAACTTTGTGTCAAAAACTGCTCTGTCTTCAGGATTGCTCTAATTTCTCTGCCTTGTGCCAGTTTAAGAGGGAAGGAAGAAAGAAATTTCAGTACATACAATACATAGAGAATGAATCTATTTATGCAGGTTTTCATCTGGTCCATCTACCCTCATGGTAAGATATGTTTCTGATAGAGCATGTATTGGCTGTGCTTTACCTGTGCCTTTCTATAACCATTTGGATTTGGTGCTGTAGGGAAGCCACACGAGCAGCTGCCCTGTGCACTTTTCTGATATGGGCAACAGATCAGGCAGTGATGTGAGGTCTCTTCAGTTTGACTTGCTTTGCTGACATTTTTCAGTTGGTCTGTACATCAGGCTTCAGTACATGTGGGAGCAGGTGGGATATGTGGTATCTTGTGTAGAGACACTGGAGAATATTACATTTTCTGAAGCAATAAAGTCACAGAGTTTAACTGGGAAAATAAACCTATTTGGAGAAATTGAAAGTGCACTGGTTTGTTGTCACTGAAGAAAAATTCCCCAAACAGTCTCACCTTTTAATAAGAGCTTGACTGACGCACAAGCACAAGATGGGAGCTACTGCTCCTGTCTGGCAACAACATTTAAAATGCAATATAGGCTGCATCTATCCAAATCTGCTTTGAGGGATACCTTGCATGCAGTTGACCTGCTAATCTAAGCATGTATTAGTCACAGAATTTTAATCAAGTAGTTTGAATTAGAAAATTTCATCAGCAGGGACACAATCCTTCAATTGAAAGAGAAATTGCATGCTGCTGAATGGATATATCTTTTGTGTTCAGATTTGGCTCCATTTGCAAATAGCTTTGGGATATGCTGTGTTTATTCCAGTTATGAAGCATATTGGGGTTCTTTCTGGAATGTGCTTCCTTCCTCTCAGCAGGTGTTGTACCTTATAATTAATGCTGCCTAGCCCAGTGTTAGTATTCTTGCTTCTTTCTGTTTCTATGTTGTTGCTGGAGAAACTAAGATAAAGGAGCCCGTGTTTATTATCTGAGATAGTGGAGAGAGGGCCTCGCATGTGTCTTGGTCCAGAGCCAACCCTGAAACTATATTAGATGTAGAACAGAGGGTAATGGAGACATGTGGATGTAGTGTCACAAAACAAAGTTGGGAAGTGGCAGCTGCATTCTGAAGGAGTATTAGGAAAGGAAGTATTGAAACTATCTTTGTGTTTAATAATACTAATGCATGATCCTACATCTCTGGTACACAGCAACAATGACATTTCTATATGTAATATGTTTGCTGTACTAGACTAATGTAACTTGATCATATCTACTCTTGCCTGAGTTACGTATGGGAGAGAAAATATTAAGCTGAGTATTTTTGAAGCAGTGTTTGGTTGGTTTTCTTTTTTTTTTGGTTTTCTTTTCATACTAAGCAGTGTGAATATGCTTGAGAGCAAAATTTCTGAAGGAAGATAAATCCTTGATATGTGCTGATATGAGCCTGTAATGGAAACTCTTAATTCCTTAATATGCTTCCTTCTTCTCAGTCCCTTATTTCATGCTGCATTGTGCACAGCATCAATTCAATTGTGTTTCAGTAAATTTCTACTTAACCGCTTCTCAGCTGTTATGAATTCAAAACTTTTTCTTTTTTTCCAGGAGCTGTTCTCCAGTTCAAAACTGCTTTGTTGTTACTTAAAACATTTGCCTAGAAGATATTAAAATTAAATCTAGATTGTTGGAGGTTTTTTTGTCCCCACATTCTTTGAAGAAAGAATGTTTGAGTATTAATATCTTTGAGGGGTTTATTTGGATTGCCAGAAAATTCTTTTAATTTGTATTTTGCTACTTATTTAAAAATGTAAAAACCAGCCCTGGTTTGAAGATGCTAAACAAATATTTAGAAAGACTTAATAAATATTAATTCATGTTTAAATGCATGAAAATTTAATTAATTGTTGCTGTTAAAGGTTTGCATCTCAGGTCTTGTTTATAGCGTGAGTTATAAATGTATGTTTACATTGTGTGTTAGTGATCTGTCCCTCCTAATATTGTGGCTGCAATGTGTGGGCAGGTCATCTATTACAACTGTACCAACTATTTTAAAACTTGCCTTCTGTATAAGGAGAAACTCCTTAGCCATTAAGTTTTAGTAATTGTTCTTGTTCAGTACTGGTGCTTCCACTCTCACCATAATAATTTATTTAGTAACCCAAGACTGCAGGAGAAAAAAGGAGTAGACGAGAACACCAAGATCACAAATGAAAAAGTAGCATTAAAATCCTGTCTTAGCCAGGAAGGCTGGGAAGACTGAGAAGCCTGGCTGTGGAACTATCAAGCTGGTTTAGGCATAGAATTTAAAAACATTAGTATCTGTTGCTGATCTATTTCGTACCTAAACCTCTGACCATGCCTTTCTTAGGCACCTCTGATCATGCTGGGCTGTGACAGGCATTGCCTGTGCATTCTGTTTCATAGCCACTGTATCTTGTGAAATAGCACATCAAAAGTGAGGGGCAGAGCTTGTGGCCATTCCCATCTTCCTCTCTGCGGCCGCAGTCTCTGAGATACTGGCTGGGTCACAGGTCTCTACAAGCAGATTTGCCAAGACCCCAGTCTGAGACCCAGGCTTCCCAGCTGAGCCCAGGAGTCGTATCACCTGAAGCACCAGCAAGTGCACAGTGTATCTGGACAGAAGGATTACATACAGCCTGCTCTATAAGCTTGTGTGGGACAAACCCATTACTTGAAAAAATATGCAGAAGGAATTTTCTCTTTTAAAAAAAAAAAAAAAAAGCAAACCAAAAAACCCAAACCCAGATTTGGAGTAGATATAAGCAATAAGAAGTGTAAACGCAGACTTAAATAGTTGTACTGGAAACCAAACTTCAGAAGCTGCAAGTAGCCATGGTTTGTACACAAATACTGTGATTCAGGTCAGTTTTAGGGGTTTACCTTCGGGGCTCATGTAAGAAGGCTTATTGTTCTGGTCTCCATTGAAAGAAAGTGAACTGAGACAAAACAGGATGAGTCTGGACCTACAAGTTCTATTAGGTCTATCTATCCTGACCTTTTCAACTTGAAAATGTTATGATCATTGGACTGGTAATATTTGTGCAATTTTTCTGGTGATAATGTCTTCTTTTCTCCTTAGCCACAGAGAAAAGCAATACCTTTGTCAGAAGAGTTTTCCACTTTTTTTTTCTTCTTTTCTCTCATCTGCTCAGCAAATAGAGTGGAGACTGTAGATGGTATTTGTTTCAGATGTGTGCTTTCGAAATGATGATACATGGTTTAATTTTTCTATTATGCAACCTTATGGAATCATGAAGAAATTACTCATGGTAGGGAAGTGCAGGCCAATAAATGCTTGCAGGATCACGAGCTCTCTCTGTTCTTTAGTTTGAAGCGTTCTCATTACATTGTGTGTTACTGATAATTGGTCTGCCTCAAAAGTATATTTATTTTCCTTTTAATGTACTAAACTTTTATACAAGACCTATCGCTGTGCTTTTCTCTCCTAATGCATGGGAGTCCAGAACATTAAGTCGTGCTGAATTAAATGCTCTAAGCAAGCAAATCTGCATTCTGATGGTGTTGCACAATAAGCAATTAAGCTTTGCTGCTGGGCCCAAGCAGGCAGTTCAATTCAGACTTAGCAGGTTTTGAGGTTTCCTGGATCGAGGGCTCCCTTTGAGTGCTCTGGTGCAAGTTCCCCTCCTCTACCTGCTGGACTAACTATATTATTCATTAACCACTCTCAGCAGCTTTCTTGGTCTTTGGCGTGTATAGTTATCTACACATTCTGTCTGTCTCGGGCAGTGTCACACAATGTGTCTTTCAGGTGGAAGCAGGATGTTTTTCCCAAGTGGAAACCTCTCTGCTCCCTTCTCAATGAAGAGAAAGGAGGGTTGGCTTAAAATATGAGTATTAAAATGTACTTTCTCTGACTTAGTGCTGTCTTTAAAGACAATGAAGAACGATATCATCCGATGGTTTCTAAAGAGGGGAAATGCTGAAACTGCCAGTAGGCAAATTATGTCAAATGGCGATAAGCAGCAGGCTGGGAGGTAAAAAGAATGATTTCTTTGGGGCACAGTAATATTAGGTATTACAGCAGCAATAAGATTTTTAATTTTTTTTTCATGAAGTAATCTTAGTCTGAAATTCATCCCCTCTCTAAGTCAGCTGTGTCTAGCTGCAGATTTACTGCTTCAACACAGATCATAATAATGAGAATGTAGATATACTGTTCTTTGTTTATTTACTTGTACTTTTAAGGGGGAAAATACTTCAGGCAACAACTAGTTCAGAGGTCTTGGATTTGGATGACTTTGTGGTTGGTTGGTTTGGGATTTTTTAAGTAGATCAGCTTTGGAAAATGCTTCCCTAACTATTAGTGGTACTGTAACCAACAGATATATGGTACAATTATTGAAATGTTCTATAGATAAAACAGAATAATTTCACAGCGCCTGGAAAGCAGTAATTGTTTATGCTGACAAATTGCCAGCTAAGAATTTCTTATGAGTATTTTCAATTTTTAATGTCATGTAAATTATTCCTACACTAACATAAACAGGAAAGCAGGCTATGATTTTCAGAGCCTTTTGAATAACATTTGTTCGCATTTCTTTCATTCATTCTGCATTTTTATTGTCCCACCCAATAACACCTTCCCTCTCTTTCCCACCCTATTCATCCATTAACACTCGGATAATGACCTCATTGCATTTCTGCAAAATACACTTATTGCTGGGATTCATTATTCTGTCATGACAAGGATATTTTTAGCCCAGACTCCAGCTGGCAACTGAGAAGAAACATAGGAAGGGAAATTGCCTCAGGTGCTATTAGTGTTTTCTAGTTGCCTGTAGTGTCTACAGTTTAATGTGAAGTGTCCTGGAGTGCATGGGTCCAAAATTAATTTTTTGTTATTTCTTTAGCCTGAGAAGAAATATTCCAGTCTGTGGGGAAATAAAAAAAAAAAAAAAGAAGAGATATAAAATTGAAATGAACACATGGCTTTAAGGAGGAGTACTTCAAAGCTGATCAATAAGGGCAGGTAGAAAAATATATAGCAGCCAGAGTTATGATGAAATTTGTTCCTTTTGCATCATTCACTTTGAGCCTTAGCTGTGCTAGGCAGAAACTCGCCTCATGTTGGCATGTCCAAAAGGCTGGGGATATTAATCTAGAAACTTGTGCTTGGGAGTGACAGATAAATAACACATTTTCACTTTTGCACAGCACAAAGTGTTGGGGGTTTAAGGAATTACCTGGAACAAAAGACTTCTGGAGGTTTTCCTGTTAGTTTCGCTGAGCTGCTGGTAATTTTAATGTGCTGTCCTATCTGTGGAAAAGAATTTGGAGAAATTTTCCAGCTCCTCTCTCTCTCTAGATTTAAGGTTTCAAATGGGCCCATTGCATGTTCTATTTCCCTAACAAAAGATTTCAAGAGGTGCTAGCTCTTGGAGCGGAAAAAAGAGATTGAGACTTGCCGTTCTATGCCTGGCAGCCTTGCCTTGGGGAATGAGAGTTTACGGCAACAGTCCAGCTCACAGTGCAGAGATTTATGAAACAAAATTTACCAGTTTTGATAGAGAAGCTAAATGAGTGTGAAACATGAACTACACTGGAGAGATCTCCCTTGGATCTGAGGAAATATTTTGGAGTGTAGACTGTCTTTCATTGCTCCAGCATCTAACCTGACTCACCACAGTCCAGGACTCCTTCTCCTGTGGGAACAGACTTACATATTTAAGATTTTTATTCTGATTCCATATATTAAAAAGATTGATAAAACTGATTTTCAGACAAATTCAAAATCTCCATTAGAAGAAGTACTTTATTTTCCACACATTAATCTGTGGTGCATAGTGTCTCCGTAAAAATAATGAAAAATCATTATTTTACTACATTCCAAATACTGTTTACGAAAGCATGCTTTAAGTGGAAAATACATATGTTGGAAACCTTTATAGGAAGACTGTGCATGTGAAAAATAATTCCTCTTAGCCTCACTAGAGCTTGAGGTGTAACAACACCATCCTGATCTTCCTTAATACCAGACTGAGATGGTGAGAGCTCCTCTTGAAAACCCTTAAGTAAGTCTTCATGGAAATTAGCCGTTTGATACCAGATGAAATTCACCTCTAGATCTTTTTATTTAGCATAAACAGCTATCGTGCCGCTGTGATCCATGTGACTAACTCAATAAATGGGGCTACAACCTGTAATGGGGGTTACATGCCTCTGGGAACTTTGTGCTAACATGAAATGATTTCAAGGCATGATGTTTAATAAAGGAGAAAGATAAGCTCTTACAAAATGCAACTTTATGCTGCTGAGAGGCACCGCACCCCAGAAATTAAAAAGTGTAGCTACTGGGGGAGAGGAGAGGAGAAAGCAACAGCAAGTTATTGTTGAAAACTGGGATAGCAATGGGGTCCATTTTTAATGGCCATTGCCAACACTTCTACACTTAGCTGAGTTAAACAGAATTCCGTGCTTGGCCTCAGGCATCATTACTTCTAAATGACTCTAAAATGACTATAATATTCTCCATTTTATCCTTAATTAAGCATCACAGGACAAAGAAGCTTTGCAAACAAAGAACGTTTCTGTGCGAATTGTTGTGAGGAGGGAATTGTACATGGCATCTCTTCATTGTTCTGGTAAAGCACGATGGGAAAAAACCCCTTTCGTTATTTTTGTAATATGCTTAATGAAATTATGTGTTATGAACCTGTGACTGCATAATGGCTTTACAGTGACTGTTGAACGCTAAGGCGACAATGAAAATAAGTTTAAGGAGATAAATATAAAGCAACTACTGTATGTATAAATCTATTATTCTTGTTCCACGAATACTAAATAATTGGATTTAAACAATAGACAGTAAAGTATTGGTGAAACAACAGCCCTTTTCTGGATTTTAAAGCTACTAGAAATCTCATTTAGCAGCAGTTGAAGAGGAGGAAAAATGAATTTTAAAATTTAGAACATTTAAGAGTCACAAGATATTAACTCAGCAAAGAAAACATGAATTAACGTGATGAATAGAAATATTCTGACTGGCTTGGAAAATAATCCTTTTCTTCCAGACACTTGGAAACTAGCATATTCATTTAACAAAAAATTCCAATTAAATTAAGCTAAAAATATGTTGGTTTCGAAATAGCTGAAATGCCACCATATTCTCTGTGCCCTTAAAAAGGTCTCTTCTAAACGATAGTTGCTGCACTTCTGCATCCATGTTCCTTTGGGTGGTGTCCATGGCAGTAACACCTAGAGATGCCAGCTGAGTTGATTTCTTGGTATCAGGCAACAGGCTCATGCCCAAAATGTGAGGCAGCCTGTGCTGAAGAACTCATGGAATTATGGTACTGGAGAGGCAAAGGACTGAGAAACATATGAATGTATGAGAAAGTATAAAGGCAAAGAGGAAATAACAGCACTTCCTGAACCTGAAATGGGTGAAACCTCCCTGAAAATGGAGAAAATATCTCATTTTGCAGCTATGGTCATGTACTCCAAAAGACTCCTGGCACGGGATGTTTCTAGAGTGACTTAGAAGCTAGCTAAAGAAATAGAGGCAGCTAAAAACCAGTGGAAATTCAGCAAACCCCACAGCAATTTCTTCCTTCATTTAGAGTTAAAATATTTTTTAGAAACTTAAATAGGAGGGAAAAACCAACAGCACAGTACTTCAGGGATTACATGCTAGTCATTAAGAAAAAATTCAGTGGCCTTTGCTAATTCAGAGCAAAGTTCTGTTAATGAAAAAATGTGAAAACCACCTCCCACAGTTGCAGCTAATAAACAGTTACATCTAACTAGTAGATTTCTACTAGATGAGTGGAACATTACTGATGAAAACCCAACATTTCCAAGTGGTTTGTTTTTCTCAAAGAGGGCTAGAGCTTCTTGACACTATTTCTTGGGTCTAAAGCAGGTGAACGGAGGTACTGGAAGACTGTGTGCATGTAAACACTTGAGGTGAAGGCTGTGCGGCCTTGGGGAACCGCTGGTGAGAGGGCTGTGGTGCAGAGTGCCTGGTATTCATCCCAGGCTGCAGAACAAAGTCTGGGCTCTTCTAAGACCTTGTATGGAAGGAAAAACAAGCCGGTTTAATTCATGAAAACTGTGGAATTGTTTAAGCTATAGGTATGTGTGCTGAGCCTGGTTGCAGATACTGAGATGAAATTAATGATATAAGATCAATTTTCACTGTCTATATCTTCCTGTTTTGATCCAAGAATTAAGTTAGAAATGGCTGTAGCTCACTGATGGATTTTCTGGCTCATTTTTGCATGGTTTTCCAATTAGGACCATTGTTTTTTTCTGAAACTCTTTTAAACTTTTACTACCTTTAATAAACATAAGGATGTCTCAAAAATATAGTTTCCTATGTATTGAGTGAAACCTGATGCTAAAAAGAGAAAAGGTCTTATTAGTGCCTAATAAAAAGGAAAAAAAACCTAAAACATTATGTGGCCACACACAAGCAAGGCCTGAATCTGGTCATAACATTATATATTGAAGCATAATCCCTAGCCGAGAGATGTAGGGGAAATCTGGGGAACAACACAGGGTTCACAGGACACGAAGGAGGGAAAGGAGGAATGTATAGCCATGAAGCAGGAGACGTGAAAGATGGGCTTCAACTGTTAAGGAAAGTATGGAGCAGCACTTCACATGTATGGCACAAACCTGTAAGAAAATGAGCATCCTTAATTCTGAGGTGTGTGGAATCACTTGTCCTGCATCAATTCCTAGTGCTAGTGGCTGGTATCTTTATGGCAAAGATCACATCATCACACTTGCGATGATCTGCAATTTATATTATGTTGGGTGCCTCTGGCTGGACTTGTGCATCATATGTTGCTTTTTCTGTCTCAAAATGGATGAAAATAACTCCGACTGTGAGCTTGTCCCAGAATGAGCTTCCTGTG
The DNA here is from genome assembly GCA_013398955.1 of Callaeas wilsoni. NCBI lineage: Eukaryota > Metazoa > Chordata > Aves > Passeriformes > Callaeidae > Callaeas > Callaeas wilsoni. The sequence continues at coordinate 55,088 of VWPU01018057.1, forward strand.
GTGCCTGCTTAAATGCATCCCAATTGAGTTTTCTTCAGTGTTTGCTTAAAATGATTAGCAAGCAGGTTTTAAGAATTAATATATTTTCCGGAATCACTGAGAAAAATGAATGCAACATGCAGCTTGAATAAACTGCCTTTCTTGCTTCAGTGACTGCTCTGTGCATACACATTTTTTTCCAAATATTCAGGGTGCATAATGTAGCTATTGTGGCTGTTTAATTTCATCCCCTCACAGTTTGTACAGTTTGGTAATATTTCAGGAAACCAGTAACTGACATCACAAAGAATAAATATAACTTTTTTTCCTCCTCCATTTTCATTTTCCTCCAGTTGATTGAAAATATCCTGTATGTGGATCTCTCTGGTTCTTTGCAGCAAACATCAGATGGGCAAATAATTGTCTGCTTTTCTTTCCTGGCATTTCTAGCATTTCCTTTCTTTCCTCCATTCTGAATTATATCTTGAGGTGTTATAACTGAATTTTTAAAATCTAATAATTTCCTTTGAAGAGTCCACAACAACCTATATTGATTTTGGAATATATTTAGGCCATTATATTTGAGGGCAGGCTAGGATTGGGGGGTCAGAGTAGAGCAAAAGTCATGCTGCAGACAGATTTGCTAATTTTAAATAATTTCCAATACACTTCGGTGTAGTTTAGAAGTCTTTTCCCCTTAATAAACCTTATCCTTTTTGTTTGCCTGTTTTTAAATCTTACCATTGCATTTCAAATTTGCCTGAATTGAAATGCTGATGCAGCATTTACTGAAGGGGCGGGATTTTTGTTTTGAGGTTGTGGTTTTTCGGTTTTATTTAATCAAGAGTTATAATAGTTGAAAGTTTATTTTTTTATACTAAAAATAAAATAATTTTAGAGAGAAAGAAAGAAAATACATATCCTCACAATATTAAATTTTGCAAATTTTAGCGATAAGTAAGGTGACATTGTTGTATGTGACTGTGGGATGAGGAGAACTGTCGTATCAGTGCCTAATGTACTGAATAATGGGCCTTCTGCATAAAGTGCATTTGCTTTGTTCCTATAGTGACAGATGCAAGGAATTAATTGCTCTTAGCAAGAAATGTTCATTGAAGATAAGACCTGAAATGAACACTGACACACAACTGTGAAACGCCCTGAAACTGTTTCCTGGTGACAAATTACTGCTGAGGTATATAGTCCCTTCCACAAAAGTGACACCTATTGAATTTATTAGACAGATTATATAGAGAGGGCTGAATCATTTTTTGCCCTGTTTGGAGAGCTGACATTTACCAGCTTCTTCTAATGTATTGGATATTGGCTACCGAAAACAAAAGTCGGCTGGTTATGAAATCTCTTGCACTGACTGCCATGGATCATGCAGCCACCGACAGTGTTTGTGCAGTAGCATTTATTGTGTGGACGTGGACAGACCCTGAGTTTCAGGCTTAGGTAATTCTCCTTTCCCTGGGAAATTGTGCAAGAGTTGCAATCAGAACTGTGAAGCATCGATGAACACAGTGAGGCATGCCATCGTTTGTACATTGCACGAGCTAAGGCTGGAAGAGATGACCAGCTTGCAGCAAAGGAGGAACCTGAAGGGTTGAAAGTCATGCAGCAGAGCTAGTGTCAAAAATCAGATTTCCCAAGTGAAGGAGCCAGTGCAGTCAGTGAGGTGCAAGCAAGCATTTCAAAGTCAGCTTTTTGTAGGGGAACATATGCTGCAGTAAATTTATTTTGTGGATGTTTATCTTTGGAGACTTTTGTTAAAATAATGTATTTGGTCACCAGTCAGCCTTAATGTGGGCTAATCTTAAATTCTGTCTCTTATTTACATGTAGCCAGAGAAGATTTTACATGACATTTCTTATCAGTATTTTCCAAAATGAAATAATATCATAAGCTCCTGTTTACAGAGAGTGAAGCAGAGATGCAGGAAAATGACTGTTAGTAACTGCCCTCACTCCCCAACCTGCTGACAGAAATAGCAACAAAAGCAAATCTGTTGATCATAATCCTGTGTTGCTTTCTACAGTCCAGTTTATATAGCTACAGGTCATTTTAGTCCCTTAATTTTGTTATTTTGGGTTTTGAGTCCAGGTTTCTGTAGCATGGGGAACAACGGCTTTATTTCCTGTATCAACAGGAAACTAACAACTGTCACTAAAGAATCCAGGAGTGTGGCAGTCCATGGGGCTCAGTGTGCAAAGGCACCAGTTCACTGAGCTGGTGTGCATTTAATCCTGTACTTACAATGCAAGTGAGCAAGCTTGTATTTAAAGGCTCCTTTATAAATGGTAAAGCAGAACCATAAAGAATTTCCCTGTTGCACCTCCATCTAAATTATCATCAATGATCTCTTAAGAGCTAAACAAGAGAAATAATCCTTCCTCAAGGTATTCTGACGGAGAGGAGAATAAAGTATTCTTCAGCAGCTTAGGATCAAAGCATCCATGAGACAACTTCTCAAAAATAGGCTGTGCTACTGAACATTTACAATAGGTGAGCATCACATGACGTGGCTCCCTGTAGTTGTTTCACAGGGGTTAGATGAACCCTTGCCCAGAGTGCTGTATAAACCCAATGCCCTGCTTTGATCCTGCTCTGCTCTCTGGTTTGCTGGATGCCAATACATAACTGTCTTTACCCTAACACAACAGACGAAGATACAGTGGGGAAAAAAATATTACAAAGAAGTATAACCCAGCACTTCCTTTCTTTTTATCCACTACAGAGCTACCTCTGCAAATAAATAATCTGCTGACTCTAGTTCAGCTTTCGAGCATGGGAAGTTTTACCTGACTTTTAGGCTTCTTAATGAGTTCTCCACAAATGTGTAAATGGAGTAAATATATCTGAGTAGCAGATCCCAGCTCTGTTTGGCCTGATGTATGTGAAAACAACCCAAGGCTATCCTGTTTCTGTAGTGAGGTGTTAAAAGAAATTCTCCGTCGTGTTAGCAAAAAAAAAAAAGGAGTACAACTTTCATCCTTGTTTGATTCCCTTCAATCCTCCCTTCTCTAATATCAGGGCTCAGCCAGACATTTGACTCTCTGCCAGTCCTTTCTTTTTGCCTACTCCAAAATCACATCTGCATCAGGGAGTGGCAGAAATCTTTCTCTATACAACTTTAAAGCTTTCTGAACCCCAGACCGCTCTGTCTCAGAGGAGCTAGGGGGATGCTCTAGCCAATGAATTCTGCACCATTGCACTTGAGCAAGATTGTGCACATACAGTGTGATGTGAAAAAGGAAATTTCAGCCTAGCAATGACAGCCGATAAGTGCTTTGGATCTCGGGAAAGATTGTTTTGATATTCTGCTATATGTGTAATGTTAGTATTTTTTTTCTCCCCAGTGATTTAAATTAATTTGAATCAAATCATTAGGCCCCAGACTAGTATTGAGCAGAATGACTCATCCCTAAAATAATATTTTCTATCCTGAACAACTCCTGTCTAAATGACTGGAAGATTCATGCTCCTCACAAAGTCAGCTACATTCAAATGAGTTCTGCAACAGTTCATTAGATAATGGTGTAATTTATATGTCTGGGTCAGCAAGTGTTTTTCTGCTTCGACTTAAAATGGACAAAGTGCAAGTAACTAAACAGGTGTTCTGTAAGTTTTCATATTTCTCTGAGTGGGGAAAAAGAGGGGTAAAAAGAAAGAATAGCAAGAAGGGCTTGAATCAGGACAAAATCCAGTGTGCAGTACTGCATATATTTCCAGTTCCAGCCTCACTTCTTCCTAGTACAGAGTGGCATTATAAAATAAACCTGCTTGCCTTTCAGCAAATTCTGTCTTAAATGATGTGCTTGACACCAACACTTGAAAGGTTCAATGCTAAAGGGATCTGTTAGTATGAAGAATAAATGCACATAATTAGTCTGAGTTCAGTGGTAGGTGAAACCTCTGTATAACTGAAGTCAGTCATTCCAGATGCTTGCTGCATGTTGGACCTCCTGCCTCCTTGCATCTCTGTGCCAAGTGCTGTATTTCAGTCACGGGAGGAGAGACTGGCAACAGCACAGCAAGAGCCTCCTACAAATGCTTTTCTGTGGCTGTAGAGCCCACACGCTAAATGGTCTGCAAGCTATGCATAAGGCAATTTATCTTCTGAAGGACTTAAATAGCCTCAATGAAACAAATGGAGAATTATTATTAACTTTTTTATCAACTGAGCACCAAACCTTGTTTGTTGGGTTTTGGTTTTTTTTCTTTTAATTGATTATCAACTTTGGACAGTGACTATTTTTATGTATTACCCAGCCTGCCAGTAAATGAGTTTCCCTCCTGTACACCTGTGTTGACAGGGTATGGCATTTCAGATTTAAGTAATCTTGGCCTCCTTAGGGGAGGAATCTGTCAGTTGTTCTCTGTAATGAATGATGGGTTTATGGCATGAGGCACTGCCTGTAGTATTAGCAGCAAAGAGAGCACGGCTGTCCTAGATTGTATAGTGCTGGTTTCTGGTTATGGTAGCTGGAGTAATGAATGGCTAAATGATATGAGTTGACAACTGCTCTGCTTTATAAAACATAACACTATTTTTGCTTAATTCCGTGTTACCATGAACAGCAAGAGCTTCCTATCTTCCTCCCACAAATAAGAGCGGAGAAATGGTAATAGAAAATGAAATAATTATTTCCTTCTCTCTTCCCTTTGCTGGTACAAGGTGATTATCTAGCTATTCAATCCTTTAGCATGAGTCTCTTTCAAAGCAATCTTGCGGTGAATTTTTATGACTGACCTTGCTGGCGTCAGTTTTGTAACCTGAATATGCTGGATGCAGCGCATTTATTTCATTGTGTTATTGGGCTCAGAGAAAGTGAAGGAATAATACTGAAAGTGAGTGACCAAGCTGGCGGAAATGACATTTGAGATGGCAGTTTGGGGTGGCTCAGAATAATTCAAGTATAACGGGTGTGAATCATTCCCATATCAGCAGATTTGCTATCTGGAAGCCAGTTTACTGAAACTCTTTATCAAGTTGTGTCTCTTTAGCTTCTGGGTTTTTGGTGATTGCTCAGTCCCCAGGGTGTCTGGGGATGGGCTTACAGACCGCTTTTCATCTGGCTACTCTGCTCTAACTGCTCACCGTCAGCCATCCCACCTTGCTGCCATCCTTTTCAGAGATTTGAAGCATAGAAATTTCCTACCATACCAAGGCACAGTCCTGGGGCTATTAGTAACAGTCATTTTTATAATAGATGGAATCCGTAAGGATCCCAAATCCTTCAAAAATATCTAAAGTGGTTTTTACATATTTGGTTCTACTTTTTGCTAAGATTCTTCCATTTCCTTCTTGTGTCTCGTCTTGTGTTTGCCTTTTTTTTTTTTTTCCAGGAATAAATGTACTATAGAACTCAAAATGATCAGGAAAAAATTTTAAAGACCATTTTAGAAAATGCATTAAAAAGGTTGCTTTGTATACTAGGCCTAGAAAGTGAACAATGACTTTTTTTTTAACAGAAATTCCTAAACTATATGTGGTTGGACAAATTGTTGGGTATATCACAATAAAGTCAATGATTAAATTTTTAAACAAAACACTGAACAAATTCATTAGTAAAATATTTAACTTTGATTCTATAAAAACTGTTGTTCAATCGTGTAATTTTCTCCTCTGGCAGATTTTCAAAGTTTTCAAAATATCGATTGTTCTGTCATTTTAGTCCCCACAGCTGTGGCATAGAGTTAATTTCCTTACTAGAGAAGCCAATCTGCATAATCAAGATCTGAAACAATGGTATGTTTTCTGCTTTTCCTGCTGAGTGTTTGCCTAAAGTAATTCTTGTCCTATCATAAACTACTTTCAGGAATATAGAGCATAAAGTGTAAAACAGAAGTTTCACATAAAAAATAATGCAGTGAATGATTTAATGTTCCTGCAAACTGATTGTATGCATAAATGTACGTACTTCTAGTGCCACTGGAAGAATAGCTTCTAGCCTTCCCACTTCCTGGAGCACTGTTCTTTACATGTACACTTCTCTTCTGCTTGAAAACCCATGCAGCCTTCATTTCCCACAGATGGCCCAAGGAAGACTTCCATTTTCCCAGAGGTGTGGAAAGAATTATATTTATCCAGATGCCCACAAAAAGTCTCTCTTAGAATATGTCAAAACAATGACAGGTTAGAGAGCTGACAGGTGCATGCAGCATGAGAGGTCTCAAACACTTCAGCTGATGACAGCAAAGTAGTAACCGGGCAAGAAAAAGTGGAGAAAATAAAATAACTTGGGTAATAAATATGCCTGCACATGTGAGTTGCTGTGGAACATTAGTGGGGACTAGAAAGATACAAAAGGTTGAAAAATTAGAGTGAGTTTCTGCAGTGCTGCTGATTGCTGGGCAATCTCTTGCAACATAGGTCCAGACTTCTCATGCTTAAATCAGTGGGTTTTGCGAAACTTAAACATTTCATGCTGAACCTGTCATTCTGTTGCGGGGACCCAATCAGCTCCATCCAAGGAGATCACCACCAGTTCAGTGGAGATTCCTTCCCAGGGTAAAGAAAGAGGATACTGTGCAGGTAGACCTTTTGTCTGCCACTTACATCAGGATTGAAATTGTGCTCTGTGCCTGTGAGAGGCATTGAACTTAGGAACATTTTAAGACATCTCTTATGCCTTAAAAATAGATGACTAAGCTTTGCCTGGTCTCTATATCTGTCTAGTGTCTCACACCCAGGGACATCTGCAAGGGTGAGAGGAGTTACTCAGCTGCATTCTCAAATACCACGTTAAACAACTTCCCTGTTTTGTCTTTAAATACCAGAGAGCATTACAACTTGTGATAAGCCATGTGGCTGATCTGCATTTTGGGTTCTCAACAGGGTACAGCAGTCAAACCACTGTCTTAAGTGCAGTTTGCTCCTCTAGACCACAGCTTTGAATTTACACCACACAAGAAAGCTAAATCTCCAAAGTAGAAGAGGTCCAAAGCACTGGTACTTAGAAGGAAAAGTCACTGGCACTTTCAGTGAGAAGAAAAATTTACTTGAAAAATCTCTGTTCACGGAATATGAGTTGGAGGAGCTTGCACACCAGTTCCCGAAGCAGAGGGTGCTTGAAAACTCAATGGGAGCTCACACTAGTCTTTCAGAGCCCAGTGCTGTACTCTTCCACAGGCCAACAGCTTCCACTTTAGGTAGCAGAAGTTATTTGGGTTTAGGAAGTGCTAAGCTTAACGTTAAAATATGCCTTCATAAACCCGAACACTTTACAGAATCAAAAGTCTGTCTTTCCTACTGTACAGCTGGGGAAACTGAGTCACAAAGAATATGTCCTATTTAAGGTCTGACAGTGAGTCTGTGATAGAACCAAGAGTATAATACAGTTCCTGCCTTATCAGGATCTAGGGTCTATAGCACCCTATAAATGATGAGGAGCCCTAAGTGAGCTGGAGTTTTTATCCTGCAGAAAAGGAAGATGGAGGGGGACCTTATTGATCTCTACAGCTTCCTAAAAGGTTGTAGTGAGGTGGGGGTTGATCTCTTCTCCCAGGTAAAAAATGACAGGATGAGAGGAAATTGCTTCAAGTTGTTTCAGGGAAGGTTTAGATTAGATATTAGGATAATTTTCCTCACTGAAAAGTGGTGAGGCATTGGAACAAGCTACCCAGGGAAGTAGTGGAATAGCAATCCCTGGAAGTGTTCAAAAGGAGTGAGAATGCAGCACTTTGAGATATGGTTTCATGGTGAACACGGCACTGCTGGGTTAATGGTTGGACTCGATGATCTCGGAGGTCTTTTCCAACCTTCATGATTCTATGTTTCTATGATGCTTTACACTGGATTATTGCTTCTTCCCAAAATGCATCTGGTTCAGAGTTATCCTGACACCCCAGCCCAGTTTTTTTCCTTTGTTGTTCTTTGTTACATTATTCTAACTAGGGGATATCTATGTTTTAATTTGACTTTTCTTTCACAAAGATTGAGACGTGTTTATTTAATTTCAGAAACCAAGCAAAACAGCCTTCTAACTATTGTTACCTTTTAAAATAGGCATGAAAACCAAGGATCTCTTTTCAGGTTTTAATTGTTTGTGTTTCCCTTAGTTTAACTTCACTACTGAATGTTCTATTTGCTTTTATCAAAGTTTAGGCTTTTGCTTGATGAAGGTATGAAGCTGTGCTGCTTGCCTTTCAAGTTATTTTAATATATTATTTTAATTGTCCTAAATAATTGAACTCTTTTGCACACAGAAATGCCATTTAATTGGTTAATTTCTGTGCAGATTTGGGGAAAATTTCTATGATAACTAAGATGCAGGTAAAACAGTGCTAGCTACAGATTATAAAAGTCAAAGTCTGTCTCTTCTTTCCAAGCCTAATGTGGTTGGAGCATTACTCATTAATTTCAGATTTCTGATGAATTTAAATATTAAGTGTCATGATTCTATCCATGTCTCCTGCTGCTCTCTGCTGTCTCACTTCTTAAGCAACAAGGTTCAGATAGTGCCACTATCTTCAGGGACAAAATGTGTTTCACTCAGTGAGACACCTTAGCTGTTCCTGTGAACAAACAAGCAAACTAATATAGAAAAAGACTTGGGAATAACTTTGCCTTCCAGGAGAACATTCTCTATCCTGCTTATTCTATTTTTTTCAAGGCTGTAACTCTAAATGGTCTTTCAAGATTCTTTTATCACCACTTTGTGATTATAGGAACTGTACCTGTCATTCACAAGAAACTCTAAATTTGCTTAAGTCTCTTAGCATCTCCTGAGAGGCCAAGAAACCTTCTGGAGGCTTTTCTACTCATGGAGAGTTGATGTCAAAATACAATGCGTGGAAAAGAAAGCAAATGCCATTCTGTTGAAAGAGCACTGCTGTCCACACTTTTTCAGTAAGAAATGCCATTGGATGAGTTCAGGTCGGGATTCCTGCCTGCTTTGCCAACCCTCCGACACAGGCACTGAGTCACGTGACACTGTCTTTACCTCATCCTCAGAAAACTGTGCCTTCACCAAATGTCTGTATATCTCCTGGTCTTTAGAAGTGATTTCTCAGCTTGGGCGTGCATGAGGAAAGGGTAATGATGTATACAGACGTATTACATTAATACTTAAGGGTGGATTTTTGAAGCCTGCATGTTTGTGTGAGTGTGTAAGACTGTGAGGATGGGGGGTGGCATGGACCCCTCTTGATGTCACTGAGATGCTTTGGCATTGGAAAAGGGCATGAGGAAAGAAGGTGAACAGTGGTGGGACCCATTGAGTCAACCATGAAAACTGAGCTTAGTTGTGATTCTTAAGCTGATATCCACAAATTTTAGATACTAAACAGATTTGCTGCTTCACAGAGCTGATTTAAAAGAAGAGTATGACAAAGCTTTAGAGGTATCCAGCTAAAGTTTGACACCAAGCATTGTTTCTTGGCTTTTTGGAAGTGAGGAGTTCCAGACATCACCAGTGATTTTGCACATGTGCACCTGAGTTGGTCATCTGCCCTGTCAGTGCTGCAGCGGGGTTCTATCTTTGTGTATGACCTCAGAAACTGTGGAGGATCTTGGGCTACAGAAATAGGTACAAAAACCTGATAAATGGGCATTGTATTTGGTTGCGGTGCCATTGTATTTGGTTGCAGTTCAGATCCCTGAACATGTGTCCCTGCCTGCAGTTTCACAGCTCAGGAGCTCATTCTTGTGAAAGAGCCTGCCCTTGGGCTCATCAAGTCACAGAACCTCCTCCTCCAGCTCCTCCCAGCCCTGCCCACACTGGCCATCCATGGCACCAGGAGGAGGCAGCCTGTCCTGGTTTGACCCTGGCCCAATGCCAGGCACCCATGAGAGTCTCTTGCTCACCCTCCCCTGCCTCAGCTGGGCAGAGGAGGGAAGGAAAAAAGTTAACAAAGGCTTCATGAGTGAGATCAGGATCGGGAGAAATATTTCAAGGGGCAAGACAGCCTCAACTTAAGTTGTGAAGTGTATTTATTACTAACAGAATCAGAGGAGGATAATGAGAAGTAAAATAAGCCCTTAAAACACCTTTTCCCCCCAGCCCCTCCCTCCTTCCCACCGACAGCACAGGGAGACAGGGCATGGGGGTTTTGGTAAGTCTATCACCGAGACTTTCTTCCACTGCTCCGAGAGAGGAGTCCATCCTCTGTGAGGCCATGGGGTCCCTCCCACGGGAGACAGTTCTCCGTGAACTTCTCTGGCATGGGTCCACTCTCATGAGCAGCAGCCAAACCGCACCTGCTGCAATGGGTTCACTTCCTCCTCATCCCCTGTTCCAGGCACAGCACCGCTGGTCAGGGTCCACCAACTCCCTGAAGACGAGCATGGGACATGCCAGGCTGCTCTCTCCACCATCACCCAGACAGGTCCTTTCCATTTTTCAACACTAGATTCTTTCTCTTTCCTCATTAGTTCTGTAGTTGCTGTTTTTGCCAAGCCTTTTCTTGTTCCATGAGGGTCTAGGGGTTGGTTAGGAGGGATTAAGACCCTTGAAGGGACATGGTAAAGGATCTGTGCAGTTTGCCAGCATAAAGTTTTTCGTCTCATTAAAATCACAGCTAAATCACAGGTGTCCTTTCTGTGAGAGAATGAATTTTCCTTCTTTTCTCCTTTCCCTACCTGTGACAAAGGATGCACCAGTGCTTTTCAGTGCCACTGTAGGATTTTTTTTCTTATTCATAACTTTCCCCCTACCTCATTCCACACATCCCAGGGAGCGTCAGACCACCGCTATACCACTGCAGCTTCGAGTCATGCTGTTTCCTTCATCCTCTGCTGCCTGCCTGGCTGTGAAGGCATCCTAACAACTCCCACAGCCTCCAAGTGCAGCAGGACGGGCAGAGCTACTGGCAGAGAGTGCTTTCAGCTCTCAGTGCTGAAGCAGTTGACAGATGTTCAGAGGATTTCTTGTCTCTGGACCAGCACTTCGTCTGTTCCAAGTTATTCAAAACACAAACAGTGGGTTGGCAGGAGTGAAATATGTTCAGAACCAGGATGTCAAAACAGAAATATATTTTTAAAAGACAAGTGTCAAAAAAAAAAAAAAAAAAAAGGAAAGAAAAAAGGAAGGTGTTCATGCAGTTTATAGGAAGATGTATTAAATAGTTGAGATTCTCTTCTTTTAACCCCTTGGCTCCCATCTGACATGCTATTCCTCTATGTCAGTAGTGGTTATCTTGCTTAAATGTTAATAAGGGCATTTTGGGTCCTGGATCCCTGATCTGCTGGTGGATGGATTTGCCACATTTACAAGGCCTTTGGACTACCAGCTAGCAATATGATTTAGGACTATCCTGTCAAATGTACTGTTGTAAAACTGTAGTGAGATCCTGCGAATGCATTGAGTGGTACTGTTGAACAGAGTGGTGGAGGAGACATTTAGTGAGAAAGAAAATTATTCCAAAAAATAGAGAGGAGTAGGGCAGAGATAGAGAGGAGAGCATGGCAGAAGTAAAAGATGGCTCAACTTTAGAGAAGAGAGGCAGCTCTGCTTATTTCAAATCATAGTCAATACAGAAAGAAGAGTTTCAGGGTCGTGTAGCAGATACAGCTTGCCCGCAGCCTCCTTTGGCTGCATGTGCATAGTAAGGCAGGGGTGGCAGCTGACAGCAAAATGAATCAGCACCAGAGCCCTCTGAAAAGGGCTGTGCTGCTTTGGCTAAGTTACTGCCAACAAGGTGTTAGTAACTCCAGTTGCAGGTAGAAAAGGATTCCTCTGCAAAAACAATTCTAATCAAATTTGAGAGAAAAGATAGGAAGCAAGTGTTTAAATAGGCAATGGAAACAAAGTCCAAAAACAGAAGACAAAAGTGAAATTATTTCAATTATGCTTTCTCTTATTTAGTGTGGTGATTACTTCAGCAAAAGAGAGGGGAAAAAAAGTAATATAAAAAACTAATAGTCCAAGAATGTTGAAAGTTATGTCCTATCAAAATGATCTTTGGTCAGCAAAAGATCTGTCAGTATTACAATAAGGATATCATAAAATAAGGATATAATCCCATTATTGCTCTGCACTAATAAATCAGCAAAATTCTGCTTTGCTGTCTTTCCCCAGTTGCAGAAATAATTCTTTTTTCAGATGTTGATGCTAATCACATGGGAATCATCCACATCATTTTCTGTTCCTGCTATAATCCTTGTCATCAGGACAGAGTCACGCAGTAACGTTACCCAATCTAATGATAATCTTTGACCTGCAAATTAATCTGTTGCTATGCTTTATTTTGAGAACACTTTCGATGACAGTGGATGCTTGCTGTCTTATATCTGCTCACTGTCGTGACAATGTGCTTGGTAGGAACACTTTGGGGTTTTTAGAAGGTTTCTGTTCTCATGGCAAATCATACTGATGCTCTGGCATTCTCCATTTTTGTTGAGATTTGATGTGAAACTGAAAGCTCCAAATGTACATGCATGGTGGATTTATGAATTCTAGTTTTGAGCTTGCAGCACTTTTATTATCTGTATAACAGTCTGGACTATGACTTAATGCCTATTCCTTTTTCTTCTCAATAGACAGATGGCTGTGTGACCAGCTAAAAGTGAGGGGACTTCTTTTCTTTTTATATTTGTGTAATTCTGCTCACTTCAGTCCAGCTGAACCTGACTGATATTAATGCCAATGAAGAATTGAGCAAAATCTGCTCACTTTCAGTAGATCTTTTACGCATTTCTTCTACATCTTCTTTTTTGTTTTTTTTGTTTTTTAAATGGTAATGTAAGCAGATATTGTGAATTCTTATTTGTGAAGACAGCACATAGCCAGGGAAGGTACTGCATTTTTGTCTGAAATGAAAATGATATTTACCCATGTTAGATTCATAATGAATGTCAGTTTAGATCTGCTTCTGTGCATTTGTGGGTGGACGATACTTAAACATTCATGCTTAGGGCATTAAAACACTTTGCAAACTATTGTAGCCAAGGGCGATGCAACACCTACCTATCTTGTGCAAGAATCATCGAGTGGGTGTGGAGAGGAAAGGACAGAAAAAGATAAAAAAGCCGGCCTGGGAGATCTGTATTTCATATAATTGAATCCAAATGATACGCCTTTATTCTTTCTAACCCCTGGGCTTAAGGTGTAATTGCTCTCTGTCATTGGAGGCATTTTGGCTTGGTGTGTTGTAAATCTGAGGGAGAGATCATCTGTGACTGGCTATGCTGCCTGTCTGCTGGGTGATCCTCGAAGCATCCTGCTGCCTCTAGCTGTTCCTGCTTGTGTTGCTGGACAGTTTTTGAGGCAGACGCAGCAGGCTGAAGCCTAGACCTGAGTCCAAGTATGGAATATGAACCCATAACGCTGGGCATGGACTTTTGACGTGGGAAGTTAGAAGACATGTTAACTGTGCAAGGACACTTAGGAGAGCCCAATTACAAAATCCCTGCTCAGCCACAGACTGGAAACTGGGGCTGTTTTTAATTTCCGTCTTGATGGCCGGTAGAAAACGGCTGAAATGTCACAGCCTACACTTCAAAGGCATTCGGATTTGGGGTTTTTTTTTGTTCCTGCTTCAATCATCTTTGTTTTAGAAAGACTTTATTTTAATTTGTTTTGTTATTAGTGGATCTACTTAGAGGCAGTGCACCTGTTACATATATTGAGAACCTGACTCCTGACTTTAGCTGGTGCAAGTGACAATGTTTTAAATTAAGCTGTCCTCCCTGCAACTATCTTTCTTTTCTTTATCTCCCCACCCAGACATAAATAACCAGGCAGCAGAAGGCAGGTAGTGTTATAAATTGTCAGGCTACACAGTTGCCTCATGTTTTGCATTCTGTTCTCTTCCCCCATTATCATCCATTTTGAACTAAAAGTTCATCCATTTGTGCTTCTGCCACGAGAAGATGTCAAATAAATTGATATTGTAGCTTTTAAAAAGTATTAAAGAATACAAATATATATCAATACACTGATAATGCTCAGCAACCACAACTGTAGTGCTTTATTAGTGACATTTAAAGACCAAGGGGAGTAAAGTCTAATATAGGGAAGAGTGATTATCTCTCACAGTGTCTAATTTAAAAGTTGAGCGCTGGTTTTGCTCGCCAGTAGGCCCATGATCTATTAGTCCTCTGTTTCCCTTATACAGTAGGTGTTCCTCTAATAAAGATTCTGCTATTTGCTTCTAAAACATTGGTATATCATCCATCCCAGGTCTTCACGGTGGTTCTGCTGAACAGTTGCTGCTACATTGTAATGAGATATGGCCCTCTTGCTTTCCTAAATGCTCAGCCAGAAACGCAAGGCACAGTGTCGGCCAGGCGGTCGAGGCAGCTGCCGGGGGCAGCATCCTCGGAGAGCCTGGCTACCTCTATGATTGTTTTTTCATCATGGCATTCCAGGCTGCCTCACTCTCTTCCGCTCCCCTCTGGCTGGTGCTTTGCTGTACTTCTAGCGGCACCATAACAAGTGTAAGCTGGTTTGCATTGCAATTACTTTCTTAAACATGACTCTGCTGTTGTGCAGTGTACAAGGATCAGGTCTGAGTCGAGACACATGTTTTACATCATGCCTGGAGCTTGTTGCCTCCACTGGGGCTGTGAGGGGATTGTGACCTCTCAGAGGCACCAACCCCACACTGCTCCAGGCTGCCACATGCATGCAAAAAAACCTGTTCCGGTTCCTCATGTCAGGCCTAAGTTTTTGTCTTTATTTATTAAAACATGCGAGGGTGTGCTTCAGTTCAGCTCACGGAATTCTTGAAAGAAAGAGGCAGAGCAATATCTACTCCTGTCCAGCCTATGCCGGGCATGTTTCATTCATGTCTCAATAGGGGTAAGAAGACACAAAGGGGGTCAGGATATGCTGTTAGCCTTAAAGGGTCCCTTTCCCTGACGCATCAAATATACCCATGTCCCAGTTTGTAGGGGAAGGAGACTTTCAGGGAGAAGGTAAGTGGAATTTGCTTTTTGATTTTCTTTTTTTTTCTTTTCTTTGATCCCTAGCAGTTTCTAAAATGTCTCATCATGCACAGGGAAATAAAACTTTATCTGTGTTGCCAGTTTCCTCATAGATTTGTCTGAATGTTTCCCATATTGTATAACCTTCAGACATTATGGAGAACCCCACAGGCTCTATCCTGCTATCATTTTAGAGCTGAACTCCCCTCCCATTGCTGCTGAAATTTAGACTGGAGGAAGGAGGAGGTGCATCAAAAGCAATGACAGAGTATGGTCCATGATTTTGTTTTAATGAATCAGGTTGACTTGCCAGATGGGTTTCTACTGTTGAGAGCAGACAATGCAGCACTTGTGTGTGATTTTTGGAACTTGGGGATCGACACCAAAAGTGCTGTGATTGAAAGTACTCTGGCACTAGTCAACCTCCCTTCCCTTTTCACTCATCTGAAAATCTTTAGAACTGTGTTTTTCACAGTCAGTATAAAAAAAAAAAAAAAATTGGCACCTACATATTTGAACCAATATTTTTGGATATTCTTTTGTGCAGTGGCAATCTCAAAAAATTATGCAGCAATGTTGATAAAGCTCAGAAAGTCTAGAAACTAATAATATCTGAGAGAGAGCATGGTTGGTAAATGACTCTTTGTGTTTCTCTGGTTTTTGTGATTTCAGTGGTTAAATCTTCAGACGGGATTTTCACAGAAATAGTCACTAAGAAAACCAGCTTCAGCAGGAGGATGACAATAAACTTTATTATATGTGTGCTGTCAGCTTCCAGGAGAATACAGGACTATTTAAATAGATGCTCTGATTCCATGTAAGGAATCACTGGCCATGAGATACGAATACCAAAGTGACAGCAGTGATGTATTCCACGCTGGAGACTAATCAGGAGAATAATATGTGTTTGTCCAGTTTAGTGTTAGTCTTGCAAATTAAGCTGATTAGTGACAGATATAGATAGGGATAGGGCAATGATTTGTTATGCACTATAACAAATCAATCTAAAATTAAACATATGACAGAAAAAACACCATGAATTGGGGAAACTGTTTTTTTTTCAAAGAGATAAGGATGTCTTATTTTATCCA
The DNA here is from genome assembly GCA_013398955.1 of Callaeas wilsoni. Classification (NCBI taxonomy): domain Eukaryota; kingdom Metazoa; phylum Chordata; class Aves; order Passeriformes; family Callaeidae; genus Callaeas; species Callaeas wilsoni. The sequence goes on from VWPU01018057.1 coordinate 71,033, forward strand.
AAACTGGAGGCAGTCATGCTAATGAGTGGGAGATGATTGTGATATATCGGAAGCAGGGATTGGAGTTAATACTAATCTTTGTTTGCTCTGGTTTTTGCTTGCAAGTAGGAAGCTTTCTAAGAGGGGAACTCATTGGTAAAATGAGTTGGCCTTGGTAAGTGATGCTAAGGATGGAATTGGCAACAGAATGGGATGAGCCTCACATAATTTGAGGGTGGAAGGGGGAGCTTGAGTGAGTGAAACATAATTATGGCTTTCCTGGCTGGTGATGCTGCCTTGAAGTTGCTCTCCACCCTGTATTGTGAAGACTTTTCCAGTGCAGCTGGAAATGTGTTGCTAATGAGCACGCAAATGTGAACACTACGAATATAAAACCATTGGCATTTTTAAAGAGAAAATAAAAAGGCTTTTCATCTGGAGGATATTTGTACTGGCTAACAGCTTCTGACAGTGATAAACTTGTGGGCAGTGTCATTTCACAAATGAGAGGTTAACATTCTGAATAATTTCTCCAAACATGAACCCAAGGTCTTTTTAAGGTTCCTGTCAGTGAAAAAGCCTAGCCCAGTCTGCCTTGCCATCCAAACATGGACTTCTTCATTTCATTAAAGATCTTCCTTTTCTGCTGCTTAGAACCGAGGATTAAAAAAAAAAAAAAAAAAATTGGAATAGTTCAGGAAAATACATCTTTCTTATAAAGACAGGAATTGCTGTACTACCCATAATGATGCATCTAGTCAACCATCTTTAATAAGCTGCTGATGTTCTGCTTCATTTATGCCAGCCAGCACTTCAAGGCAGGCATTGGAAATTACAGCTGTCTTTCAGAGCTGGACCCCCGAGCCAGAGACGGATGCCATTTCACCTGCATGTTCTGCCAAATGATCCATGATGTGCAGGGGCATCACCTCTGCAGTGGAACCATCTTTTTTTGCTACCTTGCTAGACTTCAGTGTCACCTTGCCCCGCATGATTTACAGAAACTCATTCTGTGTTACCAAAACTGGAGGTTATTGCAGTATGTGAACGCCTGAAGAGCAATTGGAGATATATGTATTCCTTTTTTTAGTGTTGTTTTCCAGTCCATGTTCTTTTAAAGTGAGACAGAAAAGTCTCAGCATTCCCCCAAATCATCTTGGAAACCACTCAAACATGTTTTTCCAAGAGATGGAGAATTAACTAGGATTGAACTAGGCTTGTCTTGAAGTATTTTTTATCTCAGTCAGAATAGCTTTTTTTGCATGTTCCCTTGTGTCAAGAATACATATAAGTAAAAGCAAAAAAATGACAGATAAGTGTACTCAGATAATGATGACAATCTTGTTTCCTACCAGGCATGTTTCAGATGTACCTTTTCTAGTTAATCTCTAATCATTAGTGTCCCATCCTTTGACAATCTGGTGTTGCTAGTAGCTTGTATCGGTCAAGCGTTGAGGTCAGCAGCTTGCACTGAGCTTGTTCTCCCTGCTCCCTCTGCTCATCTCTGCTTCCTCTTCTCTTCAGATGGTGCAGTTCAACACACTTCTTCCTCCTTCTGGTACAGCTGCAGCACTCACTAAATCCAGCTCCAAATGGCATCACAGTGCCTGTAGGGAGTTAAACCAAGTGGTCTTTCCCACAACCTCTGCCACAGCAGCCAGCCTGCCTGTTTGCTAGGTGAGCTGCTTTCTGAATGGGCTGGTGCAGAGCAGGCAGGCTGGATGCGGGCGGGGTGTGTGGGTGTGTGCATGGGAACATCCACTCAGGCACCTGCAAGGGGGCTTGTGTGTCCTGCTCTCTGCTCATTAGGAATTTTTAATTCTGCTTCTTGCTTCAGCTAGGCTCTTGCATCATCCAGGGGCATTTTTAGGTACCTGCTTAATGCCAAGCTGCCATCTGATTTTTTTTCTTTTTTAACTAATTTTCAATCTTTTCTGTTTGGGAGAAAAACAAGCTGTGTTCGAGCACTACTTCACATCTCTAAAAATAAAAGTTGGCTTTCTAAGTGCACAGCATACTCCCTCTCTTTCTGCCTCTCCATCTCCCCCCACTTCCCTCTCCCTGCTTCTTTCTGCCGGAGAGACTGGGAGGGGGTCATTCTTGGCAACCACTGAAGATGGATTCTAAGTGGTGCACAAGCACACACATAGCAATTTGGCACACAGCAGAGGCTGGGGGCGGGAGGCATTTTGGATTTGTCAGCTCATCGGCACAGCTAGGTTCTTGTCAAACAGCAGAAGTTGCACAAGTCCCTGGTGGCTGAGATGCAATTGGTGAAGCTGTGTTGGTCTGGAAAAGCAAAGATGTGAGGTCACAGGATCATTTTCTCCCTCATGCTGCAGCACAGCTGACAAATTAGCTCATAATCCAGCATTACCTCCTCAACTCCCACTCCCTTTCCTGTCTTGTGTGCCCCAAATTTTATGTCAGTTGTGATATCTATTCTTTGCCTGTGTATCTTCATTTTCCTCTCTTTATGTATCAGCAATTCTGTTAATTTGGGTTCTATGAATGGCTAGGAAATTTTAGAGACTTTATTGTGGTCAGCACAAATTTGTGCCCAGGAAAGATTTTGTCAGGCACAGGGATTTCTAAAAGGTGATACACATACCAAGGGATTTACACAAGCTGCTGCAAAGCAGTACCCAATACAGGGCTGAATCAGGGGTTGTTTTTGCCAATATTGCTGCTGCCACTGATGTGCTATTGATGGCCTGTCAAGAAGTATATAAAAATTGAAAGCGTATTACGTTCCTGGTCTAGGAGTTGAATATAGCCTGCATAGCATGACACAGATTTCCTTTGATGAGATGCCTCACACTTTCCTAAACTCATTTTCTGAGTTAAATTTTTTTTTCACTGTATTTTTGCATGACTCAGAGATGCCTTTTCTATTTGTGCTAGCAAGCAAAAAGCATTGGAGCTTTTTACATCTGTGCTGTTTGGGAGACGTGCTTTTATCTGCAGGTAAATATACAGTGTAGTTTTGGATATGCTTGACTTCCTCCCATGACTCTGTCAGTTGCTTCAATTCATGGTATCAGAATTTCTTTAAGATATCTCAGTGACAGGTCCATGTAAATGTGTGGATTAGGTTCCTGCTTTGACCTCTGCTGCTGTAGGAGATGTTGAGTCCTAATGAAGGGAGTAGGAGGATGCTGACAGATCCCTGCTTTTGTGTGTTCACAGTCCTACCCCTGGTGCAGCACTGCACTCTGATATGGTGAGAGCCTGCTTCTCTGCAAGTAGGTGCAACAAAGTCCTCAGAAATTATCTTAGAAAACATCAAGCCAATCTGTCACATAAGACTTGGCCTGGAATTAATCTTGGACTAACCTGATGATCAATCCACCCTTCCCCGGTATGGTAGAGACTGAATAATTACAGACTTCTGTAGGAATGGAGCTAGGATGTTCTGGAAATCTCACTTCAGGAGCAGTGCAGAGGAGCTGCTGCTCAGCCTTACCTCCCACAACACAGCCCTGCACATCACACAGACTATTCTGCACACTAGATATGTATTACTATTTTTCAGATGAACCGATATGCTTAAAAAACTGAAAGAGAATAAAATTTTAATGATTATTAGTAACCAGAGATAAGAGTAGATCCAGATCCATGTGCATCAAGACATTCAAATTTTTGTTTGGGTAATTAAAGGGTGATTGACAGAGTTCAAAATTAAGCATCTAGTCTAGTGATCAAGGCATTCTGTCAAGTTAAAGTCCTGTCAAGGAAATATGTGAATATTCCCTTGTATATACAGACTAGCTAGAAACTTGCATATTGCTTTTGCCTTATAAGAATTTATTCTACCTATTCTACTAAAATAGCAACAGTTTTAAATTGCAGACGTTTCCCTCAGAGTGCTTTGTAGCTCTAGCTGGGTGGGTAGGGCCTTTTGTTGGGCTCAGTTTCTTGTAGACAGGGAAAGGGACATAATTAATTTTTTTCAAATACCGTCACAGCTCTAACCACCAGGTGTTTTTGAAAAAAAAAAAAAAAAGCTGTGACTTTGATTGGCCTAATCTTCAATACAAGCTACAGACTCAGCTCTTTAGTTCTGCTGTGACAAAGTACAAATGAGTACACTTGATAGCAGATATTTGGGACGGTTGTATTGAAAACTAGAGGCATCTCCACAACAAGGCAGAAGTCAAGTGTTTCTTTTGAGCATCCAGCTCTGTGGATCTGATTGTATCTATTTTTGTCCTCTCATATCCTTGGGAGTACATTTTAAAATACAGGGATTGGAGGAGCTGGACTAAAAAAATGCTTTTCTTCTCATTATTGTAATTTTGATTCTTCTGATAATGTATAGCAAGCTAGGTCAACAAGATCATGGGAGACCATACACTCACTAGAAGTTCTATGATACCATAAGAAACCAAAATCAACATATACATGAGAAAACTCGATAGTAGGGTAAAATCTCTTGTGGGAATTGCATGCAGGCATATCCAGCTCCAACGCTAGCCTCCTGCCAGCACCTGAACAGCTTGTTTTGTGTTGTATGGGCTTGCGCAACATTGAGTGATGACACCAGCTGTGCTCAGCTTCTTGAATTACAGCTTGAAGGACGGTGGCCATCAGGGGACACACCAGGCCTGCAGGAATGGTTGGCTTGCAGTGCTAGACTGAGGGTTGGGAGCTGAGGCTGAGAGAGAAATAAGTAGTTTCTTGAGTCTCTCTGGTTTTTACTATAACTCTCTTGGAGAATATGGCTTTGCATGTCAAGTTTTGGTTCTGATACGCTTACCTTCTAGTGGTATGTGCTGGCGTGTTGTCCTGCATGCAATAGAAGCTTGAAGGAGACCGTTACATCCCAATACTCTCGGAGGTGAGATAGTCTCCTACCTGCACTCAAGCTTTGCAGCTAGATTTGCTTTTCATTTAGCTTGAATTATTTGTGATGAGAATTCTAGCTGGAGACACACATTTCCTGAAATGGATATACAATGCATGCCTCAGCCACAATGATCCCTTGCTAAACCGATGTCTGGTGCCTTCCTCTTTTAAGGAAAGCTGTAATTTTCTTCCATAGTAAGCTTAATGTCTTTGACAGAAACTGAACAAAGCAAAGACCAATTTAAGTAATTTGTTTATATAGGTGGCTGCACATAGTCACTTAACAGCTTGTGTCAGATAAAGACAAAGCAGACTTCCCATGTTCCAGTTTGGCATGCATTAGTAAGGACTGGAAGAAGTGGGTCTGAATCCACATTCCTTAAGAGAAATGTTCCTTTCTCTAGCAGGCTGGATTATGTAGCTTTCATCACCTGACATCTTTTCTCTGAAAGGCTGTAAAATACCAAGAAAAATTTCCAAATCTAGCAATAATACTATTTGAAAGATGTAAATGTAGATTTTATTTTTAACTTTTTTTAAGATTTAATTTAAAGATATATTTTCTGCTTAAATCAAAGTATTTTTAAACTGAACAACTTGAATGATTAGTCAGGGAATGAGTAGACATTATTTGGCTATTGCAGTCTGGTGAGCCCGTCTTGATTTGGTCAGCTAGCAGAGAACAATACAGCTAGCAGGGAAGGAGGAACCTGCCCAGATCTTCACCAGGTTTATATATTACTATCAAAAGAGAGACTTGGCTGTGGAAAATTATCAAGTTTCTTTTTTCCAGGGATCAAAGAGGTTACTCAGAGGATGCAGGGGAAATGTAGGGATTCAGCTGTGTCACATTTTCTCTCTAATTGAGCTGTCTAGGGAGCCTCCCACGTTTTGCAGAAGTCGAAACATCCAGTTTCATTTTATCTTTCTCAGGCTGCGGCAGCGCTCTTCTTCGGAAGCCAAGGTCATACTACGTTTACTTTTGGTGTTTGTCCCTTTAATTCTCCTACAGTTTCACAAATGCTTCTGGTGTATTTTTAAATTTTAGCTTATAATCACTTTTTTTTTTTTTAAAGGCACCATCTGGTCCCTGACATGGTTTAAAATAACAATCTAGCCAGCACAAAACCAGCAGAAGGACTTTACACCTTTCACAACCCAGTATGAGAGCTTCCCCACTTATATTTCTCCACAGACATTGTCACCATCAGATCCCGTTCCCTCCAGACAGGTCTTGCAGAAAGCAGGGTCTTGCAGTTCTTGCTTTACATCCCTTTCATCTTGAACATAGTAATTTTATGGAAACAAACTATAGAAGCTTAGAGCTAGGAATGTGGGAGGTCTGCTGTAAACAGCTCAGTCAGAGAATTTGTAGTTGGAGCTCACGTTTGCATTTAAGCTGCCCTCTGGTGCTTACCACTTCTGCAGTGCAAGCCTTCATCGTTTGCCCTGGTGCCTGGACACATCCGCAATATCCAGGGGGAAGGGGGAATCAAGCATTGCAAAAATTCCTCTAAAAAAAAGGGGCCCCATTCTGTGGGTGTTTTATTTTAAGCAGGACATTAACATGCTATGTTATCATTGCAGGTTATGCTGGGCAGGAAGGTTTTTTCTTTTTGATTTTTACGAGTCACTTACAGCATAGTTTATTTTATCTTCTTGCTGCGTGCAACAGCACTGTCTGTCATGGTGCTTTCTTGGTAGCCACAAATCAAAGCATGCCACTAAGCAGAGTGATCGTGTGACTGTCACCCTCAGCACAGCTGAGGCTCAACCTGGCATTTCTCCTCTGGCTGTTGGAGGACCTGAGGTTATCAGTGCCAAGGTAGCAGAGACAGAGACAATAAATACAAATGTACCTTTTCCTACTTGCAGCCAGCAGTTCTGAAAGGACCTAAACCACTGCTGGAGACAAAAACCGACTGATGTGATGAATGGGAAAGGACCATGAACAGCTCTGTGACTTCTGTGTGTGTTATCTGTCTGGCGAGATATTCACTGGTCTTTTTGGTTTGTTTTCCTATTAACTGAAGGCAAAGCTGAACACTTACTTCCCTACAAGTTGCTCTGTGCTGGAATCATGCTCCTGTCCCCGCTGCACTCCCCTGGTGCTGGCAGCACGGGTGGTTAATATTAGCCACACAGCTGATTGTCCCGGTTGGTGCCCTGCAACAGGTGCGGGACAGCCGCCGTGCTGGAATCCCGCCCGGACCGATGCCGGTGCTGGCACAAGCCTTCCCATTATATCAGGAAGGGCCATGTCCCGTCGCCACGATGCCCCGGCTCCCCAGGCTGGCCCCAGATGTCTGCAGGACGTGGAGCAGGACAACAAGCACCCAGGGAGGCTGCTGCGGGGAGAAGCGAACCGTGATTCCTCTGGAGCGGGAAGAAGGGAGGTTCCTGGATGGGACTTACAGCTGTGTCTGTGGGGTAAGGAGGAGGTTTCTGCAGAGCCCCAGGCCTGTGGTTTTGTGGCATTGCTCTTAGAGGAGGGAAACACACACGAACAAGTACTAAAAATTAAGCGTCAGCACTGCGAAATGAGCAAGTATGGGTTGCATTTGCTCATCGTGTTGGCCGTAGTTCCTTTACAGCACAGTACTTTAGGTTTGCATTAATTTTAATTGTCACTCTCTAATTTTAGAATGCTCCTGTGAAAAGTTACTTTCAATTCCAGTGGTGATTAGATGGTGATGACGTATTTTAATAATAAACATGGGAGAGATACTGAAAAAGAAATCAAATGTGCTGGCTGCACTTCTGGGAAGGGGAAGAAGTGCTATTACTCTGCTCTAAAATTATCTGATCTGTCTGCTCTGGCATGATATCTTAAGGTCTCCCATCTCTTTTTTTTCTTTTCTTTTTTTTTTAAAATTTCTTACCACCCCTTTTTTCTTTTATTTTCTTGAACCATAATAGCATCTTAAGGTAAGAAAAACAAAATATCTAGGTGGTGTTTACGTAGACTAAATGTTGGAGAGTGGAAGGGGGATCCGAAAGACTTGTAAGGTTTTACAGGATCACTTCTAGTGTCCTGTTGCCTTAATGTGACCCCTCTCTCGACTGTGTGAAGAACGGCAGGGCTGTCAAGCGGGTCAGAATGGATCTGTGTGCCGCAGTGTGACTTGTGTGTGCTGGTGCTGTGCCTTCATGCATGCTCAGGGACGGAGCCAGGCAGGCTTGCTTAGGAACTCGAGCAGGCTCTGGCTGCAGTGTGACAGTCTGCTGGAAAACAGATACTGCTGCTGCTCCTGCTTCTAAATTAAGGAAAAAAGCAAAAATAAAAGTGGAGTTCATCCTTAAATTCAGTGATTTCTGCTCTGAATTGGTCCACAACCCAGGGCAGTAGGTCAGCCTGAAGTAATGCTCAGCCTGAAAGTGTCAAGTGTCAGAGCTTAAATTGATGCAAGGGACTGAAATCAGTGGGAATCTCTCCCTTGACTATGGTAAGTTTTGGGTCAGCACAGTCCTCACTATTTCTATTTCTATCTATGTGTAGCTGTAAAACAACTTCTTTGGGAGTTGTAGAATAAATAAGCGCTATCTGGGCCAAGTAAGTACAATGGGGAACTGGTGAGAAAGGTCCGACTTCGTAAAGTGTCAAGTGTCTCTGTGCGTAGTCTAGCTTTAAGTTCCTTCCAGGAGAGATTTTTGATTGAAGCCATTAAAATCTGGACATGGTTTTGACATGAAAGAGAGAAAATGCCTTTTCTCAGTGCTGCTCGTGACTATTGCCTGTGGGGTTGTGCCTCGAAGCGGAGGCTCTTGGCTGTGGGAACCATAGTGTTTTAGGGGATTGTGAGCTCCTTCCTGGGCCAGTGCCTCTGGCTGAGGACGCTGCTACTGTAACACTACCACTGTCCTGCTGCTCCTGACCTCTCCGCAGGCAGCACTGCGCTGGGGGTTTGACGTGGTTGTTTGGCAATGAGGACACTATGCAAACTATGACAATCCGGCACATCTCACAGTGCCTTGACTCATGCTTCCAGTGAAACCTTTCTCCAGCTCCCTCTTTATTTCCCACCGTCCACCCACACTGGTTACTACTCCTCTCGTTTTGATGCCTGAAGCAGAATTTGCTGCACCTCAAACTAGTGCTTCAGCCATGCCTGAGCAGGAGATCCCACAGGGATGGGCCAGCACCAAGGGCTGGTGTTTTGCTGAAGGGACATGTGCCAAGGCACAGGGAAAATACATGACTATCACCCTGTGAAAGTCATTTATTTGTGACTTTGGAAGTGCCTCTATTAGCAGCTCACAGAGAAGCCATTTGCAAATTTGATGTCAGTTTTTAAATGCAAGATGAAAGTGGATTTTGCTGCCACTAAAATCGGCAGCTCTGAATCCCTCAGGAGAAGTGCAGCAGTCTGCGTCACTGGCGAGCCAGATCTGTTGCCTTGCAAAAGATCTTGTCTCCAGGTAGGAAAGCACAAATAAACATGTGGATCTCCAGCAGTGCTGGGTACAGAACAGCACATTACTAAAAATGTTATTTGTTTTTTAACCATTATGATAAAACACACAGAGTTACAAAAGTTTGAGAAGAATAAAATGTTTATCCCACTTTGTACACAAATCGGTGATCTTGGAGAGAAGTTAGAGGGCATATCCAAGTAAATTTTACAATTAACCTTTTATAGCCAAGCAGGTCATGCAGTCATAACTGTATCTAGAAATTTTTTAATATAATTTTTATTACAATTATGTATCATTTTCTTAGAAAACTGACATTATGGATTTATGGGCTCCTGTATTATGCAGTACAACATTATCATAACTTACCCTCCCATCATTCTACTAATTTCTTGGACATTTAGCTTGTAATTTCACTACAACATATTAGAAGAAAATCCAGTTACATTTAGAAGCATTATGGGAATCCTCTGTTACTGTAAACACATTACCTGGTCAGATTTATTTTAATTTGCTGTTAAGGAAATAGAAGAATATTCTCTAATGACATACACACCTAGGTAGTGAGAAAAACAACCCCTTTTACTTTTTCAACTATTACAAACATCTGCCTTTTCCTATGCCCTAGGAGTGTATACACATATATGCATTTGAGAATATCATTTCTATAATATAAAAACCGTGTGCTAACTACTCAAAAAATTGACCCTGTTAGGATCCTTACAGCACTCTTGGTGAAGCTAATGGTAGCCAAGCATGCAAGCAAGGTATCCCTTGGTCACAGACTGGCAATCTTGTACTTCTGTGAATTTATAAAGGAACACTTCCTTCTTCTTCTGGCACAGAAAACGTGATGATGGCCTGTTCCCTCCTCAACAAGGTCTAGAGACAAAGAGCAAGGGAGAAAGGTTGTTTGGCAGAGCGATTGGGAAGAGAAGACTGGGACATTTGCTACCAGATGCTCTCCAGAGCAAAGGCAATATGCAGACAGGTTTGTCCACAGCTATAATTGTGTATTATTGAGAAAATCTCACCTCCTAAAAATCAAAAGAGAGAAGGGAAATTACTGGAAATACAGAAAAAATATGCGTGGACAATCTTACTGGAGGCTGCAGAGGTACATCAGTGGAACTACACGACCCATCCCTTGGGGAGGTCTGAGGAGGACATACCCTCATGGAGCTGTCTGTTGCTGTCCTGTTCTTGCCTGACTTGTTATTGACAAACTTCACTAAAAACTAGGGTAATCTTAACATATTTTCACTATACATAATTACATTTAGGTGTCTTTGTCTTGAATCTAGATCTGTCTCAGATCTATCTAATTATGTTTTTCTCCTGTTACTTTCCTGGCAAGTTCAGCCACTTCTTCCTTGCCGCTACAATGACAACTGCACCCTTATTTACTCCTTCATCTCTTCCCTGCAGCAATTAAGAAAGGTTAGGTAAAAATCTGTGTATCCCTAGGCTAAAGACATCCATATGTATACATGCAGGAGAGAGCAGGCAGGCACCACAATTATTCACAGGGAAGGAAACCTGCATCCATTTCTCCTTTGAAGAAGAAGGAAGTGAGTTGTTCATAAAGCACACAGACAGGTTGGTCCTCCTATATCAAGAGGATGTTATAGGAAAGGCTCATAAAGAAGGTGCCCACTCAATCCTTAGCAACACGCTGGTTGCTCCAGGCAGGTCAAGTGTTAATGGAAGAATGACGAAATGGAAAACAGCAGCAGCCCAGGCCCCTGGCCCCTGCAACAGTGCAGTGCAAAGGCCCAGAGCAGGAGCAGGGTAGGTGACTACCAGTGATGGATGATGTTGAGACCTCGGAGAGAAACGATATAATAAATGGTTGGTCTGACACAGTAGGAAATGTTTGCATAGTGAAGTGACGGGTAATAAATAAGATTATGTTGCTATAGGTCCTTCAGGCAATGCTGGAGCGAAAATACTTTCTGATTTTCTTTCTCTGAAGAAAAAAGGCACAGAGGAAAGGACTCTTATTTTTAATAGTCAAGCATGGATAAAATCATGTTTGCTGCATACAGTCACTGTAATCTAAGGCTGATGCTGATCCAAGCTAAGTATTGCTGTAGCCGTAGGTTCTCAGCTGTCATAGCTAAGGTTACAAAGCAACTTCCCTCCCAGCTTGTCTAATGTCACTGTCTGGAACTGAGGCCCCACCACTGTATCCATGGTTAAAACATTGTCTTTTCTTGCACTTGTTATTAGGGCTGACACTAAGATTGGGACAATCAGACAGTTTGCCCTAGGCATTCACTCATTATATGTGATACAGGGAGGGATACAGACTCAACTTCTCCCCTGAAATTTCCAGGTATTCCGGTTTATCATTTACAACAGGTTTTTTTCTGGGCAGGTTGTTGTTTGGGTTTTGTTTGGATGGTTGGTGGGCTTTTTGGCATGAATTTTCCTCTCTTGTTCATTTTTATTTGAATAGCAAAAATAGATCTCTATTGCTGCTGCTGCAGTGGTCCATTAGGTAAGTTCTCCATGCTAGTTTTTGCTAGGTATATAAATACTACCTGGGTGCAGCACTGCCAATTAATAAAGACTTTGCTTATGAAATCTCTTAATTGTTTTAGCTGTCTGGAAGGGATTATTCAAGAAACATCTCTTGTTTTTTTTTTAAAAAAAGGAGTGAGGGAAGTACATTGGGCGTATTTTTAACATTTTGAGCCAGCTTGAAAAGTCTTGCCCTCAACTCCCTGAAACCAGTGAAACAAAGTCCCCTCTCTTTTATTTTTCTTATAAACACCTAAGGAATGCATAAAAAATTTTATGTTGAACTTTTCTTCTCTTTTATTATGTATCTGAGGGTTAGTGAGGAGCAAGGGAATGAGAGAGTACTGAAATTATCTGCCTAGCTGCAATGTTTAAGGTCTTGTGTGATGCATTTCAGACTACTTTCCGTGGGGAATTTTTGGTGGCTTTCTCCCCCTCGAGAATCCTACTTCATGCAATGACAGCTATCCTGCTATCCTTGTTTAAAGGACAACCATCCTGCAGGAAAAAACAAACTCACTAAAAATTCCATTTTACACCACTGAGTTCTAGTTTCCAAAGATTACCCTGCTGAAACTATGAGATTTTGGGGGCCACTGGCAGTTAGTTAGTGAATAAGGACCAGAGGAGTATTTGATGTCCCCTGCCAAATGTGGTACCGGTGTCTACAGTGGGACTTCTAGGACCTCTCAAGAGAGTGAGTGTTTAGAAATTCAGCACTGAAGTTAAATGACATAGTATGTGTGGTTTTTTCATACATTTGTAATTTTAGAAGGTTCGTCATTTCAATGCCTTCCTGTGCACCTGATTGCATATCTCCTGTTTTTCTCATCCATGATAAGGGTTTCTGGGACTTAGGACTTGGCAGGGAGGGAGGACTATTTTGGAATAGGCATGTAGTGACCTATGATTTGACTTACAATATTAGGCAAAGACCCAACAGTTGCTGTATAGACCTAGAGAGTAGCAGCGTTTGGAAAGTGAGGTGTGCAAAACAAAATAAAGCACTTTTCCCCGAACCTATCCCTTAACTATGGTAACTCAAGTGTCTGGACAGATTCTTGCTTTTTCCTGTGCTTCTGCAGTACACTAAGCCTGAGCTAACTGGATTTTAGGATTACTTGCTGTTCAGTACAGCATTGACACCATAGGATTATACGGCAGGACTTTCCAGCCACTGGAGTATACAATGTTAAACCCTGCAATATAGTCTCCATAGTATTGCATTACATTCTCTCCTCATTAATCCAATGTTCCCTAAACCCTGTATTTTTAATGACCAAATAATTGTTCTATTACAGATTACTCTAATAGGGTCAAACCTATTTGGTAGAAAAGATTACACAGTTTTACATAGGTGAAAAATAGGGGTGGAGGAAATATGCATGTGGGGAGTAGATAATTATATACAACACAGATTGGTTCCAACATCATATTTATCTTAATTATAAGAATATGCTTGAGAGATAAATTTTCCCTAGAAGACAGCTAACTAACAACAGTGGTTTTATCTGGCTTGCTACTGCTCTTTTTATTTGTAGATTTGATATACTTTACAGAGTAGTTGTCTATATGGCTATCCCCACTTTACAGATGAGACATCCAATTTCTTGAAAATGAGAAAAAGTTAGAGGGCAGCAACAGTTGCCAGCCATGCTGTGTCCTCTTTGGCTTTCCAAAGAACATTTTTACTGCCACCCATAGCACTGCTGCCCATTGCAGGCTCCAAACAGCACATGCACATCTGGGGGTTGGATTTCAGCCCCACTGCTCTCCTTTTGCTGACACTGCAGTAACGAGCTGAAACAGGACATTATTCCCAGGTCTGTGTGGGCATTGCTAATGACAATGACTAAATAAAACTTATTTGTTGTGACAAGGTGATACTTGTGTATTACGCCAGATCTTAGGCTGTTACACAAGAAAATCTCTACTGATTCTCATTTCACATAGGAAATAAATACTGAAGAGGAAAAAAAGAATCAATATTTTCAAACTGGAATGTATGTTTATCAGGTTTCTGAGAGAGACTCTGGAAAAAATAAAAAGTCTCACATAATAATTAAAGTTGAGGAATTTTGCCTTGAAATTAGAATCTGTTTCCCTTTTCACACTTCCAGACGTTGGGAATATAAAAGCAATGTCAAATCAGTAATTTTCAGAAGGGCAGAGAGCTGAGCTGGTCATTGCCTTCCACACTGTTTGTCAAGCCCTCAACAATACCCTGAATTTAAAGCCCCGGAGGTTGTGTAAGAAGACAACATATGGGGGGGCAAGAGCTCTTGCTTTGGTTGGCGTTGGTTGGTTGTGATTGTGGTGTTGGCAGGAGACAATGCCAAGAGTTTCAGGCCCCATCTTGCTGAGATGAGCAGACATGAACACCATCACTGGCTTCAGTGTGACCCAGGCCAATACAACCATAGTCCTTTGGTAAGCCAGACTGCCAAAAGGTGAGAAGCGTAGCTGAAATGATTTTCTTAGAGAAGGATGTGTCTGAGTAAGCTTATACTAGAAGTCTGTCAGGAAAGCTCAGGAATCCTCTGTGAAGGTAGATTTGAGCTGTGTTTGGTTACAGGAGAGAGAGATCTTGGTGTGAACCCTTCTTTTCCTTTGCTAGCCCAGGAGATGAAGAAGGGCCCTGAGAAACTGCAATATTTCAACCATGTGCTGTTAGAGCCTGAACTCAAATTCCAGGATCATACAGCATATTTGGATTATTAATACTTCTATTACTGTTTTTATTTTGTAGCCGTATTCTTACTTTTGTAGCATTATTTACACCATATTCTTGACAAATTGCAGAAGAGATTGGTTTGCCTGTTTTACAGGATGGGTAAACGGCTTCTCCAGGCAGGCTGATCACCGAGGCAGTTTTAATCTGACTCCTCCTCATAAAACCTTCTTCTGCATTGCAAGGAACATCAGTGAACATCACAGCTGAGGCAAGGATGGTCTTGAGTGGCAGCTTATGGGACAAAATCTTCCAGCCATGTCTTTCATGAACAGCATGAGCCAAAGTAGACATCTCCAGATTTGGCCCCCAGAAAGGGTGATAAGTAAGTCTTAAATGAGCAATTTTATTGACAAATACCTCAGTCTGTGATGTGTGAAAGGATCTGGTGCTTTTCACTGAGTGAAAACTGATCTGTGCCATAGTAGCTAGATGACTCACTGCACAGGAATCAGAAAATGCCTTGTGACAAATGGTCAAATGCTGTACAGGGCTTAGCCCGTTAGTGTCCTGGGTATTCTTCTCAAGGCAGTTAACTGCGGTCAGAGGCATCTCTGCCCTGCTCAGACTCAGAACCACCAGCTCCACAGCTCATATCAATTTTTCTGTTTTGTTATGCAGAGGAGGTGGGAGACTACCTATTCATCTAGCTTGGGATCCTGCGGAACAGCAAGGACCAAACTCTCCTTTCCCTTCTACAGCTCTTCACCTTCAGGTGAAGAAGTTTAGGAGGGACTTCCTGAATGGTGTGGCATCCCAACCGTCCTGTTTGTTAGACATGTCCCTCATGAATTTGTCTAGTCCCAGCACAGGCTTATTTTATTCTTTATGGCCTCTGCATCATCCTGTGGCAGTGAGTCACAACTTAATTACATCTTGTGTGAATAGGTTCGATGTCACACTGGAACCAGCAATTAGTACTTGCAAAGAGACGTTTTCTGTGTGAAATGTACTTTTCATCAGTCCTACCCCATGAGAGGAGCTGCCTGTTGAAGCTCACAGGAGATAACAGTTTCAGGGGGAGAAGAAGCCAGTGCCAGCCATCGTGTCACCGATGAGCCAGAGGAGAAAGTCAGGTACTGTCAGCATGGTGTCACACACCTCACACTACCCAGCACTGGAACAATTAAAAATCCCACCTTACTCACTGAACCCCAACTACTTATTTGGTTCACTGTGGCCATGGAAACATCTGACCTATTTACACCTTCAGCAGAGTGAGTGGTGGTTGGTGGAAGAGAGGTGGGAAAATGGGAATGCTTTGAATTTGGATTTTGGAGACTTTTAATTAAGATGGATGCATGTGCATGTGTGCTCACAAAGGAGAGTAAGAGGAACATGGCCCGAGTAGGCCAGGGGTTCCTGCTCCAGTGCAGCTGTGGCATCAGGTCCTCCTTCAGCAAACATGATTTATCCAGACCCTCTGCTTTGCATGCATAAAATAACAGCCACCATTTCCAAAGGTCTTACAGAAATTCCTTCTTCTCTCACTTTGTCAGCAAAGTACTTCACACAGTCTCTGCAGCATTCTTTCTGGAAAAGGACACAGGTTGTTGGGAATCAGCTTGTTCTACCAAGGCAGGAAGGGAGATGAGTCTCATTCTGCACAAGGCTTGCTCGTGCACCTGACAACACTCATCTGTTCCTCGCCTGTCTCTCAGTACAGATGGGAAGATGGGAAGGAGCAACATGAAGTCATTTGGGCACATCAGATGGAGCAGGAGATTCCACTTAATTGCAGCTGGGGCATTTACCTAGGCTGCAGATTCCCATGACAGGATAATGCCATGTAAGTTAGGAGACCAGGGCACAGCACATGTCAGACTGAGCTTCCAAATCCTGTTCTTCTGAGGGCATGTATTAATATAAATGGGCACATTAGGTTTTAGATAGCAGTTACCTGAAATGGACCCTAGCTAAAAGGAGATCTGCTGGAGAGGGGAAAATATTAAACTCGAGGTGTAAAGAAGATTTCTGCAGATACAACATCATCACAGTGAGTATTAAGAATGAATGGAACTTCAAGACTTTAAAGATCTGTTGGGAAATCTTGAGGAAGAAAGGACGTTCACTTCTGATGTTAGTGAGAGAGAGTGTCTTTAATATCCCCAAAGCATCTGATTGATAACCATAGCATCAGACCTCAGGAATGCAAATTTGGTAGCTCTTTAAGATGAAAGCTCCCCCTCTGCATGCTTTCTTTTTTTTTTCTTTTTTATTGCACATTTCAAAACCATTCATATTCTGGCAGGTAACAGTTTTTTATCCTGAAAGTAAGAGTTGACCGAGGAACAAACTGTGCAAATTCTGTTCTCAAATACCAAAATTAGAGAGAAAATACCATCTGTTTCCTCTACAGCCTACTTTCCCTGGTTTAAGCAATATCTTCTAGTGGAAAATCAGTCATGAAGCTACCAACAGGACACACAGCAATGCACCATAATGCAATGGTTTGTTTGTGTAGAGGGACCATTGCTCCTCCCTAGAGGAGGCAGCTGGAAGCTCTATTCCCAGCTGGATGGGGAAGATGTTCATAGTGCCCTGTGCTGCTGGGCCCCTGCCTGGGCTTGGCGGGATTCCTCTTCCAAGGCAAAGGCTTTCAGGTGGCATTCCTAAGAGTTTTCTCCTCAACCTGCTACAGCAAATTGATGGAGCTTTGACAGCAGCTGTGACTCATTTCAGGAAGAAATCCACTTGACTGCTCATTATCACTTCAGCGTCATTTACATTTTTCCCAGTCAGGGTGAATGTTTTGTAGTGACAGGGCACAGGCTGTTTCCTTTGCCCTGGGAAGCCCACACAAACAAATTTTCTACCTGTAAGTTCCTGCCAGAAGCTTTGCAGCTGGATGTCTTTTGTTTCTGGCTTCTTTTTTTCCCCCCTCCTCCTTGTCCTTTGTAGATGAGTTACACAACACTGTTTTTTCCTCCTCCAGAATCACTGAGCAAATTTCAAGGCCGCGGAGGAGGGGGAGGAGAGACTGATGCACTGAGCCACCTTTGCCCATCCACTTGTGATTGGGGTATAATAGGTGCAGTTGATTTGAGACTGGCAAGAGTTTGCTGCCAAATTGAATTTTTCATAAACTGATTACTGCAAAGTGCTCTTGGCAGAGGAAAGTTAACACCTTTCTAACAAGCTCAGCTCAGCACAGCTCATAAAGAGGGATACTGTAATAATAATCCTCCTCTGGATCCTTGGCCAGGATTTCGGATTTTCTGAGAAACTGTTTCCACTCCCATTCCCTCACCCATGAATAAATCCACTTAAGGCTTTTTTTCATAGCTGTTGGTGAATGCATAGGAAGACTTCTCTGCTGGTGTAAAGCAGCCAACCTCCATTGATTGCAGTGCTCTGAGTTACTTTAGTACTGTGGGGGTGATAGTATGATTCAGACATGGTTGATAAAGTTAATGGGAATCTACCCTTAATAACTTAATCTTAGCATTTTTCTCTAAAGAGAACTATGTAGCCAGGGAAAGGCGCTGGCTGAACTACTCAAATAATTTGACAATTTCTGCCCTGTGTTTTCTGCTTGCAAAACACTCGTCCAGAAAGTTTTTGGTTGGTAAGGGATTTTATTCTTCATTTTGTGTCAGTGGGTTATAAAATAGGGAGGTAAATTTAATTCCTCAAGTTGCAATGTTGTCCTTGTTGCCATATGACTGTCACACTAGAAGCAGAGAGAATCCACTTCCAAGGAAGAAGGACAATCTCCTACCTGCAAGCAAGAGGACCTTTGCTCATTCAGAGACATGTGCTAAGTGGACACAGTTCCCCAGAATTTATTTAACTTTCACAAGCATTCACAAAAAAACCAGAAAACAGACTGTAGGTGCAACAAAGCTGCTATTTGCAATTAGCCCAAATCACACTTAGAGATCAAAAAATACACACCAAGGGTATTATTTTGGACAGACTCCATCCCTTTAGTTTAGCTATTGGAGGCTGTGCCCACTCAGTCACTGTGGAGGCCCTGGTTTCTGATGGTGCCTTGATGTGAACTCCAGTCAGATATTCCAGTGGGTGGGCAGGGATCCCACAGTGTGAAACATCTGCTTCGCGAAACAGATGCTGGGTGCAAGCAATGCTTTAAAATAATAATAAAAATCATCATTTCAAATCTCCCACCCCTCAGATGACCTTTCTAGCAGGTGCTCCTAGCTTAAAATAAAAAGTGTTTTAACAATGGCAACAGGGAGAGAGCATATCCTTGTCAATTATTCTCTTTGCTACGCTTTTCCTCCATATTTATACCATTAAAACGTGGCAGGGCTTCACACTTGCCACTGACATAGATGCAACAGAAAGCTTTTACTGCTCCAAAGGGGAAGCATTTATGGAAGTGCCAAGGAGCAGACAACAAAGGCCCAATGCACTGCTAGATCCGTCACCAGCAAGAGCTTCTATGGAATAATCCGTACAGTGTACGGGACACACATGGACCATGTGGTTGTGATTTAAAATCATGCCATCTGTTTAGGAGATCTGAATGGTTTCAATCTGCTTTGAAACAAACAAGAAAAAAAGAAGTAGGAGTACTGGAGCTTTGATTCTCTTTGGTGGTGCAAACAGGCAAGATGTTTCCAAGTGTCCAAGCAGATCCTCTTCTGCTTGGCAAGAGAGGTGGCTGTGCTGGCCCACAAAGCAGGCAGGGGAAATGGGGTCATGTTTACAAAAATTACAAACTCTCAATTTACGAAAATTGAGAGTTAATTTAGGTAATGTAGATATGTTGATATTTATAATTCAAATTTTTTTTCCACTATAGTTTTTTTCAAATATTGCATCACTTAAATAATTTTGTGGACCAAAAATCTACAAAAGCTACAGGTGGGAGGGGGAAGAAACCTGTGTGAGATCAAGTAGGGAGTCTTGTTTTCATTTTACTCCAGGAAAATTTCTTTTTGCTCCCCATTAGCATCCATTTTGAAAGGAAAAGTCATTTTGATTTGGAAAATGAAATTTTAAAATTAAAAGTGAATTTCAGTTAGACATTTTAAATTATGTTGAATGTTCTCTGAAAATTGCCTAAACCAATGCCAAATCCTCCTAAAAAATGTTTCATTGAGTGGCTTGAGCCAGTGTGGGCCAGTTCTTCTCAGCACAGAGACATTATCTATAGCAGTAGGAGTTCTGGTGTTAAAACAGAAGGGACATCTAATGAAAAACTACCATTTCAGCCAGAGAATTCTTAAATATTAAGGAATATTTTTTGACATGATAAATGATATTGAAAATCACTATGTGGTAGGAGAGGAAAAATGGAAGCTGTGAATGTGCTATAGTTAAGCGTCAAAAGAGTTTGGTGATAAAAAATCATGTATTTGTTGTTTTAATAAGAAAAACTATGTTTTACCAGGGTTTTAACAATTCAGAAAATGAATAGCATGCCAGTAAAGAAGAGTTTTAAACAAACAAGAAAGTAAAAATATTTTTTTCTAATTTTTCTCTAATCAACTAAGGGGTTGAGGGAAAGCTGCAGTTGAAAAGTTCAGTAGCTTTGTTAAAAAAAATTGAAAAATTCTTTCATTTCTTCAAAAAACGTAAACTTCTCCTGAAGAGGAGTATATGAAGCTGACCCACAAACACCAACTCTTCTCTTGCTTCTGTGTAAAACCACTTGTATATGCAACACAGCTTTAGCGAGATGTGTCTGTCCATCCACCTCTTTGAGTTGAGAGTCTGTTTCTTTCGGTGAGTGCTGAGCCAGGAAGATTATGGCATGTTTTTCTCCTTGTCATAGCTCCCTCCTAACTCTTGCATGCTTGCATTTATACTAAGTACATTTTGATTCAGCCTCCAGAAAGAGGGTGGCTTTTAAGACACCAGTGTCAGGATCTGCCCCGCCTGGCACGTGCATGTCGTTCAGTTCTTGCGTTGGAGGAGAGACTGATGTCAAAGACTCAGATGCTCTTTCCCTTCATCCACAGACTTCCGTGCAGAGCAGGGGACACCAAGTTTGTGAAAGGGAGTGCAAGTGCTGTGATTTCTCTGTAACCTGTCACTCATCCTCACTGCTGCCTCCCAGCAAACCTGTTCCCTCATCATCCCCAGCATGAATGGGGACACAGTTCCTCTCTTGCCCAGGCACAGATCAGGTGTAGCAAGGACCATAACCTTTCGGATTTTCCCACTCTGCCTTCACTAGGCAGAAGAGAAGACAGTGATTTGTTTCTTCAGGTTCATTCTAGTCCTTTCACCTTTGTTAAGATAGATGCCAGATTTGGGGGGGAGGGGGGGGAGGAACAGTTCCACATTTATTTTAGAGAAAAAGCTGAAGTGTTGTTTTGATTCTGAAATGGGAGCTGAAATGTTCTTGACTTTCTCAAGGCACAGAATTCTAAAAATTCACTTAACATCCTATTTTACTGGCTTTTCAGTTCGGAATTTATTTTCTGTGTTTTCCTCTGGTATGTCAATAGCACACAGTGCTGGTTTTCATCTTTCATTTGGTCTTGTTTGCAATAGCTGAAATACTTATTTTAATCGATTCTTTTTTTAAACGTTAAGAGCAGCTGCTACTTAGTGTTGACTAGCACATCTTAACATTGCTTGTAGATCACAGGGTTTCTTTTTCAAATTCTAGTTGAAAGTGTTTTTCACTTGGCTTAATCTTTTTTATAGGTATCTAGATACCATACTTTTGAATGTTTGTTGT
Organism: Callaeas wilsoni; assembly: GCA_013398955.1. Classification (NCBI taxonomy): domain Eukaryota; kingdom Metazoa; phylum Chordata; class Aves; order Passeriformes; family Callaeidae; genus Callaeas; species Callaeas wilsoni. The sequence continues at coordinate 92,191 of VWPU01018057.1, forward strand.
TTTTTTTTTAAATAAAGCAGACTCTTTTTTTTAATTGTGCATGGCATTGTTATGTTAGACCATATAATCCAGCATCAAACATTTATTTAGACACATACCTTGCCTAGTTTCATTCAACTTGGAGGCATCAGGCAGAACCCTTGGGCAATTTGTTTCCAGTTGAGAGATATTAATGTTTCTGTGTGATAAAGGATTGTTGTTTTCTTCAGTTTCATCTTTCTGTAGCATTAACACTCTAAGGGCAACAAGTGTTGATAAACAAGGTGCTCAAAGAGCCAAACAGCAAACCCACACCAGTGAAAGCAGAGTGACATGAATTAGAGGCAAGAGCTGTCTTTTGATCCACTAATACATACTTTGTGTGCACATCTAGGTTGCTGTACAGTGCCATCGTTTGCTCACTGGCTCTATGACAAATGAGGTGCCCTTGTCATCTCTGACCTGTGCTGAAGGAAAATGAGCTTTTAAAGCTATGATCTTGTGTATATATACTGCCCAGTTTGCTGCCAGGGAATGTTGCATATATGTATGGTATCATCATCTGGTAAACAAATTGTATTTGCAGTTTGGTCAGCGTCATTAGTTAATTAGACCCTGGCTGTTTAGGCACCTGGAACAAGCAGTGGGAATTTAAATTCTTCTGATAAAAGGATTTATTTACAATGAGTCTCACCCCATAATGAGTTCCAGCCGGGGGAGACTGGCCATTAGCAAATGACTCACAGCATTACCATAAAGATCAGAGTCACACATTCAATTTTATACTGCTTACATGCACTCATCTAGAGCACAGATTCTAAAAACAAGTCTTTTGGCTCCAGTTTTTCAGTCGTGTTAAATTTGATACAGTCCTCCTATGCCTGAGAGTAAACAGGCAGGATACAGCAGACTATTTATTTTATTTCATTTTTTTTATTGCTCTTCCTCTCTACAGTTTCAAGAGGAAAAGAAGCTGAGTTTTTAATATTGTGAGAATGCTCAGCCCTTTTCAGCTGGGAGATGTCAGAAGCAGCTGCAGACCTAAATGAAAGGAGCTCATCTCTGAAAATTTGCTATGCTGTAATAAATGCAGGGTTCTGCTGGTGAGCTGCTGATGGCCCTTTAATGTCTTTAGCAGTACTCCAAGGCACTGCGGTTCCTCCTGCTCCCTTGCTCCCCTCCCTGCCCACCCGGGCTCAGGATTTCATCATGTGAAGGCAAAGATTTCACTGCAATACTCAAGGGCTACACTGAGTTTGAAGAAAGGAGTCGTGCCTGGTTTTATCATCCAGCCAGCAGCTTCCCTTCAGCCCAGATTGATGTTCTTTACTGGTATATTAGCTTTAAACATTTGGCTCCCTGAGTCACATTCATATAACGGGAGTTGTTGGTATGCAGCAGCATGGGGGTTGTTATCTATTTATTTTATCTAAGTAACACATGCTAGGCAAGGAAAAATGTGTTTTTCCAGCATCCTTGTGACATATTTTCATGATTCGTTACAAAGCACAGTCAAATTAAATCCAAGAACTACCTTCCAGCCTCCAGGTCTCTGCTCCTCTTTCATTAATCTGTGATCATGGGCATCTGCCAGTCTGGAGACTGGAAAAGTGTTAAGAACATGACAGATTCCAAAAAAAAACATTTTTACAGCTGGGAAGTGAGCATAGCATATGTGGATCTTGGTAAAAGGATATGAGAATTTGAAGACTCTGGGAAACCATTTGGACACAGAGTAACCTGCAGTTTAGAAACCTTAGAAAGCCTTTTCTCCCTGAGGTTTGAGAGACGTTGAGTCTCATCATGCTGTACTTGATTATGGGGCATGTGAGGCAGAGTATTTTGGGCTGGCAGGTGCAATTCCAAGGAAAGGGGGAAGTGTGACTGATAGGCAAACCAAACACTGCCTGGAGCAGCTCTGGGTAATGTGGACAAGTTACTAGATACTTGTAATGGTCAAGAGAATCACTTTGAGGCAAATGGGCATGTGCAAACAGATGATAAAACCACAGGACAGTTTTGATTATTTGGAGATTATCACAGCTGAAGGGCAAGAGTACTTTCAGTACTGGGTAGAAATAGGACTAAACTCGGTATAAAATCCAAAACCTCTCTGACAGAGAAGGAAGGAGGCCAACTCTTGGGATCCTTCTAAGCCTAAGAGGGACATTTCTGGGCATTGATAAACACATGGTTTGAAAAAGAGCCGTATGGGCTTTATGAGACTGTAGCGAATGTGGTGCTTGGAGCCCTGCAGGAGGCACTGAAGCTGGCAGGACTGTGGTCATGAGCTGTCACCATAGTCACTAAAGCTCCATGGTTAAAGGCAGCAGTCCCTGCTGCAGCAGGACACTGGATGTTTTAAAAAGCCATGGTTTCCAGAACAGCAAAGGATATTGTGGCAAAAGCAACTGAAGATTTATAGCAGTCTCCATCATTTGTCCTGACTCAAGAGGGCATGAGTGAGAACATGCATGGGGAGAGAGCCTCAAGTGAAGGAATGCCAGCTACAGTAAAAACGAAGAATCAGATGAGCCAATGGTGATAAAATCCATTTCCCTCAGGCAGGTAATGCTCTGGTAAACTCTCACCCTGCAATTCAGCCCATGCCTGTGTGTCAGACCAAGCAACAACCACTGAAGTCAGAAGTGATCTCTGGCGTCTTGAGGAAAGGACACCAGTGGTGAGAGGACCACTCACACCCCCATGGCCAGGTGTAAAGTTGTCTCTACCTCATAGAAAAAGATCTGCTGGTAAAAATCTCATTTTGTTTTATAAGCTTAGAGTCCTAACCTGAGCTTACCCAGCACTCAGCTGGCAGGTGTAGTGCTATAAAGAAAAGAATCAGCAATCATCATTATAATGAAACATCAGTTTTTCCATAGCTTGGGATATTGCAGTAAAATACCACCAGAAAGCAAGTTGCTCTGAGTGACATGATAAGTATTAACATCAGGAAATCTTTTTTTTGTCTTAAATTTCCCTCACATTTTTTATTTTAGATGATGCTTTTACATTAGTTTGAAATTTTTTCAGACATAAATAGTCCATTATATAAGACTTTAGCTGTCCCTTTTCTTCTACAGTTGCTCATTTGTTCTTCTATTGTAGGAAACCTGTTTGTAGCTAGGGTATGCCAAGAAAATGAAATGGTCCTTTTGCTCCTTTTTCCCAGCATGCTACCCAGCTGTCCCAAAATCTCTCTGCCCTGTAATACTGAATACTTCAAGGGGGAGGAGATAAATAGAAAGAGACCAAAAGTACCTTTTTATGGGCAGTTTGCCATTTGGCATGAGCCTGCCTGAGTCAGAGTTTAATTGTATTTCCTGATCAGAGTTTTGGACTGGATATTTTAAACTAAATGTTATCTACTGGGAAAAAAAAAAAAAAAAGAGAAGGTGAAAGAGAGGAAAATTCACACTTTAAGGTGTCTGTATGCTTTTAATTTCTTTTTTCCCCTTTTAAAATAAACTGAGCCTAGGAATCTGGGAACATGCACATTACATTAAATGCAAGTAGAGACTTTGGAGTTCCAGTTTACCAAATATGTGCAAAATGCAGTATAATTAATCCCCGATGTTGCAGCCAGGATGAATTTATTCCAAGATCTGTATAGAAGCCATTTATGCCCTGGTTTGACAAAGACCAGCCATGTTCTCAGCCATGTTATATTAGATATTCAAAGCATCGAGGCTGTGGTTACTCTTTGCCTAAAGTGCCCCCAGTGCCCTCATTGTTGTCAGGTACTTTCAGTGGCACTGCATGCTGAGAAGCCAACATAGTTTGTTCAGCTTAAAATACCACAGCAATTAGCTAATGGTGACAAATTTGAGGGGCGTTTTTTCAGTTTGTTTTGGGGGAGGGGAGGTTGAACTCCCTTATCCAGTGAACTTGCAATTTGAAATTCCTCTGCTAACGATATTATAGGAATGAGATATGTCTGTAAACTGGAAGATGGGCTATTGAAAAAAAAGAAATATTTTGGGGGTGTCTTTCTCTGTACAGCTTCTTAAAGGAGTAAAGCAGCGTTACTCAACCTGTAAAGGAAGCATCCTGTGAATCGCAGTGGAGTGCAGGAAGGGCAGGTGTGGAGGCTGATGCTCCCACCTCCACACTGCCTGGGGAGCAGGCACAACTCTCAAAAGTTTGGCAGGTGAAGTGCGACTCCCAGCAGCCTGAAGTTTCTTACTGGCATGGTTCTTCCTCTCCTCCATGAGGGGTCCCGTGCAGGTGTATCACACTTGATCAGAACAAGAATCCAGCTCTCTATGGCTAAACTGTTTCCAGATGCAGGCAACAAACTTCACATTTGGCTCCTCAATGCTCCACCTTCCCCAGAGCACCCTGCAGCAACTGTCAAAAAACAGTATCAGTTAAAAAAAAAAGCTGTCCATTTTCATAGCTCATTTTCTTTTAGAATTAATGACCATTGTAAAAACAATCCATAGAAAATGCCCCCAAAAAATCCAACCCTGACCATCACTGGGAACTTGGGGTGGAGTTTGTCATGGTTGTGGACTGAGATGGGGGCAGAAAATCAAGATCTATGTTGTGTGTGTGCGTTTACCATGATAGCTTTATCCTCTGAGAGTGATTCCCAGGTTTATTTTCTTATTTTCAAACTTAGCCTCCAAAGAAAGTACGAGAAATGGAATAGATCACGTATAAAGTGCCCAGGCGGTGTGGCACTGGTTTAGGTCTTTCATCCTTAAACTGTGAAGAACGTTGTAAGTTTCATAAAACCTGAAAGATATGTCTGTGTTCCTCCAGCAGTGCAATAATAAAATCAGTGAAGTCTGGTGCTTCTGCGCGGCTCCATCACTCACAATAAATATTTGAAAGGCATGACAGCTCTACAGTAAATGAGGCTGTCAAAGAAGGCCACTTCCAACAGATCACGCTAAGTTATGGCATGTGAAAAGTACTGCAGATTAGCGGCTCTTCATTCATTCAGCACTTAATGGCCGGTCTTGAGTGGCAGGCCAGAAGAGGGAAGCTGGTGGTATTCGGCAATGTGTTATCTATGTAAATACAGGGGCAATGTCTTGAACTCAGTTCTGCTGCCTGCCCTGAACCTCCCAAGTGCCACGGAGCTTCAGCATTTCTGAGGAGGTTGGCATCAAGTGCTTGGAGCAGACTCCTGTGGATGCTGCACGTTGTGCTACCCACCGCACTCCCTCGTTGTGGAGCATTTTCCTCTTCCCTGATGTCACTGAAGCCATTCAGGCTGAAAATGTGCTTGGCTCTCTGTGTGTCTGCAGTACAACCAACATCAATATCTCCTCACTCTTGATGATTACGAATAACCCATCCTTGCTTGCGCTGCCTGTCTCTGCCCCCTCCCCACTCTGCCACCAGCTCTTCTTGCAGCAAGTGCCAAATGGTTCTCCCAATGCTCATTTCCATTTTTGTGTGGATTAGATGACAAGCTCAATAGAAGGGAATTATTAGTAATTGTAGAATGAATTATTAGTATTTATTGTGCCTCTGGCAAACTCTGCCTTTTTAAAGGAAGTGCCAATAATTAGTTATGGTGTTTAATTAAAGAGAGCGATCTATAATTAACAAAGGGATGCCGTAGTTTATGTCTGACTTTTATTATTTTTATTAATCAGCAGTACTTCACAGATGTTATATTTTTAGTTGTTCATACTGCTCTTTTGCATATCTTTTCCCACTTCAAGGTGGACTAATTGCGTGAAATATTTTCATCGGGCTTTAAGACACAGTCAACCTGACAGGGAGACTCTGTTCATGTCATACTGGTGCTTGTGTCAGTGTTGTACAAGTTACTCCAGACGCTCTTCAGAGAATGTAAATCTAAGTTCTTGTGCTTTAAGTTTCAATGCTTTGCTTCTTCTGTGGTATAAGTCACCTGCTCAATTTAAACCATATAGGTGATTTAGAAACCTAGTTTACTACCCAGCTTCTTCTCTTCACATTAGTGGTCATTTCTATTAACTGAGTGGTTAGGTGTCATTGTGTGGTATTCGTATCATTGTCCACAGAAAAAAATGCTTTTCACTTGTTCTTTTTATTTCTAAATTTTAGCTAGGTAGTGAACTCAGATATTCTTCATGTCAGCAAGCTGTATATCCCAAATGGCCAGTTCAACGATGAAATATATTTTGTTCTAGTATATGGTTGTTCTTCATGTGGTTTTATCTTAGTCTGAATAACTGAAATTGGTATTAAAACCTGGTAAAGATCCAGGGTTGGTACCTGGGCAACTTTCAAAGAGCTCGTATTTTTCTGTATTTTGCTTTGGAGACGTATGCATTCAGCAGTAAGTGCTTAGCTGAGAATGACCATGGACATTAATTTCCTACAAGATGCATATGACCATTCATCAGTTTGTGTGCTCTTTAGAGACATCAAGAGGCACGGTCTCCAGGATTGTGTGCTCCTTAAATAGGTTGCTGTGTTGCAAAAGCTGGCAGAAAAATTCCTGAGCATCTTCTCACTGCTGGCATTAGCAGTTAACACTTTTCTTGTATATGACAGGCCATGTGAAAGAGGTGTATGGCCACCTAAGCTCACTGTGAAAAGCAGAGTAAAATGGTTCAGAGCTGTCAGTACTACAAGATTTATATTCATTCCTTGCTGTTATGTCCTACACGCACCATGTAACCTCTAAGCTGATAGCCCCCGGATTTTAATTTTCAGGCTAAGTCCCTTGACACTTTTGCAGTCCTCGCAGCTTTGGTGGCAGAGCCGTTCCTGCAAGGTGTAGCCTGATCGAGGGATTGTAACTGCAGATTTAGTCTGAATGTTAATGGATGTGGAACTGATATAGGAGGGGAGGAAGATATTTTCCTTCCAAACAGAGATGCCTGTAGCCAGGTGAAATTGGTGTGATCCCACCAGTCTCCTGCTTAAAAGGCTCCTGCTGGGGCTGGCAGAAACAGTGACATGACCCCTGCCTTGGAGCGAGGGACACACGTACAGATGTGTATTCATCCAGGCTTTGCAGTGGAGGCAAAAAGACTAGCTTTTTTCCTCCTGTCTCTCCCTCCTCTAGCGTCTTTCCTCCCTGCTGCAACTCTAGGTCTAGATGTAATTGCTATTGTTTGTTTTGAAATCATTTGGGAAACTTAAGGAAAAAAAGAAGCTTAGCATATTGCTATCTTGCATCAGCCTTATTTTCCTTATTTATCCTTAAAGATATCTTTCAGAAAGAGTAGCCAGGATTTAGGTTGCCCAAACTGACTATAAGCTGAATCTTCTCAGATATCCTAGTCACCTTTCCTCCTAGCTTCCCTCCTAACGAGTGATTCAAAATAAGAGAGACCTTTCTTGAGGGGAGTGCTTACCTGTGCTTAATTAGAGATTTAGCTATAGCCTTAAACACTTTTCCAAACGGGAATCATCAAGTGAATCACAGACTTGTAAAAATCCCTGGCAGGGAAACGTTAGTTCCGAGGCTTCCAGATGGTTAACCATGCCCTTGTTTTCAACTCCACTGAATAGTGCACGAAAAGACTCACAGCTAGAAATACTAGGGCTTACATTTATTTATTTATTTTATTTTGGTTATATTCCCATGAACACAAGTTCATGATCTTCTTGAAAGGAAAGTTGGAGAATGTTAGCATTTACTAAAAAGGAAATGTTTTCTTGTGCCAATGTGTGCATGAGCTAATGCAGTTTTCTAGGGTAGTGCAGAGAATGTCCTGAAAGTCCCTCTTCCTTATTGTTGCTGATGGAAAGAGTGGAAAGGAAGATGGAAGAGAGTAAAAGATAGAAGGGGAAAAAAAAAAAAGAAAGAAGGAATTAAGAAGCTAATAACAGTGAAAGCTCACTGCCCAGGATATGTCTCTTTCTGTGTTTGAATGATTTTTCTTTGTAGACAGCTTTGCATGGCACTATTTTTAGAATCTCTTTAATAATTGAGCTCTAGTGATTGTGCTCAGCAGTTAGAATAGGCAGGGAAAATAGCATCTCAAAGAAAGTGTGCACCAGGGTAATAATTTATATCAAACCACATTAGACTGTGCTCCCCCTTCTCCCCTCCCCCAGAAAGGTGAAATGCTGTGGAACACTGAGCACAAGGGAAAAATGAAAATTGGTCAAGTTTACAACATGTAATAAAATCCATCAAGAGAGTGTATATTTTAGAGGTGGAGCACAGGAAGAGGTGATCTGGTCAGCTGTTAATGAATTGCTGTGACTAGGTGGTTTACGAGGGGAGTGCCTCAAGTTCCCACCGTCAGCAGTGAATTAGGAGAGAACAGCATGCCTCTAAGTTGCAAGGAGAGGATTGTCACAGAGGAAAACATTTGTCAAACCACGCTGAAACAGGGGCAAATCAGCAGTCCAGTGAAATGCAGGCAGCTGCAGTGGCACTGTCTCTGTTTGGTATGTTCAGCTTTTGCCTGGCTGCACAGTCAAGTGCGTGGCAGTCCTGGCATGGAGATGGGTGCCCACTCTGCTCCTACCAACTGCCTCATACAGGCAGGTTTGCCAGTCCTGACTGCAAAGTATTGTCCCTAACACCTCTTCTTACAAGCAGCAAACCTGGGGCTCCCACAGGAAGGTGGCTGAGGTGTGGACAGTAAATCCACAATCAATGAATAACTAACTTCTCTTGAAAATACAGGGACAGCAGCAGCTATGGAAATTTGTAGATTAATACCCACCCTTTGATTTTTTGGTGAACTCTATCCATCCTAATACTGCTATTTCAAATATCATTTTATAATAGCTTTAGTTTTCATTACATTGTGATAATGTTTTTTTAATGACATGTCCAGGCCTGATGACATGGTTAAGTCCTCTTTAAGAATTTCAGACCTCGACCTTGCAGTTCCATGTTGGTTGCCTTGTCTTAGATTAACATGTTTCATTACTATACAGACTGAAAACATTTTGAAACAGAAAAAGAATATAAAGTGTTATGATTAGCACTAGGTAGTGACTGCCTTTAAAGATACAAAAATAGAAAAAAAATCTGTTATTGTCTCACAGAGTAATATTACAACACAGTAATAACTAGAATCAATTTTTGAATAAACCCATGGGAACTGGTAACAAATACATAATTTCAAAAAGGAAATTACTTGATTCAAGCTTCTATTCTCTAGAATTTTTCTTTTAACATGGAAACTCTTTCTCTTAAGAAGACTGAAACAAAGACATTGAGAATTTCTTACCCGCAAAAGAGCCTGAGTGTTGACCTGTTCTGCTCTGCTTGTCTGAAAACTGTGTGTAAACTTGAAAATACACCATAATCCATTGGGAGAGGGTGTAAGGCCGTTATAGATTATGACAATAAAGAAGCTATATTTGCCTCTTAGGAAGTTTGATTTTCCTATCAGCACATGGAAGATTCCCCTCAGCATTTTTTTTATTCAAACCTTTTGCAACTATTGGAGTTTATTTTTTAATATTTCAACTCATTTCTTCTCTCATATGACCTTCTTCTTCCACTTCTGTGACAGTTTGTATAAAATAATAATATTAACAGTATGATATGCGAGATATCCCTATGATAAGATGGTGTCAAAGTCATTGGCTTTCCTTCAAGTTTTAACTTGTCTGTCAGAGTGAAAAGATGCTTTTCTAAAGCAATTATAATAGCCTAAATCATAATGATCCACTAAAAATATTAGAAGTATCATACAAGGCATTGGCCTTCTCTCATGTTCTGACCTAATTTGGAAAAGATTCTCTTTGAAATTCAAGAAGAGTATTACAATTAATTGACTTCTCTCTGTTGTCTTTGTTAGTTGGGCTTTTATTTCCTTAAAAAAAAATTGCTTGTTTTTGGTTTGCTTGTAGTAACACTGATTTTTAAAGATATTTACTTGCAACTAAATTTTACCTCCTGAGTTTTAACCAAATCTGAGCTGGTATATCCTAGCTCATGAATTGTAAGCTAACCAGAATATTTAGCTTATTTTGGGAGCTGTCAAGCAAAACAAAAAGTAGGGACATTTATTTCTCAGGATAAATTAATCTTCAATAAATGTGTAGATAAATAGATCCAAATTGTTAGCACTGAAGTGTGTATTGCCTGTCTGCAGGCAAACTAATTTTAAAATAAAAATAAGAATATCACATAATAAATAATAAAGAAATCCTGGCATGCTTGTAGAAGGTATTGTGTCAAAAACTGGTAGTTTGAAGACTAGGCTGAGACTGTGTATGAAAGAGCAACAAGTGCAGGCTTGCCTGGGCTAAGACAAGGCAGGAAGAGGCACACAAGTAAGGCCAATGTGTACCTGAAGACAGGTTGTATATTTTCTAGTTGTCTACAGCTGGTGGCTTTGGGACTGCCGTGTGACTGAGGGACTCTTTGTCAAGCCTGTGATCCATACTTTTCTGACCTGTCATCATGGGAAGATTAGCCTGAGAAATTCTGAGTCCTGCAGCCTGGTGGTGCCTGGAGACGGCGTGTGAGCAAGACGAGGTGTGGAAAATGCCTAGGACGCGTGTGCTGCGGCCCGAAGGGTGCACACCGAGAAAGCCCAGGAGGAGTGTGGGCTGTGCATGACAGATGTCCCAGGGGTCAAGTCCCAGGGCTGAGCCCCATGACTGGTGACTGCAGCCATGGTGGGACAGCGAGGGAGAAAAGGGCAGAAGTGCTTGGGGCCAGTACTCTGATCTACCTCCCCAAGAAGACTGATCGGGTTTAGACTATAGCACACCCCACCCTTGGAAAACATGCACTAATTTCTTTCCAACAGCACCTGTACTAATCCAAAATAGAAAGATCGAGCCTAAAGTGTTCAGTATCACAGCAAATTCTTTAGTCCCTGAAGAGCAGAATGGCTTTGCTCTGGATTTCTTCTTTGATCCTCTGTTTGATTGCCCTGCTCCCAAAGTGCCTGCTCTGTCCTCCGTGGTGTTCCCAACATGGAAGAGAGATGTGTTTGGGGCTAGCTGAGAGCTTGCATGCACAGCTTCGCTGCTTGGCCACTACCCAAAAGAACTGGCAACAGACAACTTTTACCTGTGTTTTCCTCAATAAAAGCAGTGTCTTGGAATCTGCCTACCTGCCCTTGTCTATAAAATTTGTAGGACCCAAAAAGTCCTCATGAGAGCCCTGTCCCAGTAGCCAGGAGGAATTTCTCAGTTATGTGGGGAGTAAAGAGAAGAAAGGGAATGTCACTAGGCAGCGTGCAGGCAACACAGTCACTTTATCAATTGGTCTCACAAGTACACTGAAAGAGAAGTTTGGCCTTCAGTTTGAAAAGAAACCATTTTAAATTTTTTAATGTCATATAGAACAGAATATTTATAGCACTATCTAAATGCTAAACAGAGGGAAATATGATTGCCAGTCAGTGGGCTTTTATGTGAATAAAAGAAGAATTAAACTTTTATAGAATTAAACTTTTATTTGGAGACTTATAAACTGATAAGAAAAAGTTACTGAGGGAATAACAGAGGGATGGAGATATATGAATAAGCAATAAAAATTAACAATATTGTTTTCTTTTCAGCCTCATATTTGATTTTATGCTTACTGAATGTTGGCATCTATTTATTGGGGAACTTGATGTTGGAGTTTTATCTAAATATAAAATAGAAATTTTTATAAAAAAACCCAGAAGCATAAATTCCTTGGAACAAAAAATTCATTGTTTATGGTGTACAGGTTGGCTGATATGCAAAGAATATGTGTGAGTAACATCTCTCTGCAGAAGCGCAGGAATATACATATATCGTTATACTTGCAGGCATTCAGCAGAATGGCAATTTTCAACTTCACAGACTTTCCTAAAGCTCAGCTGCATGAGCCAATTGGACCCATGAAATTGAAAATGAGCTCAGATTGGTTTGAAGGGATTAGAGCTACAAAGAGCATCCACAGAATGGTGAACTTGGCCTCTCTGAATTATCTGAATCCAGCCTCAGAAATTCTGGTTGGAAACTTCATTTGATGGAATTTGCAGTGTGCTGGAGAGCATCAAGTGGACCTGTGGTCCCAGAGATGGCTTTGTGGCTTAAATGTTGTGAGCTCTCAGCTCAAGCCTGACTCCTCTAAAGCTACTTAGTATTTGAGGGTATTTAGGTGGATTATATGTCAGCTGGAAAGCCCATGAGTCCTAACTGTTCATGTAAGCTTGTAACTCTACTTCTGTTCCTCTTAACTTTCTTCTTTTCTGAATTATGAGTGATGGGAATTAGTGTTTAATTTAATAATTTTGCTTTCACTGGTGGGAGAAAAAGAGGAATTTAAAATTTCATTTCTCCTAACATTTTTTTATGAAAGAGACAGAGCTAATAGTCAAATATCTGGAAAATCCTTCATGCTTCTCCTTGTTACCATCTCCAGTGTTCTCTGTACAAATACAAAGACATCTTACACCATAGATTCCTAAGATAATAGAAATGATAGTTCGTGCTTTTGCTACATCCCAGTGTCCCAGCATTATGGAGATTAAAGTGAGGCCATATCTTCAATAAAAACTGTGGTGGCTTAAATACCTGCATTGGTAACAGAAATAAAAGCTACCTACTATTGGGAAGGCACCCATATCCTTCTACGGCATGTGACATTCCCATCTCCTCAGTGTTCAGCCATTAAGGTATAATCAACTTCTTAATGTGCATTTGTTTACAGAGACAACTGACAGAGGGATCATTTAATTTGGTCTTCAATGTATTTTCTTGAAAGGAAAATCCTACCGCTCCTCATGCTGAGATCTTTTCTTTGCGCAGGTAGCAAAGGATGCTGTTCTAGAGAGAAAAAGAGATTTTAGGATCACTCCATGCACTGGTAGGTTTTTAAATTGTGACTGCCAGCAATTGTATCAAAGCAGAACTCTAGTCACAGACTCATTGCACCATCTGTGCATTTGGTAAAAGACATGTTCATTTAAGGATATGCTGAAAGGAAGATAGATGAAGAAATTAAAGACTCCTATATTCATGGACACTAGACTGCAACTCAGTGCAAGGGTGTCTTCGTATATAATTTCAACAAAATTATAAATTCTTGTCATCAGCAGTTTTATTTTTATAACAAAAATTAAGAATTAACAATAACATACACAAAAATCTTTCCTGCATGTAGCTAAATATCTATCTTCCTGCAGAGACTCATGCTTTGTTATTTACTTGGGTTTTTCTCCCTTCTGGAAGCTTGAGAGAAGCTCTTGTTTCCACAATAGCATACTCCTGCCATTGTTCTTAATCAGATTGTCCTCAGCTAACATGCTATCATTATCCATTATTAAGATACCCATTACAAAATGACCATTGCTTTCTGTGTCAATCTAGAGAGGCTGAAATTACTGTTAGTGTGCTTTTTAGTAGTCTTGTGGTGAAAAATAAACCCTTAGAAATGGAGAGTAATGGAAAGAAAATTATCATTTCATAGTAGTCAGGTAGACACAGCAGAAGGCATCTGAGTATTAATTATGTAGGAAATACACGGCCTGTCCATTGTTATGTTATCAAAATCACTTGGGACAAGGCAACAGGCAATTGTGAGATGCTAAGTTGACTGAAGGATCCATTTCAAATGATATAACCATTTAGAAACTAATTAACAAACTTACTTGTGAACACACGGAAATATTTATTATGTTCTGAAAGTGTAAAGTGCATCAACATTAAGAGGCCGAGCACGGTCCTTCCTACATGGCAATGTAGTTAAACCTGGCTGGAGGAGCAAAAGTCAGTTGAAACTTATCAAAGGGACATAGACATAATCTATACATATAAATATATATTTGTGGAATATATACTAGTGGTCTATTCTGGTATTTTATGCATTCATTCCTCTATTCTAAAATGTTTCTTTGAATTGAGAGTGTTTTATTAGACTAGTAAGTAATTTAAGGCTTTGCATTACATTTGGGCAAGTACATATTTCTTACTAATTTATTTTCATTAGATACTCAGATGTATAAATGCACTCACAGCAAACTTACAAAGCCCTCAGGAAGCAAAAATTGCCTTGCGTTGAAGAAATTTTATGGTACCATTAAGGCTGACCCTAGATAACTGGTTAGGAAAGTTTTATGCTATCACTGCACCATTCAAGGTAAAGTGCTAACCCGGCATTGTTATGGCTTCTGAAGTTAAATGGAGTTTCCTGATAGGTCTGAGCAGCCATTTTACAATATTTATTCATTAATATGTACAGACCTTATATGCTTTACTATCGTTTCTTCAAATAGGAACAAAATAAAGGTTTTAAGAGTACTGTAAATATCCAGTGTTGGTATATTGCAGTGCTAATACCATGTGAGCCAAATTTTCAAAAATATTTGATGTTCAGGCTGACTTCTCAAATGAACCTAGATTACAGTTCTGTGCTTCAGTCAGGCAGCAAAGCTGCAGGGTAAAATCTTGCTCCAGTAACCATTCTGGGGAGAAAACCAGTTAGTGGGACTGGACCCAGTGAGCCACCCTGGCACAGTGACCAACAGCATCACCTTCCAGCCTGGGGAGGAGGGAGGAGCATATAATCATGGAGCACAAGGGCTACTGATGTGTCTTCATTCTGCTAAGATTAAAAGCACCTGTTTGCAACCCTTGAGGCTGAAGATCAATGTTAAATTATTAAGTTTCAAATATCATATTAAGTATTAAGGTGCAATTGCTTTCTAATTCAGCAAATTCTGGAAGTCTGCAGAACATGAGGCTTTGGATTTCACTGCCTTTTTGAAAAAAAAAATCTTTAGGTAGTGCTCGAAATAGATCAAGAATATGACAGGATGGAAGCAAAGCTAGTAGAAAGACTTCAACACCCCTGCACTAGATTGTTGTCTATTCACACAAATTCATAGAATATAAAGGGTGAACGTGTTTACATTTGTATCACCTTCATCTGACAACAAAGGGAAAATGATAGCAGAAATCAAAATTTTAATATCTGCAACACCTTTTCTAGTACAGCCTTCAAAGCACCAGCCTAAAATGGTCACAGCATTTCTTCAGAATCTACATTTCTTGCACCTTGAGGAAGAAAATCCCTAAAGCTGATGCATGGCCACTGGCATCTAGTCAGATACTGCTGTAGGTGGAGCAGGCAGCACAGCCAGACACTACCCTTTAAAAAACAACAGCAACCCTACATAAAACTCTCTCTTATTTCAGTTATTTATAGTTCTGCCTAATCCTCTGCCATTCTCTGGATAGAGATTTTCCAAAGTGTATGCTTTGGGCTAAATTTCATTGAAATTTCATTCAATGCCATCCAGCTGTTTCTAAGAACAAACCTAGGCAAAAGTAAGGTCTGGCTTTCCCCTACTAAAACCAAGCAAGTGGAAGAACTGTTCTGACAGACTTTCCTTGAAAGCCTCATTTCCCTGAAGACCTGAATCAGATCTTTGAAAATAGCCATTGTTTTGGAGATGTGCTTTTTTTATTCTTCCCATGAGCCTCCACTAAAAATACATGTTTTGTAGCTACTGCTCAGACATGTGCAGAAGAGACTTCTTTTCATTTTAGTAGGGTTTTTTTTCTCATTTTCCTCATGTTTTCACAATATTTTAAAAATTGTCTAAAAAATTTAGTTGTCTGAAGCTGAAGCTGTACAGTGAGTTCAAGCAGCCAGTCTTGGCAGTACTGTGAATCTGTTTAGGAAATACCAATGAACTATTGATTTTCTGCCCCTTGCAGTCTGTTTTTTTTTAAGTCATAATATGCTGCACAGAGGTTTGGCTCCCAATTTTAGTATCTGAAATTATCTGACATGCCCAGATCATACGTGCCTCATTTCTCATGAGGACCTTTTACAGGTCACAGCTTTCTCAAGAACATCATATGTGTGTTTTGTCAGCTCCTTAGCATGTGCTGCTGCCTATAATATATTTAATTATCTGCAGAGATTTGCAGTTGGTCTTAATTTCACTGAAATGGTTGATCAGTCAAGTCACTGACAAGGAAACAGCTGTGTTTACTTCTGTTGATACTTTGTTTGACCAGTTTACTTTGATCCCTCCAGCAAAGAAAAAGCCATTTATTCTGTTTTTTGCTCAGCAGAAAATGAGTTTGATATATACAGGCCTCTATCCTAACTAGAGTTCAGCTTCTGCAGGCGATGACAAGGAAGGTGGGTTTCAGTCTCCATCCTACTAAAGGCGTGAGGGGAGCTGAGTGGGATTCTTTGAATCACTAGCAGTGACAAAAGGGGAGACAGTGGGGGAACAGTCTGGATGATGAGAAATCAGTCTGCAGGTGAAGCTGAAAAGGAGGTGGAGAGAAAACAGGAAAAGGACAGGAATAACTATATAAGTGATATTGTTGTGTGTACCTTAAGGGGTGTCAGGATAAGCTGGCTGCACTTGGGATTTGATGAACATTAGGATACTAAGGAAGAGCAAGGGATCTGTGGTAAGTCTCAGGTTTGGAGGCTGTGATTAGCTGTGCAGGGAGAATGATCATGGAACAAGGAGTCCAACTGGATGAGAAGGAAGTCAAGGTCACAATCAGGAGCTTTCCACAACGCATGACACTTGAATTCATGAACATGCACTATTTCCAAAACCTGAAGAGGCTCTTCAAGGACCTTGGATACAAGCTTTGCTTTTTTGAAACTTCTTTGAAGTTCCTCCCATGCCAGCCAAGTATGTGTTTAATCCCTTCTAGCATTGTTGCACCTTAACAATAGTAACCTACTAGACCTTCACTAGGAAGTGACAGAATTAGTTTTGCCTGTGTCACTTTAATTAGCCTCTCCCTGCTCTGCACATAAATAATTTACTCTTTGCAAAATAGACTTTAACTGCATGATGAAATTTTTCCCTCTGGACTCATACTTCTTTCATTGCAAAGAATTGTTCTGATACAGTAACAAATACAAACTATGAAGTTAAGGATGCTGTATATCTACAGATGCCCTGCCTCACCAGTTGGGAAATTAGGGATTGTACAGAGGAACTGAAAATAGATGTAGAAAATTATCATAGTGAAATGTTTTCCTGAAGGCTTTTTTCCCTTACTCCTGCCATGTGGTTTTGATGCAATATTAAAACCAGAGAAAGGCAGTGGAGCTTTTACAAGTCCCACTTGAACAGTTCCAGAAAGTGTTGCACTAAATGTCCACTTAACAGAGATTCAGTCACCAAGCATGTGCAAGTTACAGTACTGTGACACTGGGTGCCTCTGTAATGGATTCAAAGAGCCTTTTCTACCTTGCACTGAACAGGAGCCATAGTACTCATGTGGTCACTTACTCCCTGTCGGCTGAAGGCATAGTAACTTCCATGTAAACTGCAGGAACTGAGATGGGAGAGGCAGGAAGAGTGTCAAATTCAACTGCAGCAGCACCTGAAACCATTCTTTCAACTGGGAGTGGAAGGTTAATTTCAACAGAAATTCGAGGGTCTGATCTCTGTGAGCATTTGAGGACTCAGCATCAAACAAAATCTGTGAGAGATGTGCTCTGGACATAAATGATGCCATTGAACACCAGGTACACTTAAACTCTCCAAGCAAGTAGAATGTCTCTTTAGCCTATGCTTTTTTTCAAATCTGAGCCTCAATTCCTGTAATTTGAAATGGAGTTAGCATCACTTTTTAACCCCATGGACATTTGAAAAGGAAAAATAGTATTTCCACAACTGCTTGAATGCTTTAGTGATATATGACAAAATGTCTGTAAGTAAATTGTTATGTTCAGAGCAAGGTGTAAATTGTGAAACCTAACTGTTAGCACTGATGAGAAATGAAATACTGAACAACTTCTCTTAGCGTGGGTACCGTCCACCCCGGTGTTGTATGGTTCGAGGAATCTGCAAAGCTGACCATGTGCTTAAAAACTCCTTGCTAATGCATCCTCATCAAGGGAGTAAATTGCAGTTGCACAGACCAAGAGAGTAGCCTGGAGAGTGAAGTGAGCAATAAGGTGGAGTTGAGCATGCCATATACAACACATTGACGTTTATTGCATGGCTGTCATCATGCAGAATTTTCTGTAATTGCAGAAGAGTTTTCCATAAGAACAAGTTTCCTTTCTTATAAGAATGACCGCGATTTGTCTTGTTTATTGGTTTTTGTTAATTGGGACTCTTCATGGAGAGTTTTTAATATGTGTTTCTTCTCAGCATCACTCATTTTTTCTAAATGAAATTTACTGTTACATTTCGAAGAGAAATAGTACAAATTTACCTTTCTTCTAAACACAAAGACTAGAACCTGTTCTATCTCTGCTGGAGGCAGTTTTGTAATAAAGTGTTTTAATTACAAGTAGTCTTGCTGTCCATGATAAAAGTGCATAATCATGCTGCACTGTGAGCTGTGACTGATACCTCTGCCTCTTTCTTTCCCTGACTTTGTCTTTCCCTGAACCGCACTTTTGGCAAAAACACCATATATACTTTCATTTAGTCACTTGGATATGCTGATCAGCTGGTAATCATTAGAAATAATTAAGTAATTTATCTAGGGAGTGGGTTTGTTCATTTGATTTTGGAGTTCAGTTTGTAGGGCAACACAAAGGAACTTGTGGTATGTGGGGGAAAGAAAAATTCATGACGTAAAATAAAAGGCATAAAATGGAGCAGATGTGCGAAGAGGAGGTTCTGTCTTGCCTCCTGTGTCAAGTCAGAGTTAAGGAGACAGTCTTGGAGGGTCTGTTACTGGCTGGAGAGTAGCAGAAAAGATTAATAAATTTATGAAGTGCTTAAGCTGAGGTAGAACTAATTTTCTTCACAGTGGCTGGTCTGGGGCTGTGAGTTGGATTTGTGCTGAACACAGGGTTGATAATATAGAGAGGTTTTGTTATTGCTGAGCAGGGCTTGCACAGAGCCAAGGCCTTTTCTGCTTTTCCTACTGCCATGCTGGCCCGGAAGTTTGGGGTGCATGGGAGGTTGGGAGGAGACATAGCCAGGACAGGTGACCCAAACCGACCGAAGGGACATTCCAGACCGTGTGACATCATGCTCAGTATATAAAGTGGGGGGAAGAAGGAGGAAGAGGGGGATGTTTGGAGTGATGGCATTTGACTTCCCAAGTCACTGCTGTGTGTGATGGGGCCCTGCTCTGCGGGAGATGGCTGAACACCTGCCTGCCCATGGGAAGCACTGAATCAATTCCTTGTTGTGCTTTGCTTGTGTGCATGGCTTTTTCTTTCCCTATTAAACGTTCTTTATTTCAATCCATGAGTTTTCTGGCTTTTACACATCTGATTCTCTCCCTGATCCTGCAGGTAGGTGGGGGACTGAGGAAGTGGCTGTGTGGAGCTGGGTTGCTGGCTGGGATGAAACCAAGACAGCTTGTCTCCCAGTACAGCCTCTTTGAACTCTGAAGGGCCCTCTACTTTTATTAAACAACAGAAAGCATATTGCTACTCAGAATGTAGGGTTTGTATAACCACATGTGTCTAGATTACTCCAGTTATTGACTAATCTAAAGTTTTTGTTTTTCCTAGCAAAGAGTAACTCCAAACGCAATATAAATCAGTGAACAAACTTATTCTGCATTTTTACATGGAGTTTCTGAATCCTCTCTAATTTCATTTGTGGAAATGTGTCCAAACTTAATAAAAAGGCTAGTAGCATTCCAAGTTTGTTCGTGATCTAGGGAGACAAGCAAAGCAGGAGTTAATGTGTCAGCCTGTCCCTTTTAGTGAAAGAGCCTTGAGGGGTATTGTCCTTCAAGTGATATATATGCCTGATTTAATTCCCAGCCAAGACCACTTGAGTATTTTCTGCCACTGGGTCTAGTGATAACAGGGAAAAACAAACCAGTCAACAAGAAACAGCAGGAACTACATGGTATCACTGGTAAGCCAAAGCTGCCTCTAGGTGGTTTTCCCCCTGCAACAACTGTCTTTTCTCATGACACAGAAAGCCGTCTTTGGTCATATGAAGAATGTTTGAGAAGCCAAGCCAAAGGAAGGCAGAGGCAGGGTTTTGCAATGAATTTTTTTGACAACTGAAAACATTTAAGAGAAAAAAGGGTTTCACAAGGAGTATATACAAAAAAAGTACTTTTTAAAATTAAGTTGTTCTATTTTCAGTTAGCACCTCTTCTGAGAAACTATTTCTTTGCATAAGATGTCGTAGTGTAGAAGTTTCAGGTGTCTTACACTCTCTCTGATGGTCTGGTATTGCCCATAGTACAATTTTTCATTAATATGGTTGCATTTTAATTATGTTTAAAAGTTTATTGTAATCACATTGTGATCATAGACTATCTCGAGTTGGAAAGGACCCATAAGGAGTCCAACTCCCTTCTCCTTGAAGGGCTACCTAAAACTAAACCATATGACAAAGAGCAACATCCAGATACTCCTTGAAACTCTGTAGTACTTATTTATCTTTGAACTAAGGGAGAATGCATGCAAAACATTGAAAGTGACCAGTTTATAAGATACACTTCTTGGTTTCTTTCTAGGGTATTTTTTATATCTTAATGATACTAATGCAAGTAAAGTTAAAACAGGAAAACAACCAGTTACTTTTCCATTCTAGTTAAATATCTTTGTAATTTAGACAACAAGTCCTGGTTTCAGTGAACCTGAATTGTTTACCATAATAACAGGATCCAGCATCTCTCATCAGGGGGTTACTTTCACAACCAAGCCTGGTTTGAAATGTGGTCTTTTAGCATTTCTATGAGAGACCCCACGTGTGATTAGAAGCAGTGCTTTTTAACAGCGGGAATCCCTTACTGCAAAGGATGTAATAAGATTTGGATTTTCTGTTACGTATCTTTACAAACTGGCCTTTAGCAATGAGTCCTTATCGCAACCTCAGGATAGTCTAGGATCTCTCTTTTCTCTGACTTCACAGCCACAGAGGTTGCTATCAATAGCAGACAGCAAAATTTGGCTCATTCCCACTGCTTTTGAGTTGGCCCACCCTTCTAAGTCAGCTCCACATTAGGTCTCTGTGTGGCTTTACTTGGGCACTCCACTGGAAAATCCAGCCTGTATAGAAGACAGCTTTGGCTTCCCAGAGTAGTAGTGTGAGACAGTGAGCAATTATGATCTATCTCTTGGTTTTGTAGGCCTTGCTTGTAAACTGCTGATTGTATTTAGGCAGTCAAGGGTGTTCGGCAATGCACGGAGCCAGTTTAGAGCAACAATTTATGTGAAATCACCTTTCACCCTTTATTTTGTCACAATTCAGATAATTTGTAAGTTTCTTCGGCACCCTCTGACACTTGGCAGTGAAATTCATGTGTAGCAAGTTTTTTTCTCCCTCTTTTCTGCTAGAACAGCATTCAGGGAGGCCGTTCTGTTCCAAAGCATCTTTAATGCTTTCTGTCCACTGGTATCAATACTCCTTTCCCTTGGGGCTTACTTTTCTTGACAAGACTGGTGAGCTACATCAAGTAACCTTTAGATCACCACTCAAGGCACATTTTTTGTTGTTTCTGTCTTTTTCATTGGGGTTTTGAAACCAGCACGCATAATTCATGTAGCAAGTGCAATTTCTCATTGTCATTGTGCTACAATATGGCACGTACTACTGATCAGTAAATTGAAAAAAAAAAATACACTGGAAATTGACAGGCCATGATGAGAAGTAAAAATATATGGATATAATTAGTTGGTAAGCTGTAAATTAAGTGCTGCAGTTGTATGCTACTACTGCCATTCACAGTGTTTTCTCGGCTTCATTTTTCCTGTGTGTAATGCTTTGAGAGCCACCTCCATCACTTAGGAGTTTAACTGGAGCTGGAAAGGTCATGCAATGGAGTTGCAAGCTTAAGTTAGTCACAAATGAAAAGACAAGCTTAAAAGTAAGAAAAAGAAAGTAAGAAAAAGAGCGTATCACAGCTTAAGATGCTTTTTAGTTGCTCAGGGAGGCAAACCAGTTCTGCAGTATTAATTAACATTTTTAGGGCATGCTATATCTAAAGCAAGAGACTGTGTGTATGCATGTAGAAGGTGTCATTTCACCACAAAAAGATAGAAATAAATAAAAAGTGGTCATTTTCTGAAAAGTAATATTTTACTTATATGGTACAATAGAAAGGTGAAAAACATGTTTTTACTATCAAATGAAGAATTTGGGTGTTTTGGTAAACGACATTAGAAAAGCCTAGCACTAAAAAAGTTGAGGAAAAATGTGAGGTGTATGTGCATCTTGCTCTCTCCTTCTGTTGTTAATTGCTGCTCCGTGTCTCTGGCAATCAAGCTGTCCCTCCTCCACTTCAAATGCATGGAAGATGCCAAGAAAACTTGCCTGTCCCTTTCTTCCTCACTCCACAGACACAAACACAGTGGGGCTTCTCCTTCAGCACAGGAAGTTTGGGATTCTCAGGGAAGCCTCCCTCAGACAGATCTTTATAGCTTTGTTCATTGCTGGTGTCTTTCCCGCGTTGCTCCACGGTGTCCCAGCTGTACAGCCATGGACGACAACCTCGGCCCCTCTGAGCTGTGATTCCTCTGTCCAGTGCCTCCCCCCGACATGTGGCACCTACACAACAGCTGCACTCACACTACTGCGCCCTTCTTCCTGGTGTCTTGCTTCATAGGTCTCTTCTAGATGCAACATCTATTTTCCTAGAAGGTTGTAGGTAGGTGAAGAGGCATATCTGTGATGGCAACAGACCACGGAATCGCTAAAATATCTGATTATCTTTCATTGTACACTTACTGTCTCACCACATTTATTTGTATGCATCCCTTTCTGTGCATTGTGTGTTTTTGAGCCCTGAACTTGCTTTTCTATCCTGACTATGCCAGGATAGTGGTTTCCAACATTAAAAAAATATTTTGTAGGTGTTCCTAAAGGAGGGTGTTGATATTTTAGCATCTGGCCATTGTAATAAGCCCACTTAGGCAAATAAAAGGAATTTGGCATGAACTGGAAAAAAGCTGAGACTAAGAAAACATCAGTAACAATGAGCAGTTGAAAAAAGTGGATAGTAAAGAATTGGAACAAAATTTATCCTGCTGGGAAAAAATAAAAAAAGAAGCTAACTTTCCAGGCAAACTTGGTAAATAATAAAACTAAATGATGGACATCGTAAGTACAGAATGAAATGCCTGAAGGGAAATCCTGATATCAGCAGCAATTACACATTTTAATATGTTACCTGTAAGGTAATGGAAATTATTAGGACAGGTATCCAGCTCAATATTCTGTTTTAAATTAAGCCTTTATTTGATATAATTTTTAAGCCAGAAGCAGAAATTGAAGAACACAGCAGCATTTCTTTTTGTAGAAGTCTATTCTTTGTGTATCTCTGTGGCCAACTGTGTATTGATGTCTACAGTTTTGTTGTTAAAGAAATCATCAGTCAGTCATTATGATACAATGCTGGATGTACTTCAGCCTTACATACTGACTACTGCAGGCCAAAATATTGATAGATTTATTTTCTAAGGTTGTATGTAATAGAAGTTAACTGACAGTTCAATAACTCAGCAGCATCCTTGAAGATAGCTTCTTTATATTGTCTTGCTCTCATGAACCAAAATGGAAGGGGGGAAAAACCCAACTGAGATGCACAGTT
The DNA here is from genome assembly GCA_013398955.1 of Callaeas wilsoni. Lineage (NCBI taxonomy): Eukaryota > Metazoa > Chordata > Aves > Passeriformes > Callaeidae > Callaeas > Callaeas wilsoni. The sequence goes on from VWPU01018057.1 coordinate 115,546, forward strand.
TCAGAGAGTTTTTCAGCATTTTTCAGGAAATATCCCAGAGAAATATGTTATAAAATTAATATATAGAATATCTCATCAGCTTATCAATTCCTGGCTCTGTCATTTTTTTATGGCAGATTTGGGTATGAAGTAAATTTTCCAGCTTTTCACAATTCTTAAAAAAACCCTCAGTAGTTACAATTTAACTGAAAATGTATGCATACGGCTATCTATTATAGCTGCATTGGACATATGAGAAAATCAAAGCTTCAAGTCAGATTGCATATTTTTAATTCAGAAATCTGAACACATTTTAATTCTGGAAAGTACAGGAAATGTTTTTTGACTTCAGATTGTTTAAAGACAAAGAAGCTAATTTAAAAGATATGAAAAACTGCTGTCATTATCTGTAACATGTCTGATGTGTTGGACTTCTTATGAATTATGAAAGCTAAAGGTCTTGTAAAGTTTCACAAACGGTGAATTTTTTTCTTTAGAAGATAAATAATAAAAGAGGAGGCTATCAAAAAGCAGGCCCAGAAATACTTCCCATCGGCATGACTCATGCTCCTAAATCTCATTCTGTGTCAGATACATCAACATGTGCTACCCTACATAAGCCCGTGGCTTACTTTCCACTGAAAGAGGAAATAAGATGTTTCAGGCGGGAGACAGAAGAGCAGATTTTGCGACATGTATGACTAGATCTCCAGCTGACAGTGTTAGCAGAGATTTACGGAGGGTTTAGGAGCTGCTGCCTGCCTGTTAGCACCACTCAGTAGAGTGTGTTTCGTGCCTCAGAGACATTGCACAGGCGTGTGTTGGAAGCACCAGCCACGAACAGGAGTCCCGGTTCCGCGCTTACTGTGCTCAGGGATCCACAGGGCCAGGGCTCCCCTCTGCATGGCAAAGATAACATCATTCCTGTGTTACGTGCTGTGCTGTGGTGCCAGAGGTTTGTGCAATGCCTGGAATTATATGATTAAGCAAGGAAAGGAGGAGGAGCCTTTAGCTCGTGCTTGTGCCTGTGTTTGCAGGTGTGCATGCACATGTATGTATTTAAAAGCCTTTCAATGTGCTCCCGTGCCAAAAAGCGTGAAAAACAGAAAGAAAACCAAGAGGCATTCCTTTATCTAAACCATGATGAGGTTGTTCGAAATGCTCTCATTCTGGTGCTCTGAGAACCCTTTTAGGAGGTGTCAGCCTTTAGATGTATCTATAAGAGCTCCACTGAGTTGCTACTTGTATTACCAACTGGCTTTGGTGAAGAATATGTTACAGTAAATCATAAAATTGATAATAAAAATGAGTAGAGATCCATGCCAAGATTTTCTCCTACACTGTTTCACATATTCCTCCAGCCTTAAATGAAGGTTACCTAATACATACATCATGATTGCACATGCAAGATTTTTAAGTGTCATTCAGCAATGATTATTTTTCACAAAACAATTGAAAGCTAGCAGCGCTTTCTCACTAACACTCTCTGGAGACAATCAACTGCTTCACTAGAGCTCAGTCTTTGCCGTGAGCTCATTTTCCTTTCATCTTCTCCTTTACAGAAGGAACCAAAAACTTGAAAAATATAGAAACTGTAGTGTGAAAAAGTTACACAGTGAAGAACAGAGCATACTGCCAGATTATAGGAAAGAGTACTGACTTTAGGTTAAGAATGTCACTGATTTCTAAATATTCAAAACAAACTGTTTTAAGAAAAGGCCATTTTGACTTTTTCAGTTAAAACTGTGTTCTTATGAAGGTTGAACTCAAATCTTACTGCATTATGGACTTTTCCATATTTGATATTAATGTATATACATGGTTATATAGACAAAGAAAACATTTATTCCAAATGTTTGTCTTGAAATTACATGATATATGGACCCATAATAAAATAGTAGAAGGTCTGCAAAAGGAGTTCAACTGTTCTTGAAAAAGAAAATTGCATCTTGATCACCTGCTAGTCTTTATCACAGAAGAAGTAGGGAGAGGAAATCAGAAGGCTTTGCTAGATTCAGGCTGTGATCCTCCACAAGTGAGCTACTGGTCACTGGGAGACTGTGAAGATCCCAGGGAGAGCAGTCAAGCTTTTTTTTGTGGTTTGTGCACACTTTCTCTTGTGTCTGTTTTTCCTTTTTCTTGAAATATTTGAGAACTTTGTTTTGAAGTAGAATGTTGAAATCTTCGCATTCTTTCAAAAAATGTCTCTTATTTCCTAGACAGACCCTAGACCACTTTTGCATTAATACCAGTAAGATGGTAAAAGGGACATCAGCATGCAGGTTTATTATTATTATTATGCAGACAAGGTACATTTGTGGATAAAAATATTAATTAGGAATGTCAGGAATTAGGAATCAGTAGGTGCTCATGAACAGTAAAGACAAGTGTTGACATGTTGTTATGTGACTCATAAATACCTTTTTCACCTGGAGTGACCTGTACAGAACTGTAGGTCACTTTATTTTAGAGAGGATTCTATCGGGTTTAGAGGAGGCTAAGAGGGTATTTCAGAAATGAATGGTGACAATGAACAAAAGCATAGGAAAGCTCTCATATGAAGTGAAAAGTGATTGCCTTAGAAATAAGAAGACTCAGAGCTGACATAAAAGTACAAAAAGCACTGAGTGGTGGCAAACAGGTGAGCCTCTATTGCAATGCTGGTGGAATTCAAATGGGGATGTTTAACACTAGGAAATGAATACTGCTCACCATGGCATCAAAATTCTTTGGGATATTGTCAGCAAAATTCATACACTTGAATCCTGGTCATTTGTATGGGTAAAGAAAAATATCTCAAGTTTAGTCCTAGGAAAGAGCTTATAAAGAATTATTCCAGTATTTCTTTTAGTGCACTTCAGGATCAGGAGTGGGATTCTGGTAGGATCAAACCTGCTACACTGACTTCTACGTGTGCGTATGTGTGCACGTTTCACAAATGGCCCCAGCTTTACAGGAAATTTAAGTGCAGTGAAATGAAAAAAATTTCATCACTTCACCCCTCAACCCTAGCACAGTAAGCCTCAGGAGACACCTTATTTTTTAGGTTTTTATCTAGTGGGAGAAGAAATTTCTCAGGGAACACATAACTGAGCTTTGTCCTGGAGGGAAGCAGTTAATTCACTCCAGGATAAAGCCATCCTTCCTTCCAGCCCAGCAGAAAAAGGCTTCCTGGTTTTAGTGATGGAAGTGGAGTATGATTCCTTCTATTTCCCAGTCCCTTTGGACAGATTAATAGAAAACAAAGGAGATGAAAGTTCATGGCAGAGCCCTTGCAAAAATGAACAGATTGGGGAAAGCTTTCTTAGGGGAACTGATATCAAACAATAACAACACTTTCAGGAAGGCCTGAGACATATGAGGAAAAGAACCTCTATTTCTTCTTAACAAAAAATGTATGGTATTATATCCCGTTAATATTGTACCCTCTTAGAACTATGAAGAAGAATGTTAGACACATATATTTCTTTTTTTTGCAGAATTACATGGAAAATGCTAATATTTTCCACAAGTTACACCAACAAAAAGTATTATTTTCTCACCTTTGGTACATTAGTTGCATGGAGTACTTATAGGGTATACACGAAATTCCAACATATTGTTCTTTTTGTTCTCAAATTGGTTTGTTTTCTCAGCAAAGCTTGGATTGACAACAGTAACTTGTCATTCACCTGAAAGTCCTTTCTAATTTCATGATTGATTGTTGTTTGTCTTTGATTAAATTATATTACTGATTAAATTATATTTTAAAACATACTTTCATTTGGACTTCTTTAATTTTTTCAGCTGCCATTCTTGTCTCAGCAGCCAGCTGAGGCTATCTTTTATTGGAAATTAATTCTCTCAACACCTATAACGTAGCTGAAAAGCAAAACAAAAGAGAATCTAATTCACCTGAGCGAATAATCCTGAGAGCATGCCTACTGCTGAGTACCAAATAAGATAATGGTGCTTCAGAAAAAGAAAATAAATTAATTTCTTAGTTCCTGGACTCCTGTTTGCAGGACATCGCTGGGACAGCTGGGACTCAAAGTTTCTGACTCCATCAAAAACTGCGGTTTGTGTGCAAAACAGACAGTTCCTCTATTGCAAAAACGATATCACCTCCTATTCTAGCTGTTGGGTACTGATCTGAAAAAGCCGAACATCTTGTTTTTCTCCCAGTCCACCTTCACGGGCATAGTATTTTATTGTTGGAACTGAGCAATTGTTTTGGCCTGTGATCCATTGCTTCTCTTTCTTTCATTTTCCCTTCCGGCCCTGAGAGAGGCCAGCAGAAACATCTGTTGGAGTTAAGGTACACTGCAGCAACTCTGCGGATACGGGAGCCCTGTAGCACATCGGCTGTGCAGGAGCAAGGAGAGGGGCTTTTCTGTCTACATGATCTATAACACTGTGCAGCTAATTCAAGAAGAGTGAACTATTTTTGGAGGTTACTGAATGACTCAGAATAAAGAAGCAATTGTATAACAGATGCAAAACTGAACATTCAGATTATCTGTCCGTTAAAAAACTGAAAGAAAGCAACCTAATTTCAGTTCAGCTGCAGGGAGTAGGTTTCTTTAACAGCACTCCAAGTTAATTAAAGCATGTTCCTGAATATAGAACCTTTGCTATTATGAGCTGCAGATGCTTTAAAAATGAAAAAAACCCCTTTACCCCCTTCTGATGACAAATATGAATTAGAGTGCAAGAGATTTAAGTCAGTGTTTGGTGATGACTGCATTGCACCTAGAGTTTTAAATCCCATTATAAAATGACTATCTTATTAAATGAGGAGTTTAATAGTTTGCTTGTATAGCTGACAGTCAAAACAAGATCAGTAGTGTTTTCACAGAATAGGAAAAATGATAAAAATGATGATGAATGAGTATGTACTAAGTGTCAGCTCTGTCAGGATCATGGGCTTGAGATATAAGTTTTCACATAGTATGTCTCAAACCTTATTGATCATATCTACTTAAAATTCACAGATTCCCCTTATAATGCTTCAGGAATGTTGCAAATGTCACTACAAATTCAACACCTGGAAAGTTTTGCACTTCATTAAAAGAAAAAAAAAATATTTCAATATTTACTCTTAAAAACTGATACAACCACATAGCCTTAATACTTCATCAGTTTTCTAAGGCAGCATATTCGGTGCACTACATGAGGTGAAGACAGTACATAACAGGAAATAAGCAATTTTAAAACTTAGCTACTGTTCTATAACCCTCATATAAAGATAAGTTGTAAAAAGGTGGCCCAGGTGAAATCAGTGGCATGAATTCAGCAGAGCATTGATTTCACCCCTGCTGCCAAAATTCCACTTTCTTCAACAAGATCCTGGGCTTAGAGGAAATATTAGTAGTGGAGTGACTTGTTGTACTGTAAGATAGGGTAACCTGATGTGAACATGCTAAAGTGGAACCACAGGATGGAGTCAGCAGTGGTTTACCTTTGCATATTGAGCTTTGAGGGGAAAAATCACCACATGTACAGAACGAGTTAGAAACATGGGCAGACTGATGGAGGACACACCCTGTTTTGGCTGACATGAGGGCTGTCAGCAAATTAGCACTGGTTGAGTAAACAGGTGGAATTTTTCCTGCTGTGTTGGATTTTTCAGGTTAATACGGTGGAACTCCTTACTGTTTCTGTGCTGGAGGCTGGGTGTTAGAGAAAGCAAAGCTTGCAGGGCTGTGGGGAAGGGACAGAGCTGTGACAGTCACTAGAGCCAATCTCAGCGTGTGCTTCTCATACTTGTGACACCTACGCGCAGAGAAAACTCTGCTCATGCAGGGGAAACAAATTCAGTTCCACTGTGTTTTTTTCCACTTGGCTCTCCAACTCTAATGAATGAAAATTCATCTGGAGAAACACTAATTGGGTTTGACACCACAAACACGCCAGTAATGGGAGCAGGTTTCTCATCTAGGCAATCTGATGATCTAACAAGCTGTCTCAATGAGAATAGCTAGTTTAAGGTCTTGTGACGTTATTCATTAGTTTTCTAACACCAATCTTTACAGTACACTTCCCAGCTTGATGATGTATCTCCTTCTCTAGCTATAGGCTCTGTTCTTTTATAGCCAAGATAACGCTTCTTGCTAATTCATTTACAATCACCAGCAAAGAACTAGAACTCCTCAGCACTTCACCCTTCTCACAGTATCTCTGAGGATGTTTGTTTCACATCGATGTCATTTTACCATCAGTGGCATGGTGACCAGATGAGTTGATCAAGAAAGTGTCAGTAAGTATTTATAAATGGATATCTTGTAAATTTTTTAATGCTCAAATTAGTTTTGTGCAAGAGAGATGGTTGAATACTATTGTATTTTTAGGAATGGTCGAACTGTGGGAGTGTAATAGTTGATTGCCCAGAGGAAGTATCAAAATCCTGTGATTAGCTAGTTCTTTGTTCATGTCAGTGCAGAAATTTGAAAAAGACAAATGGTGAGAATGTTTGTAGTTCCACGAGCATGGCAAGAAAAGAAAAATAGAATGTATGTGTCTTTAAATAATACTAGACTGGCATCATTAGGCTTGCAGCAAAGCATCCTCTGTATCTTTTCAGACTTTAAAATCATCTACAATTCTCCTTGTACATCCTACATTCTTACTGCTTTTTGTGGTAATTCTTATCAGCGTAAAAAATTCTTCTTATTGAAAGTAAGTATGTTGTTTTCATGTCAATCTAAAATGAAACTAATTTGCTATTATAGAATAACTACGTTTAACTGAAAGGGCAAATATTAGCTTCATTTTCAGGGACACAGGATTTGCAGAGAGAAAATGTGCTGTTCCATTCCTTAACTCATCACAAAATTGTAATGTAGAGGGAAAACAATTTTGTATGCATAAATAAAAATCAACAAACACAGTACATCTAACTATTTGTCTTGAAAGTTTCACACATTTCTTCTTTTATAATGAATCATAACATGAACGTAAATATCAATTGCAATCTTCCAAAAAGTAGAAAGTTTCAGCTACTATTTTTGGTCACTCACTGTGCAAATAAACACTTTGACTATCATAGGAAAAGCTGCTCATAAATGGAGCATTTCTCAGTTTAGAAATACTTTGTCCTATACTGTTTTATTTAGGCTATACCTATAAATAGAAATCAGCTGCTGAGAAATGAGTTTACTATGCTAAATCATACTGTTTTATTTTGCTACACAGCTAATCCTGGCAAGGCTAAAAAATAGTTAATAGGCAGTCTGTAAGATCTTATAAGATGACATTTGGAAATCCTGCAGTCATATTAGTCATTAGCCATGGCAATATTCTGCCATAAGGCAATGAGTCAGACAATTGATTAGAGAACCTCATCATGATATACCCTCCGGCATGAATATGGAGGGAGGGAAAGGAAAATGAGAAAGGAGAGTGCATGGCACACAGGACAGTAACATGGAGGAATAGAAGGGCAAAGAAAGTCTGAAATAGTTTATGTTTTAGCGGTAAAAGGTAATGGAGAAGAGGGAAACAGCATAAATCATGGATCTTGGAGACCCACAGGTGTGTTGCCATTATACTTTGTGAGTGAAGTCCTGTATCACTGGAAAATCTAATTTTTCTTATACTCTTGGCATGGCATCTTGCTCTAGACATGAGGCAGCTGTTGGCTACCTCCCTTACAGGTGTTCACTAAAAGTCTTGGAGAAGACTGGCATTGAAACACTGCCTGCTTTTAATTCTGCCCATTTTCTTGAACAGATGTGTAGATATGTATGGCTTTACCAGCTATCAAAATGTGTGCTAAGGAGCATCAGCAAAACAAACACTGCACAGAAGCTGACAAAAGGCCTACAGGGAACACTGGACAAACGCACACCATTGAAAAAATTTCTAGGCGCTGCAATTAAAAAGAAAGATCTTTGCTATTTAGGAGTTTGTGATGCTTTTACTGGTGGCCCTACTATGACTCCCCTGCTGCTGTTTTGAAAATTAGCACATCACTTTTGGCTGTGATACTCAGGTATGCAAGGCTGAGAACCTGCCCCATCCTTGCAGTCAAGCTCAAAAGCTGCCAGCTCCTGGTAGGAGGAAGGCAGTACACAGAAAATACAGTTTACTGTACAAAGTATTGTACAAATAGTAAGAATGAGAGACGCAGCTAAGTGCAGCTAAGATTTTACTGTAGCACTTATGGTTTTTTTTTTTAAATTCATGTCCCTAATGTGTGCTATTGTCCATAGCAGGGCATGATGACTTAAGGACCTGATTTGCAGTATTTCTAAATCACTGGGTCTGGCTTGGTTTTGTCCTGTAAAAAATTCATCTAGCTACTCAAGTGATGTGCAATTCTATCAAAAATTGGTGAGTTTTGTAATTTTACTCCTGCAGATTTAGTACCATTTGTTCAATATACTCGTATGATGAACAGTTAGAGGTGCTTGTGCCTTCAGTGCAGGGGAGCTGATAGTAACATGTTCTCCATAAAGGCACTGTCTTTTATGGTGTTCACTGGCTTTCCTGCTTTGCTGGGCTCATCACTTTTCTGAGGCATTTCAGGAAAGAGCTTCCCAGATTTGTTGATGTTTATAGAAAAGATATTACATTTATAATACAGGGAAAAGCTGATTTGTTGGGGATTCTTTTGGCTTATTTTCTAAGTATTCTGATTTGTATGAAAATACTCTCCCTGCAATAAACACTTACTATAACTACTTTATAAATCAAAACGGATAATTTATTGTTTCTGCTTTTAAAAACTGTGTTAATCAATATGAAACATTTCAAAAGAATACATACAGATGATATTATTGGCAAACAAGATTCCTGCCAAGATCAATGTAGAACTCCCATCGTCTTCAATGAGACTGTTTTCAGACTGAGATGTAGGAGGTTACATTTTTGCAGACTGCCATGACAGAAGTTCACAATGATGGATAATACTTTCCTCAGAATTACAATAGCCAGAAGAGAGATCAGAAGAAGCAGCTGTGAAGAATAAACAAAGGCACCAGGAAATGGGTTGAATTTCACAAAATGATCAATTCAATAAAAGGTAGAATCAGGATCAGAGCCTTGATATTGAAGTCAAGACCTGGTTTCTGCCTAACGATGTTGCTTCACATGCAGCTTTCTCAGGTGATGCACAGCTCATCTTCCGTGGGCTCATACAGAGAGAGATCTTATATAGTGTGCAACAACAAAACCAATTGTAAGAAAAAGCTTCAGCAGATTACTCTCCACCACCCCTCATTAGTTTTCATAGTGGCATCTTGCCTTTCTCTCTGCCCTATCCCCACTCCTCTGAAGCACTTTGCTCTCTGTCACTTACTTCTGTAAGCCGTGAAGCTCTCCTGACTTAGACAGAAAAGGCAAATGGGAAGAAGGCTTCAGCCTCACATGCTCATATAAGCAGTGGATCACACGGCCAGGTTACAGAGTTACAGATTTGAAAAAAGTTTTCTGTTTGCCATGCCTGTCTCACTTTCAAATTATTTAATAAATCTTTTCTTCTTCATAAGAAATCTTGAGAGCCTATTTCTAATTCATCTTTGGGGGAATATGGTGATATAAACACATTTAATTATCTTAAACAGCTAGAATTTCATGGCACAAATATTACAATAAACAAAAATACTGTTGAAAGCTACACAGCATAAGGATATTGCCATATGCCATTAAAATATATTTATCTTAATTGTCATATTAATTGGTTGATCCTGTGGGCTGTAAATTTATCACAAGTCTGGTCTGCATTAAGAATGGATCATAAGATTGTAACTGCAAATCCTCGTGCCACTTAATAGGTAAAATTAGGTGTCCCATTAGTCACAGTTGTGACTAATTTCACCTATTCTGACATTATTATGAACATTATGCAGTTGTTTTAATATCTCTGTATACAGATTAGCTTAGCTGTTTTATTATGTTTATGTCTTACTCTGTGATGTCTCATTTCTTTTGTGTAACTGCTATTACTAATAGTCAGTACATGAAGGAGTCCAAGGACTACAGTCTTTTCTTTAGAGTACAATTATTCCTGAATAGCACTGAAAAACTATGAAGGTGTCTGACATAGAAACTATTTTACATGGAAACAATCATCAAGATTAGCAGCCACTGTGGTTCATTGATCACTAAATTTTAAGGGAAATTATCTGCAATATAAATCACCAACAAAAAGAACAGAAGTTAAGGTCACGGTCCAATTTTTAAAGAGCATACAGGACATCTCTTATGCCAATCAAAGAGTTTTTGAGTGCATTCGGAAATTTCTTTATGGGCATGTAAAGGTGACTGAGGATCATAAACTGGCCCTTTGTTACAGCCTCACATTCTCTGCCCAAAATATCAGGAGGCTTTGAATATAAAATTACAAATCCTATAGATATCTTAGTCCAGGGCTCTTGACCCCAGAGTCAGCAAAAGAAGATGAACTGCAATAGCCACAGAAAGCAGATGAATCTTGAGAAAAACAGATTTCAGGAGGATGCTATTTATTTACACAGAGCAGCTGTACAATATCTGAGGAAAAATGATGAATCCCTGAATCACATGTTGATTAAAGTTGGAATAGTTGCCTTTTTTTCTGATTGCTAAACAAAGTAACTTTATTAGAATCAGAAAATTAATTTTATTCTGAGACCTACTCTCTTTCTGCATCTGTGTCTCTTTCTTCCACATCTGATACTTGTTAAATTTCTGCCAGGAGCCTGCCTGCCCTCTAAAGCTCGGCTTCTAGCTATGGATTTAAAGAAATAATAGGAGTGTTTTATAATTTTTGCTTCATAATGTACTCCTAATAACTTTTTGTAACATACACAGCACACAAAACAACATTAAAGAGAATGGAAGGACTGATTTTTGATTAATCTGAGTTCAGTTTTTGTTTTTAAACTACAGAACATTCTCTGATGTTAGGGAGCTTCATAATTCAAATTGCTGATGAGTAGCAGCCTTGAAATGAGAGCTTAAATGAAGATGGTAGGATGATCATGTAGCTTACTCTGTGGACCTTGGATCAGGCCCCAAGAAAATTTCAAGTTATTTGCTGTGTAGGACCATACAGACCGAAGTATAGTTACCATCCCTCAGAATTTTGACAAGGCTGAAGCTACATTGTATGGTCGTGTATGGAAGTACTGAACTTCCAGGGAATTATTTAATGCTATGTGCTTCCTGGGTTTTCCATGACACTGGAAACTGATCAGACATTTAAAGTACATGTTATTAAAAAGAAAACAAACCAAATTTGGAAAAGAAAAGGCTTTTCTCACAACAAAGCAAATTTTCTTATCTGCAGCAGATCAGCAGTAGGAGTTAATATAAAGACAACACACAGGTAAATGGCTCTGACAAATTAAGCTTCGTCATTCTAGGTGTCCCATGCTTGGTTTGAATAAATATTTCATTCATAGCTGGATATTCATCAAGTCATTCATGATAGGATGGGCTTTTGTCCCATTTGGGACTATATTCCTTGTATGTATTTGTATAGATACTGACTCCTGCTTTACTAACTTGGGAGAGGCATAAAAGGGAACTTCCTTGGAACGGCAGGAAATAAATTTTTATATGTACAGGTTCCCCCCAATCTTAAGGTCAGATTTACTAGCCAGCAAATGGAGTAAGAGTTGCCACACTTTTTAACTAACCCATTCTTTCTCCCATGACTGTCAGTACATTTACCTTCGGCTGCTGGAATCCAATTTCTGTTGGCAGCATAGGCATTGAGACATGTACAGCTTGTGCAGATTGCAGCCTGTATCAGTACTTAGTGAGCTCTGAATTTCATTGCTAGGCTGTTCAGTGCCCCCACAATGTCTTTCAAAGTCTTCTAGGCTCTAGTTTATTGTATTATCTTTGGCAGTCTGAAGTGCAGTAATTTATATTTGTCACAACTGCCCTTCAACTGGTGTGGTGCTGGTACAACCTTGGGCTTTTTTGCCCTGTCTTTTTTTATCAGTGAAGGAGTCCAGTATTCTGAATAATTAAAACCACATAAATAGTTGATCTTGGTGATACAGCATACCACACTAAATGTCTTATGTAAAAAACATGTATTTTTACTTCTACCCTCTCATTTGCTTGAACTATATTAAAAAATTCTTGTCATGAAAAATTAAAGATGGTAAGAATAGCCATTATTATCCTGTTTACTACATGCAGCTGATGCAGAGATATTTCGCTTTCTCCTGAGGAACGGTTTGATGTATATTTGTTTTCAATTAAATTTGCATATGCCACTTTAAAGAGAAAGATACTTTATTTATCTCTCTATTTGCTTTCACTAAGGAGGGAATAAAAGTTCCACACTTCCCCCGCCTTTCCTGCATCACTGCAGGAGCGCTCTGTATTGTGCATCATAAAGAGATTGGGAAGCTGGGTAATTAATCATGGGCTTTTATGTAATAGAAAGTTTAAAATTCATTAGCTTTATATCGGAGCGAGTGTTATGAGGGAGAACATGTTGTGAATGAGAGGGAGAGCCTTATAATTAAGGAAGTGTGTAAATAATAATGAAAGTCATTAGTGCCATTCAGTTTCTAAGAATGTCATAATGTAATTGGAGCATTAAAGTGAAATTTGCGGTGACAAACATTGACGATACAAAAGAGAGAAAATGTGGTTATCTTTAGTTTGACAGATAATGTCAGCTTTCTTGCAAGGCCCAGATGGTGCACAGGAAAATGTTATGAACAGTTTCGTTTTAATATTTTTATGATGTGATATTTGGGGATACAATGTCACAAACACACAAGGAGGTTTACATTTGTGAACCAATAGTGCCTTTGAGTACAGAGTCCAATACTGAGTGACCGAAGCAATATATAGGAGAAGTCTTGTCACTGTTGCAAGACTGTTGTTGCAGTAAAGGTGACTCGCAGTGTAGCACGTTGTTACATGGCAGTGAAGTTTTCTGTCTGTCTCTCTCTGGATATGCACTTTGAATCTTTCTTTCTTTTATATTAAAAAAAAAAAAAAAAGAAAAGAAAAAAGAGAGGGGGAGGGAGAAAAGGAAGAAAATGATTTAACAATTATGCAGGAAATTATATGATGCTAAAATTGTACCATGTTCTGCTCTTTCAATGAAGGGACTTTCTACAGTTATTGCACATTGCAAAGGCTATAATTTTAGGGCGTGAAAAAATGTAGATTCCAAACAAAGGAAATTTAAATATGTCTAGTGGATAAGGCAAGGCGAAACAAAAAGAAGGCAGCTGGAGAAAATTTGAGGGAACAGTATTATTTTAAGGGCAGTGACTTAGAAATAACTATGCTTAAGACTCCAAGACCTGAAAGGCCCAAGACCTCAAAATGCTGGAAACTTAAGCATCTGTCTTTGTGTTCTGTCCATGAAGTACAGTGTTATGGGATTTCCTACTTGCTCCCATCACTTTGTGTTGAATCGACCTAATTTTTACATAAGCCGTCATTCATTCTTTACTGTCTCTTTTCTGCAGCCCAACTGCCAACACAGAAGTTGATTCCAAGTGTTGAAGATTAAACACTGAAAATTGCTAAGTTAGTGTTAATTAATCTCCTATTTGGTTGACAGTTTTAAGAAAGGGAGCACTGGTCCAAATGAGTGAAAGTGGAGAGGTGAGGGTGACTAGGATTTTAACCCATAGCTCCTTGAAAAACCTCTAAGACTTCCAATTGAGTGACAAAGGCCACATTTTTTCACCACTGACAGAACTTGAAAGGCCTTTAAAATGACATAGCAAGAATTATTCTCTGCTTACTGCAGGGCTGCTGCTACTTTTGGGATCTTTGAGTAGGATGGATCAAAGTAGAGTCACACTGACTATGCCAAATCGTGGTTACATATATGCCTTTTCTGGTCATTTTTACTGAGGATGAACAAAATCAGTGTGATGATACATAAGCTGTAAAAAGAGGTTGCCTCCAGTAGTTTGTAAAGGGTTGTTTTGGGAAAGCATGACTTAGCACTTGTTGGGATTTTTTGTTTGGTTTGATTTGTTTTGTTTAGGGTTTTTTTTCAGGTTGCTCCTGTTCTTTGGCACATCTGCACACAGTTTTGCATGTAAAGCACAACATATCCTTAAGGGGGGCAAGTATTTAATTTCACACGGACGGTTAGGGGAACTGATCTTCCAGAAATTTCCATTACTCTCCTGACTCTCTCTATTGTGGAGGGCATCCTCACCTCCTCCTGAAAAATGTTCATGGCCAATGTTGGTTGTTTGCTGCTTCTCTCACTGGATGAGTGAATAAAGGTGGCCAGTGTGAGCCTCAGAGCATACACTGCAGTGAGGTGGGGTGGGCAGCAGGAAACCAGCACATCCAGGCTACGCAGACACTGTGGCAGCAGGAAAGAAACACATCTAGGTTACACAGACACTGTGGCCAGGATTCTTTCTAGAGATTCTGATGTGAAAAGTTAAATACTATTCTTAAAAATTTTAAAGCAAAACTGAAAAATGGTACCCTGTTGAAGAGTGTCAACAGAGTAGTCTAGTATCAAGCTACTTGTGAAAAATACACGCAAGGTAGGCCTAGGCCTTGTGTAAGTTAGGAGCCTCCTGTTAAACTCTTACATTTAAAACATACATTTCAGAGAAGACTAGACCTTCTAGAAGCGAAAGTTAAGGGGGCACCATGTTCTAGGTAATTTCAAATGGAAAAGTTGGTAGTTAGTGAGTACTCAAGAGTTACACGGGTATCCAATCTACAGCTGGGGTGATGGTCTTCTCTAAAATATACTTGGTTTTGAATGTTAAACCAAGCCTACCAACTCCACAAGGATGTTTTACTGCTATTCTTAATATTGCTCTGGCAAGATTTCTATAAGGTAAGCTGTGATTCCTCTCAAAATTGTTTTTCCTTCTTTCCCCCTCTCTGTCATTTCCTGAATCCACTTGCATACCCATGAGGTTCCCTGGTCCCTCGGCTTCCCTTCTTCCAGGACATCTAAAGGGCAGATGCAGGTCTGTAGTGTTTTAGCAGTGAGAGAGACAGCATGTACCTGTCTTGAAAGCCTGTATTACCCACATCTTATTGTGGTAGCTGAAAATTGTCACCAAAGCTTGTCTGCCAGCCAGGTGTGCTGGCAGGTAACCTATGCTTTTATACTTTGCTTTAGACAAAGGGCTGCAATAAAGATTACTTGGTAAGATCTTGATGGGAAACTGCTTTGTTCCAGTGAAGTTGTTTGTGACTCTTACGGCTCCTATGCCAAGGGCTGTAACTGCTCTCCGGCAGATGCTGTGTTTGTCATATGTCTCCTTAGAGCCACTCATATTTGTGAGCCAAGCAGTTCCTGGGCTCTTACGTGACCCTGAGCCATTGGATTATTAAAGCTCATAAATCCTATTGAAAGAGTTTGGAATTTCCTCAGCCTGATTTCTTCCCTACAGTACTCTAATATGTGCAGGTAGTGCACATTCTCGACAATGAATCACAGATCTCAAGATAACCAACTCATCGCATTCCCTGCCTGGGACTTTCCCTCCTCCTCTTTTTCTCACCATTTTCTCTCTGGCCCATTCTAACACTACAGTTCACAACACTCTAGCTGACTCTCTTCTTACTACTCTTTCTCTTACTCACCATGGCATGTTTTGTAGCTTTGTCCTATCATGCTTGCCACACATACATATCATAAAAAGTACCACTATGCTAAGTTTCCATATCAGAGATGTGTTCCTGTCCAGTGCAACTGAGCTGCCCACCACCTGAATATCTCACACTGTCACAGCTCTTTCAATGCTGTCAGCAGTGTGACTTAGTCAGAAGGATACCAGGCTGAGTCCTTTCTGTGGTTGCTGGATTACTTTGGAACATCCCTTTCTGAGCTGCCAGCCACCCATCAGCCCATGAAACAGGCCACTGCCCCTCCTGCACTGTGATCTGAAAGTCCCCCAGTCCTCCTGCCTGTAAACATAAATTGAAGAAAAGGCTACAACATGAGAGACCATGTGCACAAATGCTAGCTGTCAAAGCCAGACTTGAAATTCCTGCTCACCTTCTTCTGAGAGTCACAGGTGAGCTGTGCTGCAAGAGCTACAGTTTCCGGTCTTAGGGGGGATCAGGCAACTTTTTTTTCTTGTGGGGTGAGAAACTCCACACTGTAATATCCTTTTTAAGATACACAGATATGGCACATCAAACACTTTGGGATTTCTAAAAGAAACTAAGAGGGGATTTGAAATGTCAAATACAAAGAAATGATTCTTTGCTTTCAGTGGGAAAAAAAAGCTGCCTCAGCCCCTCTAGCAACAGATTACATTTTTAAAGGGTTGTTCATTGATCTTTCCCCAAAGAAAGAACCTGAAATTTAGGTACCTGATCTTAATCCTAATGAAATCCATTGCAAAATTCTTACTGAGTTCATTGGGCAGAGCATAAAGCTTCATTTTTTTCATTTTTCAAATCTGAGCTACCAGTACATGCTTTACGCAAATTGCTTTGGTAATTTTTCTTTACTTGAGATGTTGTAGCTGGAAAAATATTTCAGCTCTTCCTGAGAAGTATTTTAAACTGGAGCAATTTGGCTATATTTACATATTGTAAAGTGCCATTTTAAACAGAAGCGCGGTGTTTTTAAGGCCATCTGCAAATTATGCATGATTAATTTGTTTGTAACATGTAGGACATAAAAGTGGAAAGAACCTTTAAAATAAATAAAACTAAAAGTGATGTCTTTCACATAAGATTATGATAAAATACATCAACAGTTAGCTTATCATGCTGATGTACCTCAAACTGAATCATTCCATAACTCCAAAACACAACAGACTTTATGTTAGAGGTAATGACTAGAAATGACTAGAAGCAGCAGAAATGTGCAACCAGTTGTGCAAGATTTTATTAATATACTTAGTAACACTACATGCCTTCTATCCTAGGAATCTGTGATTGCAGAACTGCAAGAAGCTCTGTTTGTTTTTCTGACACCTCATACTTCCAGTCTGATACTGGGTTTTGAGAGCCCCGTAAGGTTTTCTTGATTTCTAAGTGAAATTGAGATATCATAGCTAGAAAGTATGCTCGCAGTGAACAAGTAATATAATCCATTGTCATGCTTTTGAAATACCTTGAGCTGAAGCGTTTGGTGCTGTCTGTAGGAATTTTGTGTATATATAGTTGGCATATGCTTCACCTCTGTGCGTTGGTCCTATTGCACAAGGGCACTTGGCAATACCAGAGCCCTAGAAAGCATGTGCTGCCGGTTAGTTAGTTAGATGCTTTGTTCAAGAAAATATTTGGTGAAAAATGTCGTGTCTTTTTTTTTTCCCCATTACCCTCAAAATTTGGTCATGTAACAGACAGAAAAAGGTGTCAGAGGTCTGAAGAGTTGATCAAGCTCTGCTTAAACACACAGCTTCTTCTGACTTTCATGAAGATTAAATAGACAATTGTCCTTGTCCATGTTTACAGATCAGGACAGGCAGCAGCAAGTCATTGCCGTGGTTTGCCACCTCTTCAATATTATGTTCGTGCAATGATTGTGATTTTTCTTTCTACAGAGAAAAGTCCTGAAGAAAGGGATGTAGGCTGTGTATTCTGTCAGATTAGAATCTGACTGAGAAGGTCTGAGGTGACTTAGTAACAAAGGAAGGCAATTTCACTTATTTGCACATGCTGTGTTTGATGCTACACAACATTCTGAGTTGAAAAACTGCATTATGTGATACTGGATTTTTTTCCTGATTATTTCCATTGGTGTTGCTGTAGTTGGCATCTTTTAGCATTTGGTAACTTTCTCTAGGCACATCTAGCCTCATAGAAGAGGGTAGAATGAACTGCCAGACTACAGCTTGGATTAATTTTTATCTTCTTACAGATCTGATGTATAGTTTTGGCTCTTCCTACTCTGAAGACACTCCAGTATCTCAACAGTGAGAGACAAGCTGTGGACACGTGGCCGTTTTACATTTGCATTGTGTCTAGTGCCTGCAGCAAGGTCCCGAAACGTTCACTACTCTCATCCTCTTCCCTTCTGGAGGTGAGTTGCAAGGCATTTAGTGAAGACGTGAGTGAGTACGGCTTTTATGTCCTGGTGCAGTGTGCATTCTCTCCCTTCTCTAGGTACCCTGCTTAGGAGTAAAGGAATGATGGGGAGCAGCCAGGTGAGGTCCTCTCCATTTCAGTGTATGTTAAGAATAGTTTGGATAACCATCTTGGAAAGTTAACTTTGGTCCGTTATTGAGATGGCTGCAACATCAAATGGCAAAAAGCAAAGAATGGTCCTTGTCCCATTGCCAGGTGTAGCACACTAGTGCCATTTCTAGCCTCTCTGCTGGTCTTTTTGCTTTGAGATGGCACCTGTAGCACACTGTGGGAATATGCTGAAAAATGGAATTAAAAGTAGATGGAGCCACACGCAACCATTCTAGAAGGAAACCACATCAGGAGGTGCATTAGCAGAACAAGTTTTGGTGTGCCTGGCTGAATGCCTCTGATCACTTGAAGCGTGCACCAAGAGCCAGCTAATGCACACCCTGTTGTGGTTCATCACTCACTGTATTCTTCCAGTCTGATTCCATTCAGCAGTCCCTGGTAAAAGCAGGTGTTTGCTTCTGAGGGGAAAGAGGGGTTCCAGGGGTGCAAGGATAATACCTACTAGAGCAAACATTTCCCTGCAACTCTCCCCCGGCCTTCTGTATATTTGCCCATATTTACTGGCACACGAGTTTTACTACATTCATTAATCATGGCAAACTGTCTTCTCTAACTAGGGCTTTCTGAAAGCACATCATGAAAGGAGTGCATTTTTAACTGTGTATTTTAAATAAGAATTGTCTGTCTGTGGGAGTTAGGTTATTTGTATCACCATAGACAGAAATGATCTCTGTATTTCATAGGACCTTGCTGCTTTGTACTTATTGACTGTTTATTTTTCATCCATAGGATTACTAATTGCAGCTAGTACCAGACGCTTCTGTCTCCTTTCAGGTTATTGTAGTAGAGGGCATTGTACCAGATGCATGGTTATTCACAGACACGCATTTCCAGCAGCTGAATTGCTGGATCTGCTCTAAATGATCTATGGCAATTACATTTGGCATTGTACAGCTATAATTTTACTGCATATTAATAGCCACCTAGCAAAGAGGTAAATGCCCTTTTCTCGGCTGGGTGCAGAATGAATGCCTGGATGTATTCAACTGGGTGAAACAAGGCCCGGATTTTAAATGCATACCAGCGGTTTCATGTATCAGAAACGCGTGTGCTGGTGAATTGCCTGTTTCGCTCTGCCTTGATGGTGTGCAGCAAGGCTCCGAGGGAAATATCATCAAGCCAGATCCTAGATAGAGACATGCTGGGCAGGGGAGGGGGAAGGGGATCATGTGCCCCATTTTTAGTGGCTCATCTGCTACCACCCAAAATCTGCTGCAGTCTTATTTTTTTAATTTTTTTTTTTGGTGGTTTTTTTTTTTTTGGTCTTTTTTACCCCTTTCAGCAGCTCGGCTGATCAGCCTGAAGGCTGTCAGGTTTCACCAGCAAAAATAATAATTAAAACCACCCTCCCTAGACCTTTCACTAAAGATGTCCTCTAGAGTCAAGGCCCATTTCCTTCCCTGTTTATTTTTCTTGGGGGTCGTGTGTCGGGGGCGACAGGGAGTGGGTGGGAGCAAATAACAAGATCGGAGGGGATTAACGAGCTTTCTCCTTATTAGCCCCGCTCGGGTGCTTTGTCTCTGCTCCTGGCTGCGGATGGGCTGACGGGGAGGGCTTGGGGGAGGGGGGGAAACAGTGTGACTGGAGGGGCCGGCGTGCGGGAAGCCACACGCACACGGGCGGCCGGACAGACAGACACCGGCCCGGCCGGGCATCTCCGGGCGCTGCGCAGGGCTGGGTGGGGGGAGGGCGGGTGGCGCAATGGCGCCGGGGCCAGCGGGTGCTGTGCGGCAGCCGGGGGAGCGGCAGCCGGAGCGGCGGCGCTGAGCGCAGCGAGCGCGGAGCCGGCGAGCGGCGGAGCCGGAGCGCGGCGCTGCCTGCGGTCCGGGGCGCACCACGCTGCGTGGGCGGGGAGAGAGAGAAAGGCAGAGGGAGAGACTCGCAGACAGACAGTACAGCCCGAGAGCGCGGCAGATAAAGGACGGAGGACAGGGAGAGAGGAGCGAGCCAGAAGGGAATCCAGGCAGGCGCCGAGAGCGGACAGGCAGAGGCGGGCGGAGCGGCGGACCAGGCCGGGACAGGAGGCGGCCGGCGGGTCGGGCGGTGCCGCCGCGGCCACCGCGCCCGGCCAGCACCGCGGCGCGGCGGCGGATCTCCTCCCGCGGCGGAGGCGGAGGAAGAGACCATGTCTTTCAGGAAGACAGTCACTGTACTGTAACAGCAGCGTATCCGCAGCAAAATAAACAAACCGACCAACCAAAAATACCAAACAAACAAAAATAACCCGAGCCGCCAAGACGCTGGGGGCAGATCCCGTTTGCAGGCAAGGTAACAAAAAAAGAAAAAAAAAAAGAAAAAGAAAAAAAAAAAGGAACGAAAAAAAACAAAAACAAAACCCAAGGAAGCCAAAGCAGAATCTGTCGACATTTGTGTGGCGTGATGTTCTTTGTTGTCGCGATTTTTTTTTCTTGTCTGTTTTATTTTCTTCCAGCATGTGTTTCCTGTCATTTCGTTGGAGTCATTCGCCCCATCCCCCCCCCCAGCCCTCCCCGTGATCTTTTAATTTTTGAGGTCAGGGCGGCTGGAGCATGTGGAGCGGAGAGAGAGGAAAACAGGAGCTGTGTATGGAACCGGGGCTTGCCTTTATTGCGTGCGATGGGCAATTATTAATAGCGGCTGCAGGATTCCGGCTCTAAGATGTGGTATCTACTAGAGGGGGAGGAAAGGAAAAGGCAAAAAGGGTGTCGCTCGTAGTGCGGCGGGGCAGGATGCTATCGGTGCTGGAGCCGGCGCCTCGCACGGGACTGCGGAGCGGCAGCGTAGCGGTGGTGACAGCCAGGTAGGGCGGGAAGGGCTTGCCGCGGGTCTCGGCGCGGTCGCGGGGCCGCCTGCCCCGCGGAGGGCGGCGGCTTCCCAAAGTTTCGGCCGCCCGCCGGTCATCGCCAGAGGCGCTGCTGGCGGCAGCAGAGGCGGGTCGGGGTCGGGCGCGGAGGTGAGGTGGCCGATGGCCGGGAGCTGGGCTGGGGCGGGGGAGACCAGCGCCAGGGAGGGGGTCTGCGGGGGGAGATCGCCCGCCTCCTCGCCGTCATTTTAGCTGAAATGGATCAAACTCTTAAGAAAATCTGAACTTTTACTCGCTGATTTGTGAACAGCATCGCAGGATCCGCTTTCAAAGCCGTGTTTGCTGGAGGGCAAGCCTGGGCTGCTTGGACTGGCATTGTTCTTAAGGGTGGCGATGTGAGTGCAACAGATTTACTTGATGCTTCCTTAGCATCTCTTTTTGCATGCGGTGGAGGAGGATCACAGTCCAGGAGTTACAGTCGTATTGTTAGGTGTCCTGTTTTCACAAAAAGCAGTTCATGTTACTCCGCTTGGTGTGTTCTGCCTACTCGTCTGTGCGTCTCAAACGATATCGCTTGTAAATCTAACCCCGTAGTGCTCATCTAGCGCAGCCATTGCGCAGCGTTGTTTAATTGCTGTTATTTATTTTGCCTTCATTTACCGTGTCAGCCAGCGGGGGGGAACGCTCAGATTCCGGGTGCATTTTTACGTGCTAGGTGTGTCTCTGCGCTTCCAGGTGTGTGCGGTTTTGCTTAAAACTCATCCCGCCGCCGTGTGACATCGCTGTAAATGTGCCGGGAGGGGAAACAAAAGCATTAGAGAGCGACACAAGTGTCTGTGCATCACCTGTTTGACTTCTCTGTCATTGCAATGCTGAGCCAGATGCATGCCCGGTGCGCGTTCTTCTAAATGGCATATGCACATTTTAGGCAAGTACAAAGCAATTGAAGCTGAGGGTGATGGGGAGGGGGCAAAAAAAAAAAAAAAGCAAACAAAAAAAAAACCTAAAAAAACCCCAAACCATACTGTAAACTGATCTGCAACTTTTCAGTCGCATAATTTAACTGCACGCTGATTTTGTTTTAGCAGTCTTCGTCACGGATCGAGGCAAGTTTGTGTGCACAATTGGGCTTGCAAATTGCTAATCTCGCACTGACTTTGCCTCTCAGTTCCAAGCTGGGCATGGTTACCTTGAGAGCTGTGGTATCGGCACTGTCAGAGCATGCTCCGGTGGGGAGATCGGGTGTGTTCTATTTTTAATACTATTTAATGAAGATGCTTCTCACTCTGCAATATACGAAGCATAATGGAAGAGCAGAGCGATGATTGGTTATGGATACTGGAAAAGGAAAAATGCAAAGGTAAAAACGGAAATCCCTCAAATATTTCTATTACCTTAATGAAAGAAAATGCAGCTGTGCAGAAAAGTGATCAAGTAGCTCATTTTAAGCTGAAGAGTTTTGTGGTGTCTAGGATGATTTTTTTTTTTTTAAAGTTCTTTTAAAAAGTTGCATGGAGCAAACTAGATTGATTCTTTTGTGCTGTTGGTAAATCTTATTCTATGTGAGCATGCTTAAGTTGAAGAATATGCCATTTTAATTTTTTGTTAATAGTGAAGTATTTTACAGCGGAGTAGCGCTAAGAAACATCTTAAATTTTTTTCTTGTTAAAACCAATTTTAATGATTAGTTCTGTTTACGTGCTTACCGGTAGCCTCCTGAAGCGGGAGTTTTGAGTTTTTTATTCCTTGCAGTTAAAAGGTAATTCAGTTGATATTAAAAATCATTGTTGAGTGTGGTGCTCACAGAATGCAAGCGGCTGTAAATCTCTTGCAAAGTGTAAAGGAAAATACCTATAGATAATTACAGTGTATGCCACTTGGTAAGATGCATGGAGATACTTTTGAAAACTGCCCTGTTTAGTTCAGTGTACTTATAGTCAGAAATCTGTTTGTTAGCTACTTGCAAGAATCCACACACTTAGAATCGTGTAAAGAAACTTGCCTTGATTAAAGATGTCTTCTGTAAAACAACTGTATTTTCTTTCTGTTGTCTGCAGTTTTACAGGATGGTGGTCTAAGAAACAGCTGAGTACCCCTCCTGCAAAATCCTTTTTCAAGCAATTATTTCTTTCTGCTGTGTGCTAGTCATTTTGACTGCCCCAGGGCTAAGTGTGCAAGTGAGGATTGCTGAGATGAGTGTTGCTCCACATCGTACCCATGGAGGAAATATTACATAATGGTGATAGAGGAAATGCAAAGAGATTTTTAACACGGGTGTAATTATAGTTCTCTGAGAGGGAGAAAACAATGTAAAAGCAACTTTGAAACTTCATCCTGTTGGAGTAAAACTGTGGGCCAAATCATGTTTTCCTGATGGTGCTGCTTTTCCTGTGGGCTTTACTGAGGTTATTTGCATGATTACCGTAACAGGACTTGGCCTGATAAATCACTGTTATTAAACGGAATTTCAGGGAGTACATAAAAGAAACCTAAGAAGTTTTAAAATCCGCTGTGCTCTTGACTTCCTTCCAGGTTATGATTTTGAATAACTGGCTTTAAACTTGGAATGAATAGGGGGGAAGAAAAGTGTATTAATGCTAGGATGGCTTACTTACAGTCTGTCTTGCCTCCTGTAGGCATTGGTCTCACTGCAGTCAGTGGGAGCTTTAAAATTGGCTCCACGGTTTAATCAGTGTTAAAGACAGAGACCGGGACAAATTTTCAGCAGCTGTAAATTGATGTAGTTTCATTGGTTTTAGGAACAGTGTAGCCTTACACCAGCTGATGATAACACTTCTCTGCTTGTAACATACAGGATCTGTAACTTGCATTGAATGGTATTAGCAATTTCGATGACATTAATTTCAGAGTAGGAAAATTATTTTGGCAGACTGGCAAATCCCTGTTTGTAGGGACTACTCACAAATGAGCAGCTTGATCCAGTGAGTGCTCCCAGCTTAATTTCCTTTATAAGTTTCAAAGACAGTTTATAAGCTACATGATTATTTAAAGGAAATGCTATTCATGTTAAGTAATCTCTTTTCAAAAATATCATTAAAGATTGGCCAGTTGAGAAGTAATGTAACTACCATGCAATAAACTTGCAAAATCCATTTGTCCCCTGCTTATTCATTTGTTAGATTTGAAGTTCTGTATTAATGTTCTTAGCAAGTTGTAAGTCAAGCAGATGGGTCCTTGTTTCTTCTAGAAGATTGAAACATTCATCAAACAAGTAATACGTGGCAAAGGTTCTGTACATTCCAGTGGAGAGCACTTGGTTCTGAAGGTTTAAAATACTGTGTATGAATATCTGTGTATCTGTGTGGTAACATGCATTTCTAGGACACATTCTATTTTGATGACAAACTGCAATCCAGGTAAGTTAGATTTTCCCCAGTTAAGGCTGGGTAAATTGAATTGCAGATAAATTATGCAAACTATGTGAGGTCATGCATCTAGTTTTTGACAGTCATCAAGTGAGACCTATTCTGGTCTCCAGGCTTGTAACTGGGTCACTCCTGGATGATAAGTGTCCCTGATAAATTGCTGGTGTTTGTTTTGTTTTCTAATTTTTCCACTTGATACATGAAATGCTGACTTTCAGAAACATGTAGATGTAAATAAGTTTAAGTGTTTGTTTGTAACTATCCAAGTATTTTATTTTTATGTAGTAATTTATTGGTAAGCCCTTCTAACAAGGAAGTAACTTCACAACAAGTGCAAATAATGACTCATCTCTGGTTTGTTTGGTTTTTTGGTTTGTTTTTTTAATAAATTAAACCTGCCTATAAATTCCTGTAGACATACTGCTTACTGTTCGTGGACAGGATATGTTTTTCTTGGGGTCTTAAAAAGGAGGCTTAAGCCCAAATCAGAATAACAGTCACTATGGCTTGCGTGAGTGTGCTGGTATACACACACACAGAGACACACAGTTTATTAGAGAAATGAGAAAGACATTACGCCATGAAACTATAATACTTTCAGTTTTAATTAAAACTGTATTTTTTTAGTAAGTAACATCTATGATGGAATTCTCGCCAAGTCCTCATTTGTCACCAAAGGTCTAGACTGCTTAGTTGTGCGACTTTACAGCTGTGTAGATGTTGGAAGTAACTCTAGTTTTAGACTTCATGTTTTCTCACATGGCGATATTACAATAGGCAAGCTGGATGATGCATTGCCAATGATCCTATGTAAGACTGCTCCCTAGATGCATTTATGTTTTTCCTTAGCTTATTTTAGTTTAGGAGAGCACATAAATAATCTGTATTAACACCAAATGTATGACATAGGCAGTCCAAAGTTACGAATTGGATTGATTCCAGGGGAAGAGCACTGGAGCTCTCTGTCACCTTTAGGGAAAACACCCCAAGCAAACACTTCCATACGGTCCTGCCACAGCTGCCCTCTTCCTCCTGGTCATAATGTTGGCGATATTTACTACTTCCTTTTTCACTATTGTGGTTTCCAGGCTTTCAAGTAATGCACCATCAGTAGACTGCCTTTTGGTTCTTTGGAAAAAGTTTTTGTAGAAAAGGTCTTCTTTCATTCAAATGTACAATTTTTTAGTCACATGGTGGGATCTTTAAACTGTGTTCTATCATTCTAGAGTCCTAAATAGGTAAGGAGCTGTTACATGAAAACAATACATCGCTTTTTTTGTCCTTTTTTCCCCAGCTATTACACGTAAATTCCCTGTTACTGAGAGGAAAAAGGAGACTAAATACAGAGAGAAGTACATAAACACGGAGTAAACAAAATTGCTTTTTACAAAAGTGAGTTCATGATCACTGTTTAGATGAACTAATTGCAGCTGTGGTAAACATGGTCAAAAGAAATACTAAATCGGTTGTTCTGTTAGTGCTGAAGGGAGATACGAAGTGTGAGAGAGCGATAATGTCATATATCATGACTAAGCTGAAATGCAGAAGGCATGGTTAGGCAGTGACAGCTGGGAATTTGAAATTTATGATTTGGGTATCCAATGACTTCATAAAGCAGGGGGTTTAGAGTATTTTCTAGTTACTGGCAATGCATGGAGGCAGTAATCATGTAAGGCCATTTTTAGGGCACACATTCACACAGCATATGCTGAAGTATTTAAGGTGAGAAGTGCATTTTTATAAGTGAAAGAAAATTTTCACAGGGAAATTGGGACACTTACGGATCAGGTCAGATGTCTGATCTTGATCTTTTAAGGCCAAGAGTCACAGATAACAAAGAGTAGTACCATGAGAAAGAAAAGTCCTATAAAAGTGTTTTTGTAATTTAACACCTTCTGCTATATTCATAATTTAGTCTTGGACAATACTATGATTTACATATGAGCTATTTATACAGTGCCTGTGTTAAAATTCTAGAAGCTTAGTAGCAACTTCCACCTGATAAAACTGCCTTTTTCCAAAATTGGATGCCTTCAAGTCAAAGGAAAGCTTAAATGTTCAGCAGGATGGTGTGACAAAAAACCCAGCAATTAAGAAAAACTCCAACAAATACTCCCACACCCCCTCCCCCACAATTAAATGCTCTGGTTTTTGATTTCTCAAAGTTTTTGTCTTCTGTTTGCAATCTATGCTAAAACATAAAAATCAAATACGTACAAATCACCTTCTTTCAAGCTTCTGTTTGTCCTAATTTTTACAGCCATGCAGCAGTGATTTTTACTGGATTCATAAAATCATCAGAGCCAGTTTTATGTTCTAGGATTTGAACTCTGTCATCAAAAGCATGCCTGAACAGCTAATAATTTCGTCAGTAATGAATGCTGTTGCAGTATTTGTATTTTTATTGCCTCATGAGTTGAAGTCTTCCTGTGCCTTCAATACAGAAAGCATTTTGTAAGTTTTCATTATTCAATATCAGTCAGATTGTGCTGCTTTTCTTCACAGAGACTGCACGCGTCTTGGGTTTGGTGACCTGCAGAGCTTCTCATGATGTAATGTTTTTTTTACTGTGAAGAAAGTTATCACAATTTGTTCCTGCGTAAAAAGAGATGGCAAGGCTTCTCAGTAGAATGAAGCCAATGAAGATAAACTGCAGTGATTAGAAGCATTTTATAAATACAATTAAATTAAATTATTAATTAGCGTGAAGTGTTCAACTATGTATTTGATTCAATGGGAAGTTTTACTGGGGAGCAAACTTCAGTGGTGTTGGTGCTGTCATGTAAGATAGGTACAGCAGGATGTTCTTCTGAAGAATGTGCCTACTGTGTGCTTTTTCAGTGTTTGTGCCATTGAACTTTATTTGAAGTGCCTGAAAGTAAATCATAAATTGCGGTGGTTCAAACTATACCTTGAGGTTTTTCCATTTTCAAGTGACTATTCAGTTTCTAAGTACATTGCCATTGGCATAACAGTTAGAACAGTTTAAATGAGGCTGCTTAATGCATTATAAAGTATTTGTCATGGAGTCAGAAATGTTTATGGTGTCATAAATGCTTTAAGAGAAACACATCAAATAAATTGGTCCACTCTAAAGGCTCACTACAGATTTTAATGTAAGCCTGGGAAATGTCTGATAGCTTTATAATTTGTGTACTTTATAAACCATGAAATCTGAAGTGAGAAGGTCTGACTTTCATGCTTTCAGTTTTTTTTCCTTTAGGAAAAACTCACAGCTTTCTTCAACAAAACAAAAAAAAAAAAGGGAGATTCTGAATATTGATGTATAAGGAAAGCCTAACGAGTGACTCAGGGCATCTTAAAGAGCTGTATTTCGTAATGCATACTACTGTTCGTATCTGGAAATGCTAATGAAACTATATTTGATCCAGGTATGATTTTTGAGGAAGGTTTAACTCATCAAAAATGAGCATAAGTTGGAAAACATAATGTATTTACCACCTTTGTGTGTCTCAATGTGCTTTTCCACTACGGTGTAGCAGTTTGTTCTGCAACTGAGCAGCAAAATGGAGCAAACTGTAGTGACAAGAGCTATGGCAAGCAGCATAAGAATCCTGTTAGATACGGAAGACAATGAATTATTACTGAGGGATAATGCAACTTTTGTTTAATCTACGTACTGTTGAAAATGACTGCATTTGAAAGAAGTCCTTGAATGACCTGCTTCTTAAAGTAGCCCTCTCAAAACTGGAGGCTGAGGTAAGAGAGTGGTGGGGTAAGGGCGTAGTGGAGGATTAGTGCTAGTAGTACTGCTTGTGATGTGAAATCTGGTTAAGGGGCATCAGAAGTAGGAGGACAGCAAAGGGAAGTAGAACTTTTACGAGATATTCCCTGAAGATTGAGTAATTGGAATTTTGGATAATGCAGGGAAAATACATAGATGTGTAGCCTCTTTTCAGTATCATTTGTTTTCTGATTAAATAAAAAGTAAAATTCCTTATGCATGTGTCGTGGTGCCTGTCTTTGCATGGAGGATCGGGACAGAATGACTACTCCAGTGCAGTCACAGCTAATCTCACCAAATCTGAGGTTACAGGGGCTGTAAACGATCTACGTCTTCTGATTTTTGCTGTTGCAGAATTGCTCCTCTCTGCCACCTATCTGGCAGGAGAGAAAGGAAGATAACAAAATTGTTGCCAGGGTCTGAGGGCATCTCCATGGCAGTGTGGGCTAAGATGGGACTTCTTAGCTTGGCTTAATGTCAGTGTAGGGAGCTGGTGGGTGAGTCTTGGGGAGACATGCAAGATCCTGGATTCTCTGGTATGTAGCCAGTTCTTCTATGAAAATAAATTGATTTCTATCCTTGATACCTCTTCTCTTGGCATGGCAGTACCTCATAAGTTAGTCAGGTATTTACTGGAATAGCATAATATGTGACTACATAAATCCCCACCTTTCCATAAAGAGCTTTCTGTTAATGGGGAAGCATTGGTAGGAAAGAGCAAATTGAGACACAAATCTTGATGCAGCATTTTAGCTGCCTGTGGTTCTGCTGCCGGTAACCCTGTAGGCATGGTCCTGGGGCTGTGGTTCCACAGACACCCTGTCCACTCATTCTTTTGTCGTGATGGTTTCCGCAATGCGGGAGGAAGATGCGGCAGGCACCTACCTCTTTCAAAGCCCACGTATTTCTTTGATGTATTTGTTACTCCTCAGGGTTTTTTTGTTGTTTTTTTTTCATGAAATAGAACAGAGAACATAGTTCGTACTTATGAAGGCTAATTACAATTTTTCCTCTACAAATCATTTCTTAGAGAGCTGTGTGTTCAAAGAACTGCAGCTATTTTCTGCACTGCAGTTATGCTCAATGTCCAGGCAACGGGTGTTGAAATGTAGATTCTTTTGGCACCCATTCTTGTTTGTGTTTGTTTGGTAACATACACTTGTGTCACGTCTTTATTAACATGGTCAGGCATGTGAAAGACATCTGTGATAAAACTGCATCAATAGAAAAGCATGTCAGAAAATGTGACAGTAAAATATCGGCACTTCTTAACAAAACTTTTTATTGATTAAACAGCACAATTTCAATATGTGGAAAAATGAAATCAGTTCTAATTATTTCAGGACTTTGAGAGCAGCTCCAATAAGCCCTGAGTCTTTGACTTGCCTATAAAATGACAGCAGACTGAGCAATTTAGTGGTATTTTATGAGGAAATTCTATGGCATGTGTTTGCTAGATTTGCATTGACTGAGATCATAACAAAAGAGGAGCATAAGTGACCCACGTATTTCTGGTGCATAGTTGAATATTCTTCTGGAATCTGTCATTTTTTACCCATACTCAGTATTTGGAATGAGACTGGCACATGATGTAACATACCAGTGGTCCCCAGAACATCAGCTGCATGTACAAGCAATTTCAATGTCTATTCACTGCCAGACAGATGATTTTAATAAAAGGAATTTGGGGGCTCTGTTCTTGACCTAAGATGGTTTATTTTGGGACCAGTAACTTGAGGTACTGTTGTATTATAAAATTGGAAAAATGGAGATAATTTCAAGTAGCTTTGTGACCTCAGAGAAAATAAAAAATATGGAAGGGATCTAATGTTACATTCTTTTGTCAAAGCCGAGTGTGAAGTAAAGCATACTGAAGTTAGGAGACTTACTACGTCCCTAGGGGTAACATAAACAAGGGATTTTCCTAAAAATCGGTCCATAGCCCTGATTTGAAGCTTGCTAACATGCAGGAAGATAAATATTGGAGGAATTCACTGCAGTCCCAATATAAACTCTTTTCTTGTTATGCTTCTTGATACGTGTATTTCAAGCAGTCACTGGCATGGATGTCTCTGCCTCTTTTTTGGCTGTTTCGACACTTTCATCAGTTGTCTCTCTTTTGCTCCTATATTGTCTGGCCATTCTTCATATTGAGCCTTTGTTTTCTAAGTTGTGCCCTTATGCAAGCTTCACTTTGTTAAACTGACCCTTCTGGCTTTTCTTGGGTTTTCATCATTTGCTCACATTTTCCATCTTTTTTTTCTTGCCATTTTCTATGTCGCCTGTTTGAAAGAGCTGAAACCTTTGATTTAATCGTCATATAGTACTGCAATTTTAAAAGTAGCCTTTCTTGGTAGAATTTTGGACATTTGGTTTATAATAAACATGTTATATAAAGCATACTATGATTATTCAGAATATGCCAGTTCCCAGATCTCTTGGTCTTTGTTTTGGTATCTCTTAAGGAGGGAGTGCCAACAGGTCTGATTGCATCTGTGAAACACAAAGTTTTATGGTGAAATCCAGAAGACCCTGTCCTTTTGAACTTCATGTATGCAGCTCATATTGGTATATCTGGGTCCCTTTGGGGCCTCCATCCCAATTCAGTAAGCTCCATAGAATTGCGTGTGTGTTTCATGCTCCTGGAAAATGTTGCGTACTGTACTCTCCATCTATTTATTGAGATTATTTTGGTTTTCTAGGATTAGTAGTATTTTCAATAAATTTTTGTCAGTTGCCTAGAAAATAAAGTGTAATGGAAATGACCCAAACGAAATACCTTTGACAGCGTTTTTGTTGTCAAAGACTTATGTGTTGGCTCTCTGACCTTTCAGATGGACTCCTGTCTGTTGTGAGCACCATAGCACCTAAAATATTATGTTGGATGCAGTTTACTGTGTTACTGGGTTGTACAATGAAGAAAGGGGAAAATGACTTGAGTTCTTACATATGGAGAGTTATTTTATATTTCTTGTCTGTACACTTGTTGAATAAGCTTAGAAGCTGCACCAAAAGCTGAAGGTTATATATTCTTCTCGTACCTCTGATTATTAGGATGGCATGGCCTCAGATCCTGGTCAAAACTGAAGGAAACTGATTGATTGTAAAGATTGCTACCAACTGAGACAACTAGCTGTCCACATTTGAGGACCTATACTAAATATGTAATCCATATGTTTTTGTGAAATGCATATAGAGTAACTCCTTCTAAAGACAGCAGTAAAAGAACTGTTGGCTGAAATTTCTCACTGTTGTGTTTGAAGGAACACAAGGATGGTTTGCTGCCATCATCTGAAAGCTGAAATTTATTTTCTCCTATATTTTGTTGGGTTTTTTTGTTTTTTTTTCTTGTTGCTGAGCTATAGCAGGAGAATTGCCTGTATTCAGCTGCCAATTATGGATTTAATTCAGTTATTTGTTTTCCAGTAATCTGATTGCCATTAGTGCCTAGTTCACTAATTGCTCACTGTACTCTGTCAGTTTATTATGAAAGTAACGTTCTGAAATGAAACCTAATAAAGAAATGATGGCAGCAGTCTGAAAAGATGATGTATAGTAGTTATGAACTGATTTTTTGTTTCTTTTAATGGATTAATTTCCGGACTGGTGGACAGTCGGCTCAGTTATGTCTCAAGTAGCATCAACTGAAGAAATCTCTTACCATTTAACACAAAATTCTGTTGTGTGGAGTCATTCCATGTCTGAGAGGGATGTCATGTTAACAAGCTTTTTATTCCACAAATAATAGTGCCTATGCTTTTCTCAATGTCCTTGGTGGTAATTTAATTCTTGAATTCAGTTGTTTGCCAAGGAGATGATTTGTGATTTTTAAAAGCATGAGTGTAAATGTCTGTAGTACCACAGATTTGGAATGCAGTGAGAGGGATTATTTTTTTCACATAGCCTAGGTTTAAGTTGACTGACTCTCATTTTTATTGACTTAATTCTCTAATCTTAATCTTTGCAAGTAAAGGCATGGAAGTATTAGTCCATATAACCCTATTGCTGCAACTCAGAGAAATATGCAGCAGGATCCTGTTTCTGTAGCAGGAAGCTGATATGGCGGAAGATCCTTCCAAAATGTGCATCCACATATTTTGTGGACTCATAAGTTCAAGATCTAGCATTTGTATTTCTGAACAAACTAAGTTTGAATTTTCCCCAAATGACTGCATTATCAGTCTGCTGCTCAACTGCCCTTTCAGTGCAGTGGATAGGAAACAATAGGATTGTATTTGGAAGACAGAGAGGCATACCACTTGTTTTCATCTGTCTGCTAAACTTGGACATTGAAATGGGTGAACTCCTGATATATGGTAGGGGAAGTTGCTATAAAAGTAATGTTAATTGTGTTACAAATTTATGTTCTTCAGCCCAGGAGAATGACTGCAGATGCAACATCCAGTCTTGACCACCCCCACTCTTGTGCCCACTAGTGTCAGCTAAATGAAGCAGAACTTTATTGTTGAAAACTTATTTTTTTGCTGGCATTTCTGTAAAAGCAAGAAATGGGAAAAACCAACAAGTAAATTCTCAAACTTAAGATGAGGAAGATGACCCTGGTCTACTGCTGATGCCTGGCTGTGAAGTGTGTGCGCGTGGAAATGGCCTGGGAGTGGTCATTGGCCACTGGAGACCTGTTCCTCTCAGCCCTGCATGGGCTATAGGTGGTGCGTGTGGTGGTCATAAAATACCTGTTTACTTCAAGAAGCAAAAGGAGACCCTTTTATAAACTGACACACTAGCCTGCCAAGAGAGGATGGTTTACTGAGTCCTGAGTGGAAAAACAGGGCCGCTGCCTTTTAAAGTATTTTGTGGTAGTGTCAGTTAAATATTATGACATGTTTGGTGGGGTTTTGTTGGGTTTTATTTCAGGAAGAGACAGATTTTCAGTACTTCCAAATGCCTGTCTGAGGTTATTTGGATAATTTAGGGTTATTCTTTTTTGGTGAAGGCTTTTATTAATATTTATGTTTTTAAAAGGGGTCTTTCTGATACTGGGAATAGCTACAAATTCAAGTGCTACAGATAGTATAAGTTGACAAATTGTATGGCATACAAATGTCCTCACAAAAAACACCAGCTTTCCCCAAAAACACATTTTCCAATAGGAAAAGCAGATAAATGGGAGTGTTGTGAGTGACTAGCATGAAGCTTTTTCAAGAGGAGAATGGTCTGCTATGAGACAGTAAGTTGGAGAAAGATATGAGAACAATAAAAATACCCATTGTTCAAGTTGGTTTTGTTTTGTTTTTTTGGTTTTCTTCCAAGCTTAATCCAGCATTCAATTTCTCTTTCTCACGTTCAGCTTTGGAAAGCATGGATGTCTCTCTGGAAGGAGAATAGGCAGCTGGCCATCTCTCATCACTGTGAAACTTTATAGGAAAGATTAATTTGAGGAGTGAGTAGAGGAAGAAAACAATACAAAAGGAATTGCTTTTAAACAAAAGATACACTTTTGTCATCATTTGCACTGCTCAATGAAAAGTAAGCTGTCCAACCTTTAGTTGTGGTGATCCAAAATATGTCTGTACGGTATGCTGGCAGCTGTGTAATGTGGTAGGCAGTGAGGATAAAACCCATGGTATAAATGAATAGTCCCAGCAAGGCTTTGGAAAGTATTGGGAGCAAATTCTAAGTCGGGTAGTGAAAGCAGACTTGAAGTGAAGTTGAGCTGATTGCAGTTGCTGTTGGCCGTGTTCAGCCTGCATTGGTACCCCGAAACGTCCTGCAGTGGGGGTGTGGCTGATGAACTCAAGCCTCGAGACACCCTGGAGAAATGGTGCTCCCTGTAAGAGAGAGATGAAGAGATGGTTTGAGGAGTACAGCCACTGCTAATCAGGCTAGTAAAAGAAATGTGTAGAATAGCAGTCCACTTTCAATACTGCATTTGTTGTAAATAACTAAAATGTCATCACCTTACTATTTAGAATCTGATGTGGTTACCTGTTTTTCCCCATCTTCATTGTCAGTTTTATGATGCAGGCTTGCACGCTGCTTATTTCTTAGTTCATTTCTCTTAGGAGGTAGTGAATCTGAGCCATTATTATAAATGGCTTGCAAGTGCTGTTTCAGTCTAGTTAGATTTATAACAAAATGGATCCTGTTAGACAGAGTTTTGCATAAATAAAAGCATTTGTCTTGCTCTTTCACTTTCCTACCTACTATCTTGTAGTAGTAGTTTCTGAAACAATTTCATCTAGAGGCTGCAGTCAATTCTAACATGCTTCAGGAGGTCATGAGAAAGAAGCACAGAAAATTTTTCCTGGTTGTTATTACTATTGTTAAAAATGTTGATGCTCTAGGTTTCTTATTACATGCCATGCATCTTTATGTGTATAGGCAAAGTAACTTTTTAAAATATCCTTCAGTTTTGTTAGTGGCTCATTTTCATGCACAAGCATTTGCTGCCTGCCACAGAAGTGTCTGTTACAAAGGGGGCACTGGAGAATGGAAGCTGCTGGAGAATTATGGCCATGTATCTGGGAAAAGGGGTGCTGGTTACCCCTCTAGCTCTTGTTTTGACCAACTTCATTGCTTACTTAACCTCTGTATTCCTCAGTGTCCTCACCTGGAAGGAAATAACTTGCTTTTTGTACTTGCATTCCCATGAATATGGTTTCTTTCCCCTCCCGTTAATTAGAAATGATGGCATTTTAGAACCTTTTATTATAAAGAGGCACAATAGGAGTATTCACTTTGCCTCTGTTGGGCTTATATTGGCATATACAATCAAATTATGATACCTTCACAAGTTAGCTCAGTTACAGTTATTTGTGTGCAGTCCTGCAGTCTGCAGCAGATTTGAAGACCCTCACTTTCCTTTTGCTGCAGTTACTTTCTGCTGTCACTGTTGAGTATTACAGACTTTATTTACTGGCTCTTTTCCAGACAAGTAATGTGATAGCATGTTTGTGTTTCAGCAGACGATAATGTTGAAGAATTTGAACAGGTACAAATAAATATAATTTGAAAAATAAAGTCTCAATCGTATGAAAATTTAAGAGTTTTATTACTTGAGACAGAGCTTGAAAGAATTAATAGATTTCTTTCAGCTAGTTTATTTTATATTGTAAGTCTAGAAACATGTACTTGTATATAGCATATATTCAGGGTTAGATCTAGCCAGGATAGATTTAAAATAAAAACCAAAAAAAACCCCCCTCACCACTGTTTGAACCTGGTGACAAGTACAAGTAATTCAAACACGTCTAAAAACTCCAGATTTAAGTGTTGCAGACAGCTGTCACTTATATAGGCAGCTTTTTATTTTGCAGGTCAGTGTTTTATAAACAAAACATTTCAAGGGGGAAGCTTTTGAAAAAGTTAAAAAGTAGACATGACCTTTTTCTTCTAAGCATGTGAATCCTCCTGTAGTGCCATTATTTTTATTTTGTGTAGAATGTTTATAAAAGGTCATCCCCTTTTAGTAAGCAATAATAATTTATAATCCCCTATGCTAAGTTCCATTCAATCTTTAAAAAACACTAGTTCTTCTGATAGAGCTGTGATTCTAAAATAATCAGGATTGAAATTGGTGTCTTTATTTATCTGTTTTTTGTTTGGAATGTAAATATTTTTCACAACAGCTATTTCAGGATATCATGAAAATGTACATTGTAATGATTGTGTAGGCATGTATAAGAATTTAATTGCCTTCTGCCTCTGTGTGTGGACTTTGTAATTTTTATTTTGAGACTATTACTTTGCATTAGAAGCTATTATTTTTCACTAGAGAGGGTTTTTCAGGAGGCTGGAATACAGAAGTGACCTAAAACCAGATGTGTCTGGTTTGCTGGGCTCTGAATGTGTGAGAGGTCCTGGCTTTTACCTTTAAACCTTTCACTGGCTTCCACTATGGCATCACAGTTTCACTCTTGGATGTGGCCTGGACATCACTGAAGTTTGTGACTGAGACAACCAGTTTTTCATATTGCTGACTTGTACATGTAGCTTTTGCTAAAATCGGTGGCTTTTAGATAGAAATTTAATTTTGCTTTCTCCTTACTAAAGTTCTTCTATAACTGCTCCATGCCATAAGTTTCAGGCTTTTTTACAGTCTTTCTCAGTGCT
Organism: Callaeas wilsoni; assembly: GCA_013398955.1. NCBI lineage: Eukaryota > Metazoa > Chordata > Aves > Passeriformes > Callaeidae > Callaeas > Callaeas wilsoni. The sequence goes on from VWPU01018057.1 coordinate 151,607, forward strand.
GCTCTAGGTTCATTTTGAGGAGTACCTGTACAACAGGTACCCTCCTTTGTGCCAGAGTTTGCATCCTGTTTCCCTGCCTATCCAAGGAGGTACCAGCCATGGATGAATGGCTGGGACAAGTGTGCAAACTCTTTTTCCAATTTTGTGCTCAGCATAAAAGAAGAGTTTAATTTAAAACAGCTGTTGTCCTTTTTCTTTTCCAGTTGCCCTGGAACACTGTGCTTCTCTGATCTCCATTTTTTCTCATACTGCTGGAAACTTTACAGTCTTCTTCTAGCTGCAGCTCGCTCCAGTCAGTCTTTCTCTTTTTTGTTTTCAGTAATGCCCTGTTTCTCTGTTCCTGAGTCCCTTTGAATTTTCTGGTACTTTTGATATCATGAGATTACCCATTTCTCACACCTTTGTGAACATCCCTATCCCTGTGCTGTCTTCCCTTTCTGCACAAGAGCAGCTTTCTGGTTATAGAGTTCTTTGTTCACATCTTTAGTAGTTTCTTATGTTGTCAAAAATGTGTAATGCATTTTGAATTTTGAAAAAACAGACTAGTTAGAGGCATAAATTTCAAAGCTAGATTTGTTGATAAAATAGGCCTATGGCAGCAGTAAAACATTAATGTATTTAGCATTAATTTGCCTTTTGAGAGGGAAGAATTCCTGATAAAACCTATTACATCAGCCAGAAGAGCTGAAAGACAATTTTTTCCTACTATGGTGAAGTATAGATTGACCTACAGACTGTTGTGTTAGATTTCTGGTTGTCTGACAAGAACATATATCCATTGTCTGAGAAATTGAAAGTAAATGTGCTTTCAGTAAATTTATACATAGAGTGTGTCAGAAGCATAAGCAGTCTTCCATGTGTGTCACTATCAGTCAGCAAAAGTGCTTCTTTGGGACTTCATGCTGCAAAAAAAATTCAGTCTGATCCGTTAAAACAGTTGTGAATGTTCACGTGTTAAATTACGTGTGTTTGTCAGTGCTTAGAGGATGTCACTACCCATTTGCCCCCAGTAGGATGATACTCAGCTGACATTAGCTTCCACAAATCCATGTGAAAATAGATGCAATCGCAGTCTAAGCAAAAATAAAAGTTGTTTTACCTTGTTTTACTCATACCCACGTTTCTTGTATGGATACAGAAGTATGTTTACACAAGTAAGCTTAGCTGTACTTTCCTGCAACTAAATTTTTGCATTCACTGTGGTCATGAGTAGTAAAATAGAGTGAAGAGGGAAGGAAACCATAAAAATGATTAGGTTAAATTTAACCAAGTAAACTAATAGCATTTCTGTTTCTTAAAAATTATGTGTAAGCACCAGTTGCACACATGTAATATTGATGTTTACCAAAAAAGACAAACTCCAAAAAAATGAGTATTGAAAGACCGCTTTTCATTTAAAAAGAAGGGCCCCATCAGGTTATTTTATTTCTTTATGTTCTAAATATATTCGAAGGCTCCAAATTATTGGGTAAACATTCCGCGGCTTCACAAAGCTGGGGCAGTTAGAAGTGTCCACATTTTGGGAGAGAAAGACATCTGTAAGTTTTATGGTACATCGTGGGGATCAGGCTTCCCCAAGAGACAGTCTATAGATGAAAAACAAATTGACTCCCTTCAGTTCCTATAGAATCTCCTAAAGGACCAAGAAAACAAAAATGTCGTGGTTGTAAGGCTTTTTACCATCCCCAGTTCACATCTGGAACCAATAATTATAATATAGGAGCAAACCCAGAAACAATGAAAGAAAGCTCCAACCTGAGATACTCTCCTAGGAGGTAATTTTGAGTTTGGAACATGCTCAGAGAAGTGCTTGGCAGAAGAACTAAAGACCATTGAAAGAAGTTTTATGTTGTGTCTCTCGAAACAGAAATAAATTTAATGTACTTAAATTATCCCTTCAGACCTCAAGGTCTATATTACTATGTAATTCTTTTCTTTTCTCTCTAATTTTTTTTTCCTCCCTGTTTTGAATTCCCAGATATTCCAACTAGGTATATGAAATTTGTACTTTTACTGGTTCACATGCTTGGACTGATACAAATATTTAGCATATGAAGTCAACAAGGCTTTTTCATAAGGGATTAAAAAAATTGAAGAAGTGTTTGTAAAGGAAAATTATGCAGACATTTTTACTTTGAGAGAATTCAAAAAAGTTGTTAAAATGCTCTGTCATATTTTGGTTAGTTTTATCAGTTCGCTTACGCAAAATCTTCAATGTTAGCATTTAAATGAGAAGAGCTTTGATTTCTGTAGAAGAAGGGAGAGCATTTTCAGAACAGAAGGAGGTAAGCTGATCTCGAGGCCCCTAATTCTATGTATATACACGGGTGGAATTACAACGCGCAGCCACACAGGGCTGTGGAGTGGGAGGGTTGTATCAGTAGCTTCGCCAACCACAACTTCAGCGGGAATACTGTTAATTCTGCTGTGGCAAGGAGTCAGTGCAGTCTGATATTTGAATCAGTTGTTACAAGATACTAAATGTTCGCATACCGAGGAAATTACTTCCACTGAAATTGAAACAGGTTTCTCCTATTGCATTTGAACCCTTGGAAATCCCCAAAAAAGTGGCTATCCAGAAGTTAAACACTTGGGGTGCCTTTTTTACAGCTCAGAGGATAATAGCGAGGCACGTTGATAATGAATGGAAGGTAAAGAATATCCTCTAGAGGAGCTTTTCTAGCAGCTTGTTCTGTACCAATGGCATGCAAGTTATTTTGCAGTGCTCTATGAATGATGCTTGGACAGCCAAGTGTATTGTCATTTTCCAGGGATTAGCCTATTAGCTCTTACGATGCTAGTGGTGGTACTCACCAAAAACAGAGGAACTGACTCCCTTAATTATCCCTGCTCTTCGACTTCATGCTTCAAAAGTTTTTATGCTGAAAAGCCCCTTGAGGGTGAAAACAAGTATTACAAATTATTTTAAAATACTGACTCTAGCCTCCCTTATGAAATATCCATAAGAGTTATATCTTGCAGTTGTGCTTAGAGTTTACACTAAGATCCAACCCTCCCCTTTTAATCCCACACACTGAAAAAAGTGTCCTTTACATTGAACAGGCATAAGTGGGAAGCAAATTGAGAAATAGAGGCAGAGATCCACACTCATGCAGCCAAACAGAGCATGGGAGACATGCATTTGTATCACCAGGGTTTTATTTTTTCAAGAAGGTAAGTCACATTCTTCCTAACAGTGAGTGAGAAAGCATTTCCCACTGAAAGCATGCCTTCGGTTTGATATGGTTATTAGGATATTGATACCTTTGTTATGATATTGATAAACGAAAACATTGTTAATTGATTTTTGGAATGTTGTAGGATTAAGAAAAACTTCAAATGCCTGTTTTATTTTGTGTTTTCTTTCCTGGTTTGTGTTTTTAATACTGTCCAGTATTCTTGCCAATACTTTTAGTTCTCTGTATCACGAGTGTTTTCAGGCAGCCGTGTAAATAGGAGTTAATGTGCCTTGTTTATGCATGTGCAAGGTACTGAAATGCCTACATACTTCATTTCTTAGGCTGTCCTAAGTATGAAAATGTCTATATGCCAGAGCCTTCAAAACAGTAATATTCTTGTAATGCTCTGCTTGTAGCCAGAACATGAGAGATGAAGGATTTTTGGGTAGAGAAGATAGCCAAGAATCAGGCCAGTCCTAATAACATCTGAAAGTTTTTCATTGTGACCTTCTGGTCTCAACAAGTGGAAGGAATGTAGATCAGAATTGCACACAGCAGACGGAATATTTACAAGTGTTGGGCTTCTCTTTCACTGTTGGTTTTAAAGCGATCATTGAAAAGATCCATCATTGCCTTTCTTTTGCTGCAGCTATTCTTTCTTTGATTTTATAGAATTGCTGACAGTCCTCTTGCAGTGAATGAAGCTTGATTCTGTCAATATTTTTGGTTATTGAGAAATATTTTGGGGCATGTTGGTTTTCTAGAAGTAGAAGTTTTATTAGTCAAAGGAAGTATGTTTCAGGGAGATGGTGGTTTTGGTAGAGTAGGATGACTGGAACAGGTTTCACTCAGCTGGCACGCAAACAAGTCCTGCCTTATTGTTCCATTCTGAGTTGTCAAGCCACCAGTATGAATGCTGGAGGCTGCTTGTCTATCTCAGTATTTTTCTATTCTGTCAGTGCCTTGGTATTTTGATTTTGGAGGTCCTAATGTTTCCCAGAATGCAGATTTCCAAGAAAAAAGAAAGACCCTTTGTTGAACTTAGCAGTTGAAATTTGGGCAGTTCTATCAGATAATACTGTTTAGGAGACCATTAATATTTCAAATTCTAACCTTTGGTTGAATAACAAAAAAATGCATCATTAGGCATAAGGTAATATGTGAGCAATTACAGTTGGCAGCCTTTGCACCTGTCTTTGGCTACAGTCATATACAAATGCAAACAGCCTCAGATTTTTTATTCATAGATAGCCCGTCAGACTAGAAGCAGGCTAAAATTTACTGACTTTAAGATGGTAATGATTCAGGTAAGGATTGAAAAAAGCCAGATGAAGGCAAAAAATTGAAAGAGCAGTAAAATCCCTCTCCATGCCTTGTTCTGCAAATACACTTCTAAAAGAAAATCAGGGATTTTTTTACCCTCTTGTGGCTTTGAAATTTGAATTTTCAGAAGCAATAGTGTGTTTGGATACTTTTATAGGAGAAAACAGAGGAAGACTTATCTAGTGGCAAGAATTTTTTGCTCTTTAATAATTGTTCTGTGTCTAAATGGGTGAAAAACTCAGGGTTGGGGGATGAAATTAAAGATGTAAAGCTCTTTGAAAATGAAGGGTGTGTGGGGAGGTAGGTTTGGAGGGTTTGCTTGCTTTTTTTATTAGAATGATCTCCAAAGCTAGAAGTTACAATGATTAGTATTCAGAGTTGTAGTAGTACTTAAAGGGTTGGTCTAGTCCTACTAGTTTAACTGTTGTGCAGTTTCACAGGCTTTGTCTATATCAAGAAGATGGAATGGGGATGGGAGAGTAATAAACATGCAAACTGAACAAATAACACATAGCAGCAAATGTCGTAAGAATTACAAGATAATGTGTTTTCGTATGTCTTAGGAAGGTGGGTTAGGCCATAGACCTCTCCTCTGTCTCCTGAGGATAAAGAAAGAGGGAATATTTCTTCCCTTTGTATTGAATTTCACCGAATAAGCTGGGTTGGAAGGGACCCACAAGGATCATTGAGCCCAATTGGCTGTGCACAGGACTTGTCTATCTTCTGAACCCATTGTCACTTGGTATCTTTTTGGTATCATGTTGTTGTGGACTGAAGAATTTCCTTCTGACTAGAGAAGATCTGGCTACTGCTAATGGAAGATGTAAGGTCTTTCAGTTGTCCAAGAGACACGTATCTTTTCTTGGCTGTCTGCATTCGTAACTGGGGACACAAAAATGGGGATTTAGAGGTGCTGGTGTTACTGCCCACAGCAGAGTAAAACATTCCAGGGATAACAGATTTGCCTGCGTGATGTTTTAAAAGTGGGTAAGTGTAAGTACTGGTTTTCCTAATATTCCGTGCTCTTGGCTCTTTTTAAATACCAAATTCACCATGGATTTAAATAATTAGAACACAAAGAAATGACAATATTCTTCCTCCTTTTTCTTACACTATTTCCTCGTATCTTTTCCTCCCTTTATTTTCCTCTCTCATTTTTGAAACAAACAGGGAAATTAAGTGCCAAAACTCCATTAGTGCAACATTGCAGTTGAGAATGAAATTGTCAGGATGGCTGCTTATGGTTCCCACAACCATAATAACTGGGCTAAATTGCTTAAAACATAGATTATAGAAATATGGAGTATTTCTTATGACACATTATGTATGCTGTGGGAGCCATCACTTTGAAAATCTTGACTTCTGTGTTTTTAAAATATCTTTTGAAATGTAACATTAATGTATTTCTTTTCCTATTGCATGAATTTTTTTCTGTGCTCACTGGTAATAAAAATCAGGTCATGAATGCCATCCTGATATCCCTGTGAAAAATGCATAGCAACCAGTCCTCCTTTATTTAATGAAAACTGTTACAAGAAGAAATAAATTACGATATGCAGTGAAATGAAAAGGCTAAACAGTGAGCTCCATTACAGCCACATTGCATCTCAGTACATTCTTCTAAATTATCTTGGATAAATGTTTTAGAAAAACAGGTTGAAATATTACTTCCTTGGCTTACAGGCAACTAAAGGGAGACTTAAATTGCATTTGTATTCTGCTGACTCGTAAGTGTCATACCATTTTACAATCTAGCAAAGCATCGGTTTCTGTACTGCCGTACAATTAACGGTTCCTGTGCCAAGGCTACACCACGTAGATATCAGGAATGTTACTAAAGCCCTGACCTGAGCAGAAATAGACTCAAAATGGTTGCTGAAGCTAACCTCTGCAAGCTGCTGTGGCAGCACAGCAACTCTTGCTCTGTTCACTAGTCCAGTGATGGGACTCCTGAGCTGTGGTCATCTCCTTTCAGTCTCATCCTGCTTTTAATCTGTTTGATTTGGTTCTAATGTTTGAATGTTTTAGCTGTAAGACAATGAAGGCTTCATATGTAACTTGCAGGACCAGGAAGATTGATCTGAGACTGGCCATGTGAGAGTCCGATTATTTCTGTTTAGTTCAAGAAGATAGCTTCATTTTCAGTGTCAACATTACTGTCATTCTTCAGGTTATCCACCATCATCCTCCTATTATGACTCCCATTTAGGTCAAGAGGAGTTTGTATGGAGCAGCAGGATAGTTTATAATCAACAGCAGGGTATTGCATTTCCAATGATGTTGTTTAACTAGCTATAATTGGAGTTTAAGTGTAAAAATTCTGTTTGATTTTATCCTATTATGATATGAATTTTCATAAGAGTCTACGATATTATTGTGTCCAGCTGTCCTTGGAGGTTTATGAATGTTTATGTGTCTTTATTCTATATTTATTGTTATTATTTATTCTATATTCTGGTTAACACAATGATGATAGGTGTTTTACATTTTTTTAAAGATATTTGACTTTCTCCCTAAACATACTTACCACATTCTTATCTCATTTTGGTGGACTTGCTTGCCATTTTATGGTAGCTCCAAGCAGCTCCTGTCAAAATGTGGAGGATTCTGGATAAACAGTTTAAAACGTATTTCCCTTATGAAACAGGATGCGATCTATTTCATTTATTAATTCTAGTTAAAACGGCAAATTAGATTTTAAAAGCACAGTGCTGTGTGAAATGCTTTAAAAACATTTACAGCTTTTTATGGCTTCACCGGTTATCTTTGCAGCTGCTGATAATCTTGAATTGGTGTTGGAAGGTGTACTGTGAGAGTAGCTCCAACAGCAACAGCTTCAAGACTCCTTGTTTATAGGTCAAGATGGGATTTACTTTTAATAAACCCAACTAATCTATGATCCTGTACTAGCATGGAGGTACTAACTTGTACATTTGTTTTCCATGAGCTGGCTGTCTAACTCAGAAGTCGTTTTAGGAGAATGCAAGATTCAGAAGAGGGGTAGAAAGAAGAGAAAAATATTACTGTTCGTTGGGGGTTTATCCATTTAGTTTTTCTCTAATGCAGGAAGCATCCCTTAGATGTAACAGGGAGATCATAGGCTTGAGGTGGGTTCAGGTCTCCGTGCATGCAGGAGCTTCTGAGGATCAGGGCTTTTGTGGCTCTATTCCCAACTTGAATCAAACCTAGCTTTACTGGTGCTGTTGAGCTTTTAACATATTGGACTGCATGGTGCAGTTGCAGGACTTGCTGGTGGACCTGTGCTTGGTCCCTCCTAAATAATGGATATTTTGTGAAGATGTTACTTTGCTATTTAAAGGACAACCTGTAGTGTGCCCACAAGTTCTCTGACTGGAGAGAACTATGGATGTAATTAAAAGCAAATTCCAGAACTGAACTCACTGCTAGATACTTTATTTTTAAGCTACACAACAGTTTTATTCGTTTTCTTTTCTGTTGGATTTCTAGGGGAAGAAAATGAAACTTGTCAGATTATTATGTATATATATAGTACATGCTTATAAAAGCCAATGCTTATCTGTAAGAGCAGCAAAAAATCACCTGTGCAGTATAGAAGCTTAGACAACAGCAAAAGGAAAAAACTTCAGCCCAGTTAATCCTGATCAGCATTCCAGCTGACAGTCTGGAAGTGTGAGGTTTTAAGGAGAAGAGAGAGAATGTTGCTCAGAGATGCAACTATTTTAATTGAATTATTGTGGAAAATAGCTAAAATATCTAGAAGCTGAAGTTAATATCAAATATATTTTGTTGTAAAGTTAGTTTTTCAAGTCCTCTCAAGTTTTTTTACAATATGTCCATAACTTATTCTGTCAGGTGGTTACTCATTTAGTCACAAAGAGGTATTTCGTATGGTAATAAAAGTTTCGGTATTTTAGACTGGGATTTTTTCATTTTCGTGATGGAGTGAAAATTTTCACTCTGTTATATGAATTTTTTGGAAAGTCATGCATTATTGATAGTTCAGTGATTCTCTAGCAGAGTTTCTACTATGTGGTTATTTACACATGGTTCTGATGGTATCTGCTAAAACTTGGAATACTGGTAAGCTTGCTTATAGTCAGCACCTATACATAACAAGCCCCTGGGTGTTTTAACCCCATTTTGAAACAGAGTATGTTTAATAGGGATTTGGAGCGGAGGGAGAAGGTGAAGGTATGTTTGATTATTTATTTATTTATTTAAATTAATACTTACAAACCAGATGTCATAATTGTGTTATTTTGAGATATTGTAGCACTTATTCCACTGTTCGTGGAATAGTTTATTTGCTTTATTCTTCTATATGAAACTGCAATTCTCTTTCCCTCTTCTCAGTGTCTCAAATTGTACAGCAGATAAAGGTTTTTAATCAGTATTTGATCAGAAAATGTGTTTTGCTGTAGAGTGTGTCATAAATTAAGCAAAGCTTACAGTGAATTACTTACATTGTCTTTTGCGTAAAGTTCTCAGGCGCATAAATTTTAACATCAGAAGAAAAAGGCATAAATTCTTGCCAGTGCACTTTGACATGTTACAATAATGGATGCAAAAGATAAGGTCTTTTTTTTTTTTTTTCTTTAGGAAGGGTTATTTGCAAGAAGGATCTCAGTTCTGAGGGGAGCTGGCTTTACAGTGACAGAAGTGGTTATTGACTTGCCCTTTCTCATAGATGTATCATGTTTCATCAGCCTCTGAAAGTCTTGAAAGTATCAAAATAAGTCCTGAGGCTCAAATAACACAGCCTTACATACAAAGAACTAATTAAGCAAACAGACTTTGTGTTTTATGCAACAGGATGGTTTCAGTTCTTGGAAAGGCAAGGTCAGCCTAGACTCCGGATATGGGTACATCAGTGAAAAGACCTCAATTCACAGGTGAATTTTATAAAATGTTTAGAGGGAGGGAAAAAAAGAATCACTGGATTATGTGGTTGGATACCACTAAAATATACATAAGCAGCCAGGATGAAATTTTATTTAAATGATTTAAGGCAACTGAAGTTCCAAAGTACTTATTAAATTCTGAAATCTTAGAGATACCTTCCTGAATTATTATGAAAGTCTTTTATTTTTAAAAAAACTTTTAAGTGAAAGTCCCATTTAACAGTCTCATTTAAGGGCCAGACTGGAACTCAAGCCTGGAAGTACATCTTTACTTTAAAGAATTTGTAGCATAGATCTGTCTCTAATATATATCATAGTGAAGTTCTACCACCTAAATTTTTCATCTTCAAATTTCATGCAGTATGTTCTCCTCTGCGATTTTGATGTTGTGCTGGATAATCATATTTTTGTTTTCTCTGATACTGAGCACAGCAATGAAAAAAATGTGATGATATAGCCATTCTGCGGTGGAAATCAAATGTATTGCAGGCTGTAGAGTTTTGGTCCCACACCTCTCTCCTGTAATTTAAATCTCAGTATTTTTAGATCATTGATGTAGTTAGTGGTTTCTAGTGCCAAGTATGACAGATTGTTTCACCGCAGGTAAACACAATTTTTGATATTATCTGAGTTTTTTTTAAATCATATTTGAACTTCTGGAGACTTAAATCTGTATAACAAGATTTAAAGTACTGAAAAAGCTCACTGTTTTTCTGATTTTTTTTTTTTTTAACGTCTTTTTGGATTAAATACATTTTTTTCCCTAGTTTAGATTTAATAGAACATATTCCTTGGAGACATTGGCTTGAATATTTGAGTTCTTGTGTGTATTCATTGCTGTTTTATTAGTTCATGTGTCATGAAGCTTTCTGGCTGGGTGTATGTGGGGTTGCCAATTACATTTTTAACAAAACTGCTTATCTCTCTCATAAATATGTCATAATTTCTTCCCTGAAAAACACAATCAGACACTTTTTCTGCCTTTTCTTTTGTTCACAATATCACAGGGAGCCTGGAATTACCTACTGGAAAAGGCAAACATAATGTTGAAACCACAGGGTTTCTGGCAAGATCTTTTCAGAAGCCAAAGCTGCAAATCCGAACTGGCATTGCCTATTCTGTGAACCTGAGCTTCTACCTTTTCTCTCTTGACTATTGGAACTGTTTCTGAAGAGGATTTCTTTCTCTTGCTGGCCATTAGGGTGACAGTGTAAATACCTGACTGGTATTTCATAGCTGAATGTCTTTGTTTCTTCTGCAGCTCATTGCAGTGTGTAACACATTGTCCTGATGCTGCTAAGGGGGAAGTGTGGTGTCTTTAGTACATACTTTAGGATGGCTTTTAATCTCTGTATTTTCACATGACAAGGAAAGTGACAAAAGTTATAAAGCTTGATTTGTTTATTATTTCTACAAGTGAACATAAGTTGAGTTTATTTGGCACTCCAGTGCTTGGAGCATTGTGCAAAAATGTGTAATGGTTTCATTGGCTTTTTAAACTTGAATTTAATCATTAGGCCTTTTGACTTCTAATTTATAATTGGCATTTTTCTTAATTTTCTTTTTAAATCATGGCAACTTAGATTCTTGAATACAACCTATAACATACTTAAGGTTTCTTTTTGTAATGTATGATGTTTATTACTTAATTGCACTGCCTGAGACCAGACAAAATTGCAACCTATAAAATGGGGTTAATGTATTTTCATGAAGTACAAATATGCCTATATTCAAATGTAAATATATATAGATTAAATACATTAAAATATATATTTTTTCATATAGATATTTATATCTATTATATGTGTTTATAGTTTTTCTGTAGTATGAGGGCAGAAAGATAATGCCTCTGCCTTTATTTTCTTTTTCTTCAGAAGGGCTTCCAACAATGAGAAAAAGGGCATGGGGATCTGAGGTGAAAAAATAGCCATTCTTTAGAGAGTCAGAGTTAAAAACAGGCCATCTCCAGACTTGATGGAAAACTGTGAAAATATTATCCATACGTCTTCCAAGATTATAGACAGAAGAGCAGTTTAGAGCAGAATGAGTGTACTTGATAAGACTTTGTCTATGTAAACTGTTCTCAATCAGTGTTGCTCTCCTAAGTCTACTAATGCACAAAAGAATTCATCAACAAAGCATTTGTATTCCAGTATATTTTCTGAGAAACACAATCAAAGATGTTTTAGGAATGTTCCATTGTTGATAAAGAAAGATTAATAAAATTATATATTAAAAAGCATAAAATCATCTGGTACTGGGAACTCTCCAAGGGTCTATCTAGCCCTTGTTGATTTTGATTGAGGAGACTTGGCTGGAATATGAGCTTAGAAAACTTACTCAGCATTAAAACAAGCTTGATATGAATTTTCTTTGAATTTAGAAAGTATAATTGCACTTTCTGAGCTGCAGAGTGTGGGGGGATATCTCACACTCTATGGTGCTGCTTTTTTGAATTTGTTTTTTAATCTTTGTTGCCGTTGGTTTTGGGTTTGATTTTTTTTTTTCTGGAATGAAGAATTTTCCTTCAGCTGCAGGCTGGTTTTGTTTCAGAAAACGGCCTTAGGAAAGCAGGAATAGCTGCTATGTGTAATTCTGGTAATCAAGAGAGACTTTTGAAGGAAAATAAAATGTTGGGTTTTTTCTTTTCAATTCTTATATGAAAGCTTTTTGCTGTTTTGCACTCAGTGTTTTTCTGCTAAGGCAATTCTAGTTGTTAAGCTCAGGTCTGTTTCATCAGTGTAATGTTGATTTGCTCTTAGCAATTATTTTCTTTCAGGATTTGCCAATTAAGCTAGTGCTAGTGAAAATGCACCTAATTTGTCAAGAAATGGCAGGATGAAATATAGGGGCTATTATAGAAATTGGGAAAGAAAAAAATCAGGACAAGCACGTGCGAGACTCAGTGATACTTGGTCAGTTCCTGATGTATCTGTTTATGCCTCCATCCCCAGGTGAGGTTGGAAGAAGTGTAAAGCAATTGCTCATAAGTTATGGGCCATCCATTTCCCGAGTCTTATGTATTTAAAAATGCTGTGCTAGTAGTGTACAAAACTGTATTGTTTCTTTTGTTTAGGGATGTTGTGGGCTTTTTCTTCCGCCTTGGACTCCACTGCTTTGTGTCTGGTTATTAGTGAGTGATGAGAGATGGCTTAGCTGGCTGCTCGTTTATTACCTGCAGTCTGCTTAGACTGAATTCTTCAAAGGCATATGTACTCAAAATGCAGATGCACAGTGCTTGGGTTTTTAGTCAAGTCCTTAAGCTTCAGGAGGAACTGAATAAAGAAATAAGTTAAGTTGATCTTGTAGTTCTGTGTGTAAAGCAAAATGGACATAATCTGTAGCTGCCTGAGAGAAACTGCAAAGAGAAGGCATTGAAGGAAGAAAGAGGGATACCTTAACTTAGAGAAACAAAAAAATGTTTCAAGAACTTCTGCATTAAACTCAATTGTATGCAAATATTCTATAAAAATTAAAATTAGTGTAAACTCTATGTTCTACCAGATTTCATTATGCATAGAAGTGTATCATGACATCACACAAACACCTTTAATTATCTCACTGAGCTTCTGCTGGGTATCTGTAGGCTCATCAGTTCAGTCTGTGGTGGCTCCCACACTCTGTCTCTCTGCAGTAGCTCTGATTTGCCCTCAGCACTGCTGAGACCCCTCTATGGGGAGCCCAGGTTCATTTGTGCTGTGCTGATGATCAGTGTTTCGTATTGAAATGATAGTATTCCTTCTGGGATGTCCTTGTGTTATTCATTGTCCTTAAACTGGTTTTAGAGTTTGTGGAAATGGAACTTCTGTAGTGCACTCAACACTATGTGTTGATGGGGTGGAGGAACATCTGTGTCCAGAGTGTGAGAAGGGAGGAAATGATGAAGCAGACTGTCAATTGACAGAAAAAAAAAAAAAAAAAAGACTGCAGGTGGATAGTAATGGAAATAGTGCAGACCTGTTTAACTGGCACCTAAAAGGAACAGGCTTCTTTAAACCTAGCAGCAAATGATGAAGTGATCTACAGTTATTTCCCACAGGAAGACAAAACTATTGTGAAATCAAGAAAGCTAATTAAACTGGAGGGCAACTCCTGGCGCAGTAAAAAAAGCCCGTACAAAGTATTTGATGTGTACGATGGGGTAATGGAGATGATGTCCTGGCAAAGCAGTGAGATTCTTGAACATCCTTACAGCAAAATTACTAAAGCATCCTCCCTAGACATCCTCTAGTCATAAAATAAAGCTATTGGTCTCTAAAGAGGACTTTGTGATATAATTATCTTTGATAGCTGAGGAATAGACCTGATTATCTGGGAAGATGAGTTTCAGTCCCTCTTTCCATTTGAATTGTGTATTTGCCCATGCTGGCTATTGTTTTCATTATGGGATTTAGGGAAAATTACTTTTGTGTATTTCAAGGAGACGTGTGTGCATTGAGGATGGCTAGGAACCTTGCTGTCTCTCTCTTTGGAGTCATGAGTGTTATGCTGTTTTCCACCACCTGATAGTGAGACCAGTTAATTTAATGACTTTGATTCTAGGGAAATTTGTCAGGTTTTGTTGGGGAATGAGAGAAAATTCGGCATATGTGTTTGAAATGCATGAGGCAGCGTTGAAGGCTGTTCTAAAGCAAACAACTCATTCCAGGAGTGCTGATTTGTACATCTGATTAGCTTGTTAAAAGTTTGGGTGTTGCTCAGTTCCTACTAAAGTTTTGTGATTGACATTTATTAGCCAGATCACTCAGCCTCATATCTTTTCATGCTGATCCTGGAAGACTTCAAATGATCATTGTGACAGATAGAAGAGTATTTTTTTCCCAAGCCTTTTCATAAGTATTAAAACAAAGCAGATTCTCCCTATAGGCCATCTATATTTATTTTTCTGGGTAAAGCTTCTAGCTTTGCAGAAATATAACAAGCTGGAGGGAACATCATTATTACTTGACTGAGGATGATGACATTGACATGAGGTCATCTGACAGGGGATTAAAGTGGAAAAATATTGGTGGCAATCTGTTAGGAACAAGAGGATCTTTTTGAAAAAAGGAATCAGGTGTAAACCACAAAAAGTTGATTTGCTTCTCTTTTTTCTTTGGTTGTTAAACTGTTCTCGAGAATCCTTGCTGTTCTTTGTAAATACTGGGTTTCACATGCAGGTTGGGATGGAAGCCAGTGCCATTCCAATACAGATGTTTCAGCTGGGAGGCTGCTCCATATCGTCTAGTTTCCTCTTTCAAAAGACAACTGGATTTTGTATAGAATTTGAAATCTAGTTCAGTGTGTTTCAATCTGCCCTGTTTTCATCAAATTTGGCTGCCACTGCCACTGATGGTTGATTCCTGGACTGCTTAAGCTGGGTCAGGGGCCTCTGCACTGTTGCTTGTATGCAGATGCTCATGTTTTTGTGACTCCTGGGAGAAAATAGCGTCTGCTGACAGTCTCTGGTAAAGTGTCATCAGTAAATGAGTCTAAATAACCTTTATTTAGACCTTATGCAAAGGTCTGTGGCAAGTAGGAGCAGAAAATGTAGGCAATCACACTATTTGGTTTTTTAGTGATGATGAAGAGGGGACAGTGTGAGGAGGAGGAGGTGGGAAATAAGACATTCAACACTTCCATTAAAAATATTTTTGCGCTTGTTTTTTAAGGTTTAGTCTTCAGTCTTTTAACAATCAATGAACTTGTAGAATTCCACACATTTCACAGCCTTAAAGTTTTTTTTTTCATAGTAAAGCATTTTGATATGAGAATTATTATGGATTATAATCCTACTATGCTAATACACTGCAGCAAGCTTGGCATCCAAGTGCATTTGTGTATTTCTTTGGGAAATGTGGGAAAACAGTTAAAAGGAGCACACAGTCTAATGATGTAAAGAGTAGGACTAGGACTAGTCCTAAAGACTAGGAGACAGACTGAGTAGTAGTGTGTTTCATTTAAAACTGTAGGATTTGTTTTACTTGCCTCTTTTGTGTTTGGTGGTGGTGTTGTTTGGGGTTTTTTGTTGGTTTCATTATTGGTTTTGTTGGTTTTTTGGTTGTTTGTTTGTTTTGTTTTTTTAAAAAATGCATTTTATATCATGAGCATTTTCTTTGAAGCCATCAAAGAGTTGAAACTTTTGTTTTCATTATGAAACCTGAGATTTTCTTTGATTTTCTTAATGGTAGAAACTGGAATATTTAAGTAAATGTCAAATAACAGGAAGTTTATGGTTTAAGCCATAAGCATCTGACAAAATTGAGAGTCGTATCTACTGATAATCTTAAGATGATTCTGTAGTCCATATCCAGTGGCTTCCAGGAGTCTGAAGAGTGGGTTAGCAATAATGAGTCAAACCTCTCTTGATACGTATGGATGATGTTTATATTGCATAGTGGAAATCCCAACTGACAGCTCTGCTTCCAGCTCATGGAGTCATACTTGCAGATCATTCATGAGAGTGGAGAATCATGATGAGATGAAAAGGATCCTGGCTTGTAGATATGGCCAGTATCGGCAAATTTTCAGTAGCAGGATCTATTCAGGCTTTGGAATTACTTCTACCTGTATGCTTGGCAGATTTCTTTGAGGAAAAGCCCTTGGATTTGACTATGTCAGAGTTCTGTCCTGCCTCTAAGGTTTTTGTCAGATGTCTCTCTTGAATTTCAGTTGATGGTAAGCTCTCAGGTGCTCATTGCATAGGGCATTCTAACATCTTTGCTTGCTTTTCTGTTCTGTTTTTTTGACAGTTCTTCCTCTGGGTATAGTTTTTAAACTCTTGCATTAAATTAAGTGTATTCCTTCCCACAGACTTTTCTTGGAATTTGCGTGGTATGTGTTGTATGAATGTATGTGACCATCCACGCCTCCTTCCATCTCTTTCTCTTCAAGCTCTGACTGTAGTTGTTCAAGCTTAGTAGTACCTTCAACTTCTAAAATGAAAATCCTGTTAGAAGGAAAGGAATTTAAGAAAAAAACTCAGCATTTCCATCCCACAGTGTATGCTGAGCAGCTGGTGCTTATAAATGCTATACAAACAGATTATATTTCCATTAAAGTGGATCTACAAGTGGCTTGGTGGGTCCCTGTGTTTTCTGTTGTATTGCTGTGTGCAATACTCATGTTGCTTTAAGGAATTAGGGGCTGAAATTTTGCTGCAAGCTTCTGTGGACTGCTAAGATCCCAACACCCTGTGAAATTTTGCTCACTTGCATATCAAGAAGGTGGTTTTTGCCTAGCAACAAGCTTTGTGGTTTCTACCTGAGGATCAAAATCAGGAGTGCATTTGTTCAGCCTTTTGCGTCACTTCGGTACTGAAGGTTTTGACAGTCAAATCATCCCTGACATTTCTGTTGATGCACAAGAAAGAGAATAATCCAGTATGTTTTTCCATAGCAGTGCTGTCACTGCAGCACTGACAATAGTAAAAAGTACATTCATCACTGAATAACGAGATATCCTGGAAACATACAAGAAACAGAGATACAATTCCAACTAAAATGTCTCACTTTTAATGGCTATTTTCTGACTGATTCCTTTTTGCTATTTATACTCTTCCTGAAATATTTTATGGAAACCTGAGTCCTTCTGAAAACCCACCCAAACAACCAGAAGTGTATTTTACGTATTGTAGTATGTAAATGATTAGTCATCACTTGTAAATTGCTTAATGAAGGAGGAGGAAATCTATGTTAAGGGAAGATGAAGAGCTCGATTTGATTTCTATATGTTTCAATTCTTCTTGCCTTCTTTTTGTTTCCCAGCAGATAATCATGAAGGATTTCTTTAAAAAAATCATACTAACAGACATTGTTATTCTGGGTTTGAGGATGGCAGCTGTATGTTGTAAGATTATTTTCCACTTGCTTATATTTTCTTGGGGAAATTTATGCATAGGTTTTTTTGTTTTAATTTAAGATTCTCTGGTCTTTTTGTACATTGCCAGTGAAAAATTATGTTTTGTTCAGATATCTTAAGTGTAACAATATGGGGAACTCATTTTATAAAGAAATTTGTGTTGGATAAAGCATGATAAGATGATGTTGAGCATCTGTGCACAAGACTAAGTCTTGGCAGATCTCTTCATTTGCTGCATATGATACCATTTGGTTGGTTGGTTTGTTGTCTGCTTTTTGTTTTGCTCTGTTTGTTTATCTTATGAATAGTTAATTCACAACAAATAGTCACACTGAAGAGTTCTGAAATAAATTTTGTGTGTGTTCTGATTTTGGTACAGATATTTGTGTCTCTTTTAGTTTTGGATGGTTTTGATAGCAACAGTCTATTTCCTGGATGGCTGTTTTCCAGGTGAAACCTTAATGCACTGTACTTGCTTGGAATTTTTGGTTTGGGATTGATTTTGGTTGATTCCCTCCCCTAACCCCTCTCCCCCGTCTCTCTTTTGGAAGTGTGAGGGAAACAGTTAAAGGAAGATGGTTATGAGGAAAGGATTTTGAGTCTGTGGTTTATCCACTCTGTTTGCTGAATATTGGCTCCATGAGATACTTTTGCATGTGCTTGAGTACTTGGGCATAGTTTTCCATGGTGTTCTTCCACTCCCATTGTGAGCCTATGTTTGTAATGAGCTAGAATTTCCAAAAATATCCTGCAAGAAATACCAAAAAAGCTAGTGGGAAGACTTATTTTCTGTTACTCCCTACAGATTATTAAATGGTTTGAGGAAAAGAAATAGTTATGTATATGAATTTGCAGGATGGCAGTGATAGGTTACAAAACTGCCTGCTGGTCTCCTCTGTGTGCCACAGCTCCCAGAGAGAGCAGGACTGAAATTCTTTGAAAGGCTAAGCTCCACCTCTGGTGCATAAAATTCAGCTCTTTTCACATGGCAAGTTCCAGTGTGCTGACACATGCTGTACGACAATTGCAGCCGTGCACAATGTAAAACGCACTGCAGAAACTAGGAGTCTAATAATGGGAGATTTTTTTTCTGATTTTTTGATCTTATTGTTGCTTGGCTTCCTCCCCCCTCCCCAGTAGGATGATATGTACTTTCTATTTGCTGTTTTTGTGTGTCAGCACTGACTGCTTCAACCATGACTCACATGCAAGTCTTGAGAAGAGCTGCCTGTTGTATCAAGACAGTTCAGCACATGGCCATGGCCTGTAAATCAGTCCGACTCATCCTAAAATGCTCATTTTCTGTTAAATCACCTATTCAGCTGGAAAACGCAGTCCTGTTGAACAGCAAATATTGCATTGCTGAGGCAACTCTTTCTTTAGGTTTATTTCTTGAACCATAACCTAGAAATCTCCGTTTTCCTCCTCACAAAATGCTTCAGAAGTAATTTTTTTGGTGGCTGTTGTTCAGGGAATAGGATTTCTTCCTTCTCCTCCTCTTCCTCCTCCCCTTCTGGATAATTTCAACTTTAATTCAGCTTGTTAAATGAACATCTCAATTCACTACCCTAGTAAAGCAGGTCACTTTCTAAAAGCACCCACCTAGCTATATTTTCAATAATGTCTGACTATTGAAATTTTAATTGGAGCAGAAGCCATAGTTAAAAAGCAGGCAAATCTTTTCTTCTCATACCCTCATTGATTTCTGTTGAAGCAAACAGATGAGCTTATATATAAATATGTATATATGCTTTTTTTTTTAATGAAAAGTGCTGGAATTCGCTAAAAAAGGTTAAAATTGAAATGAGTAATCTTCAGTGCATAATGCAATTGTTAATTTTAGCTTCTTGCGTAGGAGCTGTTATGACTTGAACAGCCGGCTCTAGCCTTCATTAGAGAAGAAGCAGGCAGTTTTGAGACAGGTGGAGCTGGATCGAGCTGTGAAAGTGACTTGCTTGAAACTGGTCATTAGTGTTAGAAATCTGGTCCTATCCATTGCATCCTTCCCTTGTGCCGTGATCGTTGCCGGTGTTATTTACTTTTCGTCTTTTCCAGGTTGACTATGATGCGTCAAGCTCTCTGAAGGACCAGCATGGAGATTGGCACTCTGAACTGTTAATGGGGACATGGGACTCACGTTGCCGTTGATCATTTGTGTGGACTTAACCAGCAAAAACCAACAGAAGACGCTAGAAAGGCAGTTGGAATTATAGCAGTTTTTCAGGTAAATGGCTTTTTTGGCGCAGCTGATCCCAGTGTAATTGTTTTTGTGAGCACTGTGTAATCACGTAGATGAGCTGCAGGTTGATCTGCTCATGAGGAGCTTGTGCATGCATGTGCATTTCTGGATGAAAATCCTTACCAAATTAAGGGTTATTTAACAGTCCAGTTAAAGGTGTTGCCACTTATCATGTTTTGAATTTTCGTCAAAGCGGTTCAAGTTTCAGTTGTAACTGCAGAGTAGCCAAAATCATCGGCCTTCTTGGGGAGAGCGGTGGGAGAAGGGAGAATCACAAATTAGCTCACAGTAAGGCAAGTCAAGCTTCAGGTTAGTTTCATATTCCATTCAGTTTGTTTATGAACCGTATAGTTTGATTTCTTGTGAGATTCACAGTCCTTCTCAAACAGGAAGATTATATAGGAAATTTTATTTGCTTACAGTGTGAAAACAAAAGCAAAAACTGGAAGAAGTAAATGTTTATAACTCAGTATGCCTTAGATTTTTTCACTTAAAACATGGCTTAAAAAAAATACAGGTAAGTTATACTAGTTCTGTTGAACATTTAATTTCAAACTGTAAAAAGAAAGATGGCAAAGTGTAATTTTGCTTCATAGCTGCCATTTCACTGTTGAGAAGTGGCAATGTGCTGCAAAAGACCCTTCCTGAAATAACTTTATGTTTCAAATATGGTTGTTTTTCTTGAAGAAGCTACTTAAGCCAAATGGATGGGGAAAGAAAAGTTAAATTATTCATGAGTCTCATTTGACAATTGATCAGTGGGGGAGTCTTCAGGAGGGAGCTGGGAGCAGAGAAAGAGAGAGAAAATAATAATAGGCTTTAACTCTAAAAAGCCTTTAAAGCTTCTGTACAACAACACCATTGTAAGCTGAGAGTAAATGCAGTTCAGTTAAGATTTCTTTATTAGAAGTACCTTCCAAGGGCTGTCTGTACAATTTTCCTAGTACTGAAGAATGGCTTTGGTTTTGGGAAGAGGCTTAGGGTTTTAACAGTGGAGCTTTTGGCTTGATCCGTGAAAGTGTTGACCCTGAGAGCTTTATTGCCAAATTTAGAGTTCATACTTATCTTGAATTATTACCTCTTAAAAAAAAAGATATATATTTATAGTGATAGTGAGCACCATGGCTTCTGCTATGCATAAAACCCATGGCTGAATACTAAAACCAGTGTTGTTGCTCATGCTTGGTTTTTATTTCTGTTTTTTTGGCTATTATTTTTTATTTAAAGAAAAGAAAAAAAAAAGAAAAATAAAATTAGAGGAGGGGAACAACGAGATGCCAGAGAGCTAGAATGGGTCCTTTTTGCCTGGTGCCATTGAGCTTTGTGGTAGAGAGTCCTTCACTGTCCCTGCCTGAACCTTGGCGGTCCTGGGCCTGGGCTGAGCTGGGGAGCCACAGCACCTTACCTTAAATCTGCCCTCCACAAAGACTGTTCATATCGGAGCTCTGCTTGCTTAACCTGACAAAATTCTGCTCTTACCCGATGTTGTTGATTCAGTACATCTCTTCAGCTGGGACATACACAGTTTTCCACTCTTGAGCTGCACATTTTGGTTTGTTTATCAAAGGAACGGAAATTGGGAATCGAAAGAAAAAAATAAATTTCACCCCCAATGTTGTTTTTATTTTTTTTTTTTGTATGTTTTTGTGTCGTGGTATCTTGACCTTTCAGGTCACCAAATCTTGTTATTTTAATTTCTGTCTGGAAGAATGTCTGAGCAAGGTAAATTGAACCAGGAGACAGCAGAGGAAGCTGCAAAAGAGCAGGAGACTGCCATCTCTGAAGCCAACCCAGACAACTGTGTTCTTAATAAATCTGAAAGCTCAGAAGTAGAGGAGGAGAAGCTCAGTGATTCCAAGACAGAGCTGCAGGTAAGACTGGAATAATGAATGGGTGTGTTAAATATCAATGTGTTACCATTGCTTTTCCATTTCTGTAATTTCTTTCATTGTCTGCACTTCCTCTTTTTTTTCTTATGATTTTGAGACTGTTTCTGTTTTTTCCTTTTAAAATTTTTTTTTTATTTATTTATTTTGGGTTCTTTTATTTCACTATGAAATAAATGCTGTTACTTGTTATACCTTTCAAGCTCTTTAGACTGCTGTCCATGTTATTACTTTTCTGAGAAGTTAATTTCTAGACATCTCTGTTAAAGCCTGGTGAGATATTTGAATGTTTTCCCTCTTTGGGGATTTAGAAAACTACCTTGATCTCATGAATTTACAGGTAATACTAATGAATAATTACTTAATGTGTGGTTTGGTTTGTAGGTGTTACTGCCAACAAAAAGTTGTTTTGCAAAGCCTAAGAAGGTAATTTGATAAGAAGACTTTATCGGATGAGGGGTTTTTAATCCTTTTTGCTCAATCGAATATAAAAATAAAGGGGGAGACCACAATTTAAGAGGAGTTTGGAGAGGGGGAGCATTTACTTAAGTATACCTTTTCTTACATTTTTATTGTATGCAAAATTACAGAACACTGTGTGATGTTTTTTCTTGTTTATACCTGTTTGTAAAATGAATGAAAATGAGCAGAGATGATCTTGGTTTTCCCTGCTTTCTAAACTGGGTTTGGGGAAGTTGCTTTTGCAGTCAGCAACTGATTTAAAACATCATTTAGAAGTGATTTAGTCCATTTATTGGTAATGCTCTCATCATGCCCACTGTCCACTGAAGTGATAACTGTTTCTCTTTTTTTGCTATACCCAGAAACGAGGTGCAAATCAGCAGAAAAAGAGATCCAAGGTAAGGGTTCATCTCTGTTTGAAATTGCATGCCACAACAGGATGAAGAATTTCAGTGAAATACAATCGAAATGGCATTCTTCCATCACTTGTGTGGTTGAGTTTTTTTGTTTGTGTTGTGGGTTTTTTCCTACCCCCTACCCCATAGTCCTTTTACAGGAAGGCAGAGAACTGCCTCCAGATACAATGTGTCAGGCTTCCCTTTATCCATCATAATTTTATGCTGCTGGGCTTGCTATGTCCTTGTGTTAGACAGCATGTATGTTTCTATGCACCACTGGAAAAGGAAAAGGTTCACTCCTTTTGCTTTAGTAATTAATGTTTCTGTTGGAATTTTATTTTAATGGAAAAGTCTTTGACATAAAGAAGCAGAGGTAGACTAGCTCCCTAAGGGGGGAATGGGTGGGGGCAGATGTGAGAAGAAGCTTCTAGAAACAAATAAAATGCTAAAAAACTTCTTCAAGTGCAGATCTGTAGTACATGCACATTTTATTGTCCATGTTTCTTGGATATAATACTACTAGAAGAAGGGGAGTGACTCCCAGAACAAACCAAAAAAAAAAAACCCAAACCAAATGAGTAAAGAAACCTTTGAGTTTATGTTAAATTATTTTCAGCATTGGACTATCTGTTCTTTGCTGTTACAATTTTTGGTGGAAGTGAGCAAACTGTAGCTGAAATGATAAAAGCAAAAGGAAACCTACTACCTTCCCTGTGTGGCAAATGTCTTGCTGCTTAGAATCCTTTTTTATCCATGTCCAAGGCAGATGCGTTTTTTTGGACTGGGTGGGTGATAGTTATCTGGGATATTTGGGAACAGCTGATGTGGGCAGCTTATGTGACTTGGGGTCAGTAGTAGTGTTTTCTGTTTCGTTCTCTCTCCCTCTCTTATTCAGTCAGGAGCTAAGGGAAAACTCGTGCGGAGTCTTGCTGTGTGTGAAGAGTCATCCCCTCGCCCGGGAGCCGAAAATCTTCATGACAACCAGGTACCCTTGCAATCATTGCTGTTAGCTGCATGGTTGACCTCCGTCTTCAGTTGCATGATTGTGTTACTTAATCGGGCATTTAACAATGTCTTTCTTGGGGGAAAAATTACTTCCGACAATGAACATGTTTTTATGGAGTTATCTGGTTTAGCGTGAACTTTAATTTGAAATACTAGTTTTATACTATATCACAGGGTGTTGTTTGCTTTTTTTTCCAGACCCCCTGAAAATTTCAGCAAATGGAAAAGAATTCAAAAGAATTCAGATTTTAAAATTTTAAAAAATAGTAACAGTCAAAAAGAATATTAATATGTTCTTTTCTCTAAGGCTATCTCTTTCGAGGCTGCACCAAATACAGTTACAAATATGCTTTGATTCGTGGTTCCTCTAAGACTTCAGTTCATATCAGTGTCCCCCTTCACATAAAATTCAAAGGTCCTTTGCTCTCTAAAATACCTTGGTAGAGCCAAGGATGCCTCCTACTGAGTGGCATTTGTTTCTTAAACTCTTGGTGTAAATTAAACTATATCAAAAAGCGTGTATTTGAGTTTATCTGTACTGGTAGTGTTGTATTCCCAGCAGCTGGTAGAGTTCTGTCCTCTGCACTCCTCACCTCGGACAATAACACTGGTGGCAGTCGTTGTAGACTAACTTCAAAAAGTACTCCAAAAAGCAGAAGTTAAGCCTCAATTACTCCTCCCTGCTTGCCTAGTGAGAGCAAGGCTTAAAAAACTCCAGCTAAATGAAACCCAAAATATGATGAACACTGCCTATAATTTATGAGATGTTTATGTGCAATTGAAGTCAGCCATCGAGAGAGCTTGAGCAAGTGGCTTCTTGTGAGCTTAGCACAAAAATAAAAAATGACATTTAAGTGTACTTTCTCACTGTTTCCTCTATTGACTTGAAATGAAACAAATCTGTCTCTCCTCTTAGCTCGTAAGTAAGGAGAGGTTTTTCTATTTTTTTAATTTTATTGAAAGACCAAAAACCAAATTGTTTAGCAGCAGGGCATTTACATGTTCTACTGCTCTACAATGATGCTTATGCAGTAGATGGGCAGGTTATTTTATCAGTTGTTCTGTTGTAGGTAGACGCTTTCCGCTTGACTTGCATTACTCAAAATGCGTGGCTTTTGTTCCAATTTTGTTTGTATTTTCTATTGTTGGAGAATGAAAAGGAGAACAATATAAAGAGATTGTATTAAGCACCGCTGGTAGTTTATAATGTGCTGCACAGGACCTGTACTAAACTACAGAGAGACTGGCAGGTGTTGAGGCAAAATCCCTATCCTTACACCAGGCAGAGGAGGGGTTTGTGTTACACACAGCCTTTGGTCTTACCTGACTGACCAGCCTCAGCAAAGATTTCTTTGACCATCTTAAAATACTTATGGGAGATGAAATGTCTCCCTTGACCCCAGCATCTGTTTTCTAAAGAAACAATTGGCTTGGTGTAATTAATTTGATAGGAATTGCCCTTTTTCTCTTGCTCACCTTTTACTAATGAATGTGGCTCAGCTTTGCCATGGAAAGCTGGACCTGCAGGCTCCTCCTTGGGCTGGCTGAAGGATACAGGAAGTTTTGTGCCAACCAAATTGTTTTGCTTTCACTTTAGAGGAGAAGTAGTTTATTTTTGGTTTGGATTTATTTTTTATTGATTTTTATTTTATCTTAATGGTTTACAAACCACAGGGAATTAATTATCAGAGAATGTACGGTACCTTGCCAGAACTACTGAGTATGGATTGTACTGCAGACATGATGTTTGTATTTATATTTGAATACTTGCCTTCATTTTCCTGTATAAGGAAAAAACTTGTTTACCTGTATTACTTGATCTTGAGTGCTTATCCAATGGTTCACTATGTCCTTACTTAAAAGAAATGTTGCCTTTAATGTTATACTATAGACCAAGAAGTGTATTGCAATTTGAAAATCTATTTTGTTGTTCACTATACTTGTATCAATGTATTTATTAACATTGTATTTTATTATTGAGAAAAATCAATAAAAATCTAAGAAAATATACAGTAGCTTGCTTTCACGACTCTACAGCCCTTTTGTGTGTTTTTTTCTAGTGCAAATACATCAGTATTACATTATGTGTAACACAGTATTTACCGTATGTTCATATATGTGCTTTTCTGTAAAGTCTGTCATTTTCATAAGTGCATTTTTAAGAACCACTGCGAAGTTTAGAATTAATATTCTGGGAACAGCGTGGCCAGTTACATTTTTCTCCTGTTGAAAAGCTAGAAGCACAGTCGCTCTGCTCTGGGCAGGGCAGGGAATCAAGTTATCCTTTGGGGTCATTTGGTAATGGTTGATCCAAAGTTTGTTGTTTGAATGAGAAATCGACCTGCCATTTGAAGTGAAAGAAAGCAGGCACAGCGTGAGTTCTCTGAGCACAACTGAACAGGTTAGGAAACATTTTTCAATGTATCCTTACCTCAAATGACCAGGAATTCCCACTCTTTCCCTCTGTAGGCTCAGATTTTGGCTAACACTGTCAGCCAAAACTAACAGAAATAGGGATTAAGGGTGGTAGGTCAGGTTAAATTTTGGGTCCAGGTCTTTGTTTCTCTTTTACAATGCTTTTCATCTCAAGTCTTTTGTGCCACATTCAAACTTCACAAAAAGTCAATAATGATTAAGCAGAGAAGTTACCAATTTCTGTCTTACTGTGGCATGTTTATGCTGATACCTTGTTTTGTTAGGATCTTGTCTTACATGTCTTGTGATGGCTGATTCGTAGTTCTTCAAAGAATTCAGAAACCTAAAATTTGTAATACTTACTGGAAGCATCTTTTGAATTCCTAGTGGTTGCTTAAAAACACACCCCTTTCTTTAAAGTTTTCTATTGATCTTTTGTTATGCAATTATTCTTTGAAAAGTAGTGAAGGAAGGAAATTTACTAGCATTCAAGAAACTCCAATTTTCTTCAGTATTGGCAAATTAGGTTTTCATTACCATGATGTCAAAAAATTATCAAGCATGCAGGACTCTCTTCTATTAAAGAAAACTTCTTTACCAGGGAGTTTTGTGACAGCTTTCTTCAAACGTGCTTTTTTACACTACTTAAGCGTATAGTATTTTCTGGGGCTTTTTTTTTCTTTAAAAGAGTAAAACACAGAAGCATGCTTCCTTCAATTTTGTCCAACCAGATTAGAATTTCTTGAAATACGTAAATTATGCCATGGTAACTTAAAAAGAAAACAATTTGGGTTTTGTTAAAACAAAGCCAGTATGAAGAAATGTTGTGAGTAGAGAAAAGCAAGTTCTTTAAAGAAAATTAGAAAACACAAACCAGCTTGAATTCTCAATTTTTACTAACTTTTCTAAGCTGAAGCATGTTTTAAAGAGACTCATAGTCTACGAAATACTGAATTTTTGAAGGTAAATTTTGTGATGCCTTAGAGAAGGTCACTTACTACAACGTCCTTAAAAAATTACAGGGCACATTTCACCTCTTTTATGAAAGGCACATCTACATATGTCTTCAAATATGAATTACCTTATAAGTTAGTAAGCCCTCTTGTATAGAACAGAGCACAAAATTTGCTGGCACTCTTCTACTATTAGAGCCAGAAAACTCCATCTAGCTGATACTGCACTTACACGTGCAAAACAATTCCTATCAACCTGCAGATTTTCTAGTGAAGGGAAAAAAGTTTTATTTTTCAGATATCTGTCCATTGATCAGCACTTAACATGTAGTATTAAATTACAGAATTAATTAAGAAAGGCTGTATGACATGTATTTCATTATTCTGAAAAGTCTTAAGGGAGAATTACTGAAGTGTAGAGTAATATAGTCCCCTTAACAGAGGTAGCCTAACTTTTGTAATATTCAAAATATTAGAGAAGAAATACCTACTTACCACTAGAATTTGGCCTCTAAGATGTGAATATTTGCCTGGCTAAAAAATGCCATTTTTCAAATAGGAAAGAAATGTATCTGGCTTCAACTTTTCTAGCTACACGTAGTTTAATGCCAATATCTGCAGGTTGGACACCATGGGAAGCTTACTGAATCTGGCCCATAATTTATCTATCTTTTTTCCCCAACAGGAATCAATCCAACTACAGCTTTCAAGTTTTCCTAGCTTGCAAGAAGAAGATAAATCTAGTAAAGATGACTCCGAGAAAGAAAAAGAGAAGGATAAAAATAAAGATAAAAACAGTGAAAAAGGCAAGATCAGAATGTTATCAAAAGGTGAACTTAAAAATATTTAAATTATTTAAATTATCATTGTAGAAAGGATTGTTCATTTTGACAAGGATGTATTTCTTTATTTGTGTATATATAGACAGTAGAAGTCTTTTCATTCACTGAGAAAATTCAGAACCTGAAATGTGTGTACGCGTTTGAGTGTTTTTCATACAAACATCAGGCTTTGAAAGTGAAGAAATCTTCCAAACTGAGGTGTTTTATTAGATGTTATTTGTTTTCTTTAATGTAAAATCGGTCTTTTGAATGCTTAACCGTGTTGGTATAAACACATAAATGTATACGTAGATGTGTGATTGTATAATAAGTGTATATAGTGTATAAGACACTAATACACTTTTATCCATATTAATGATAATATATTGGCATGTAACTTGTGCAGTGTAGGCAGTAGAGAGTAATCCTCTTCACTGCTGCTCCTCTCTCGTGGAGAATTTATCTTAAATGCTGTAAGGAAATTCATCCATGACATTTAACCTGCATTGCAATCTTCTATTACCAGCTACCAAGGCTTCTTCAGGAAAGATGTTTTATCTAAATTTGGTACTGCTTTTTAAAATCTTTTTTATTAATCCATGATATAAAGTTGCATTGTAGTCTCCCAAAAATAATCATTGCCTACCTGGGTGTGGATCTGCAGCAGGTGTGAATTGTCATTTGGCTTCAATGGAGCTCTCACAGTTCATGCCAACTTGAGGATCTGTGTGTACATTTGAGTCAGGAGATAATGCTGAAAAATTAATTCTGGCTACTGTTACGCATCCCTATTACCTGCCTACTCCCAGGTGTCATTGGATTTCAGTCTTTTAAAGCAATTAAAGTTCCCACTGGCATGATTCCTCATTTGCTGAGTGTACAGCATTTATTGAGTGACGCAAAGAGACATTGATGAATAAAACTTCTTTTTCCTCATTTTTATAATGGTTTAAAGGAAGAACTTGGCAGAGTCTTGAATGGCATTGAAGGTTTCCTGTGTTTTTCAAATGACCAGCAGTTTCTATCAACGTTTAGTTTTGGTGCTGTGTTCTCAGTGGAGTGGTACAGAGAAACGATGAATGTCCACCTGATGCTTCAGAATGTAAATCTTTCTTGGCTGAACTCCAAATTGACCATTTTCTTTCAGAACATATTCTTTCAGATTGTTGCTGGAAAATTGATTTTGATTTATAGCATAGTAAATCGGAACTGTTGAAATGAAATAAATGAATGCAGGCTGTTTGTTTTTATTTTTCAGATTGCAGTCAAGAGTATACAGACTCAACAGGCATAGATTTGCATGAGTTTCTCATTAACACATTAAAGAATAACCCCAGGTAGGTATTTCCTGCATTAGAGCTGACATTCCTGAAATTATGGCTAGCAGTCTTTGATTTCTCATAACTGTACACTGTGTTTTATTTGTTCTGGAGATGGTTATGAGGGAAAATGTAAAGGAGGTAGGCTGTTAACTGAGAAAAATGCTATAAAAAGTCATCAACTTCTACTCCCCCATCCAGTCACCCATTGCTTAATTTCACTTTCAGTAACATCTGGTCTTTGTCCTTACCTTCTTGTACACAGCTCTACATGGTGATTGCAATAATATATTATAACTATTGCGGTTGGAGATTTGTATATGAATATAAAGTAGCTTTCTTCTAGCAGTGCTGCACACAATTAAAATCCTGTGCTTGATGCCAAATTCTGCTCTCAGTATTCCCATAGTTTTCATTTGGAGCTGCAAGCCCATCTCATCATTAAATTTGCCTCTAAACATCCAAGGGAAGATCTGTAACATTTTTATACATTGTGACTTTCAGTGTTACTTTCAGTTGGATGTGTTATGTCGGTACCATGTAATTCTGCAATTAATCCCAGCAGAACTGGGAATAATTGGGTACCTAACAACTTGCATAACCCCTTCTACGGATGACGGAAGGTCCTTCAATTGCTCTATCTGTGCAAAATGAGAAATTTCAAAACAACTAAGGAATGATGGGACTCTGCCAAGCTTAGAAATGTGTGGAAATATGCTGGGGGAACTTCTGAATGTTTTTGACAAGGGAGAAGGGGAAAAAGGAACATCTGAGACCTTCCAGTCAAAACCAGAGCATTTTGCCTGAAAAATACTGTGTCATTGCCTCGTGGGAGCCACAGTTCAAAGGTGGTGTTCTTCATTGTGCTAACTAGATTAGATGTGTCCAGCTTTCTTGCAGCAAATCAACACCTTGTGGAAGATATATCTCAAGAAAAATGTTTAAAATTTCTGTGGGTAGCAGCTCTTCTTGCGAAAGATGTAGCTTAGCTGGAAATCTCATTTTCCGTCAAAAAAGGGTGAAAAAAGACCAAAGCTATCCAGAGCAGTGAGAGTCTTTCCATGCAATGCATTGATTGCAGCCTGTTGTGGCCAGAAGCGCTTTCAGACCATAGTTGAGCTCATAGAAGAGTGGAATCTGTGTGTCACTGAAGGTGCAGAAAAGCGGGCTGAAGTCTTTTGCAGATGATCCGGGGTAAAAAAAGCATGTTTCATTTTTAATCAAGACGACTGACAACACTGCCGAAATAGCCTTACAAACATTGATATATGAATATATTCCTCTAAAATGTCTATTCATAGTTGATGGTACAAATCCTTGCGTTTCTTTTTGACAGGGACAGAATGATACTCTTGAAAATGGAACAGGAAATTATTGATTTTATTAGTGACAACAAGTAAGTTGAGTTCCACGCTTGGTTTATTAAGTCACGTGCGTGTGTTGCAGTGGGAGTTGTGCAAGGGATATGCTCATATGGACCACAGTGCTCCTGAGGGCTGTTACTGGCACGCTGCAAGAGCAGGCTTCTATTTCCTGCCACGTGGTGGGACTGCTTAAAATAAAGTAGATGTAAATGAAAACCTTTTGTTTTTCATTGTGTTCTAATTGCACTGGCTCCGCTCATTTAGATCCAAAAATATAATTAAAGCTTTTAGTGTAGAGGATAATCAAATGTGTTATCTCATGGCTTTTCCTTTGTGCTGTGTTATTCTAATGCATTGGAAAAGAAAACTGAACTTAGGCAAAGGGATTCTTGCTACTATGTGGTCTTTATAATAAAATATTCCTGCAGCTTTAAAAATAGAGAGTCCCAATAGCAGCAGAGGAAAAAATTGTGCTGATGGGAAATAAGCATTTTGTCAGTAATAGAGGAAAAAAGGAGTGTTTGCCGAACTAGATCTTTCCAGAATTGCCCTGCATCTGACCTTTGGGAGAAAGGCAGAAAGCTGTTGCCAGTGTCTCAGCAAATCTGTAGGATTGGTTGTGCAGGGAGCATGAGTGGGTGTGGGGGTTTGGGGGACGAGTTCTTCCCAACACACAGAATACTGACTAAGTACCGTGAAGCATGAGCTTTGTTTGTCCCAATGTTGCACATGGAAATGTGCTTATTAGAAATTCTAAAATTAATTCCTTTTTTTTCTTTCAGCCTTTCTGTAGCAAACATTTATATGTAAATGCATAACAGAGAAGTTCTCAGTGAGATTTCTGTCCACTGAATTGTCAAATGTATTGCTATTTTCATTTATTTATAGCTTAGAGGGAAATGTAATTATCAATGCTATTTGTTTCCGTTGTTTCTAGTAATCACTATAAAAAGTTCCCTCAGATGTCATCGTATCAGAGGATGCTAGTGCACAGAGTGGCAGCTTATTTTGGGATGGATCACAATGTGGATCAGACTGGAAAATCTGTAATTATCAACAAGACCAGCAATACAAGAATGTAAGTAACAACACTTATGTTTTTCCTTGTTCCCTTTCTCAAGACAAGAGCTGGTTTGTACCATCACTGCGTGGGGTAATTTTTTTGTATATATATATATTTTTATTTGTTTTTGTAGGAGGAGTGAGTGCTGTTTATTGTTTTCTAGCTTGGGAAGGGAGGACAGGGCTCTCCTGGTGAGGTTCGCTAAGGCTATAAAGATACAGAAGGAGAAATCAACCTAATTGATCTCTTGCAAGAAAACATGGTATCTTGGAATGTTAGTTTTCCTCATTCCTTAGTGCTACCACTTTGCTACAGAAGTGAGCTTGTTGCTTTGCAAGTCACCTGATACCATACAGCTCCATCCTAAATAGCCCAAACATATTTGGAAGATTACTTCTTTCCTTGTTCTGACTCTTCCTGCTTCAAGAGTCATTTTCTGCCCAGCCCAATTATTTAGGATTTGGTTTCCCTCCACTGCCTGCCACCATTCATTCCCTTTTCTTCTCTTCTCACCTTGGTTCTACTTTATTTTCCCTTCAAATCTCACTGTTTGACTACAGTGTTTCTGTGAAATACAAATTCCTTCTGATGGTTCAAATGCACTGCAAAATTCCTGGCAGATTAAACCTTTGCTGGCACGAGTTCTGTGCTCCTCCATGAACCTGTATAAACTAAAACAAACCAAAACTCGATATGAGCTGTGGTAATGTGTCCATGCCTAATCACCATCACTTTTCCTGCCAAGTGCCACATGTGTATTAAACACAGCCTTCCTCTTTCTCTCTACCTATAAACTACATAATGAAGAGGAAGTAATTACAGCTGGGTAATGAAGTTTTAGTATCTGGTATTGGAACAGGAAAGCCCCATTTGAAAATTGTGTACTTCCTGTATTCAATTACTAGGAGAAATATAAACATTTATTTCATTTATATATCCAGTAGCTAGGTGATTTATTTATATGCAGTTGCAGAGAGCATTTTTTTTTAATGTTATTAGCTTCTCCTGTAGAAGGGTGGGAGGACTTGGGAATGGTGCTGTGCAGGGCTGGGAGTTGGACTCAGTGATCCTCATGAGTCCCAACTCAGCTTATTCTGTGATTCTGTGACTACTTAATCAATGGAAGATCAATGCACATTGGAATTTTCTATTTCACTGAGCCCTAAAAGTCTTCCATGTGAATGTAGTAAATTTAAGATAATGGGCAATTTATTTTAGATCCTTTTCCTGGGCTGTCCCTGAGATACTTGGACATCTGTGAAACAGCACTTGGGCATTAATGTTTTTAACGATTTGAGTAAAGAGCGCACTAACAGTTTTATTTTCAGAAGTCAAGAGAATTACAGTAGCTTGATAAAACACTCAGGCTGCAAAGGCTTAGCCTCAGGATCTGATAATAACCTGCCCCCTGCAAGGGCTATCTTTGGTTATGAATAAGAAAAAGCTGGGTATTCAGCAATCTGGTGTTCAGTTTTGAGCTGAAAATGAGTCTTCTCTTAAACAAAACACAATCAAACATATTTGAATGCCCTTTAAACATTTCTCTTCATAGTCCTCCCTTTTTCCTTCACATCTATGTCAGTATTGCAGTGCACCAACTGCTACAGGTCTTTCCTCACAGCATTGCCTTCTCCTGTTTGACTTGATAATAGAATAATACTAACACATTAATATCTGTAAATGCCTTGCTCTGCTGTGTGGCTTTCATCTCAGAGATGGGTAGCACTGGAAGCACTGTTGGAAATGCTTACACGGTGCTTCTGAAGAGGACACTGAAGCCTTCTTTGACAGTCATAGCTTTATCTGAGTGCTCTGGTGAAGCTGTGGCTTCATGCGTGGTGGGAGTGAGCAAGCAAGGCTGTTTGCTAGGTATGAACTGCCATTGTTCCAAGCTCAGCAGGTAGGATGCTGTAGGGATATAATGGATCGAACAGCCCTTTCAGCTGTGGTCTTGCAAACTGGACATGAGGCCATTAAAAATTGGTAATGACACCATTCCTGTCTAGATATTCCAGAAATAAATGCAGGGCTTTGCCCCTCTGTTGACTGTAAGTACAGCTGTTTTGTAAGCACCACGCAAGCCGCAGATTTCTTCCCTCTTCAGTGACTCGGTGGTAGGTAACAGGATTATATGGAGCTCGTATTGCCTTGTGGTGCTTCCAGTGTGTTATTTACTTTATTTTGATATTACCATAAAATAAAGCTTTTGTGAAGTGGCTGTTTCTTTTCATAACTGGAGGAGATGGCATGTTTTTTTAAAATGTCCCTGACTCTGACAGAAAATAGTTTGTTCTTATCTGGCATGAATAAGGGCTGATGAGATTTTATTATCCACAGCAAATATTGTGTAAGTTCCACATCTGAAAGTGTCCAATGCGATTTCATATGTTCTGCATTTCACTGCTCTCACAGGAGACAGTTTTGTGCAGTTTCAAATCAACACCAAATACTGGGAATATGTTGACTCTATTAATTACTACTTGGACAGTATCCAGAATACCGGAGAATCTGAAGAGTGTCTGAAACGCTGTTCAACGTGGTTATGCTGTGCTGTAAGCCTGAGCCTTGATAGCTTTATGTGAATTTATGGAGAGACCCCACAGACAGATGTTCTGAAGATTTGCATTTTGGCAATAAATTATATCTTTACGGCATGCGGTTTCCAAACTACTGTAGCTACTGCTGTGGAGAGAGAAGAATATTCTTGCATACTCAGGAATTCATAAATTCTGCACTGGCTGTGACTTCTGTGTACGTGTGCCTTGTTTGGGAAGAGCATATGACTCTGCAGTGTGGGCTTGAATAAGCACCTTGTGCTTATTTCTTTGGCTGGGTGAGGGTTTGTGTCACATCTCTGCTCCCGCTTGCAGGCGATGAGTTCTTCCCTGGCTCCAGGTGGTGAGGTGCGTTTATCCTGTTCAGCAGAGACCTCCTGTGCTCGTTGCCTGCAGGTGCTTGGAGGTACAAGTGTCAAAAGAGTTAATGGTTTTGAGATGAAAGGGCTGGTTGTAAAACTCTGGTATCAGCGTTCCCTTACGGGTGTCTCAGAAAGGACTGTGTCAGTCAGGGAATGAGCATATGAATGGAGCATATCGGGGCATTTCCGGGCTTTCATTAACTGGCTGTCTTAGGGCAATGTGTATCCACTTTTATATACCTATGCCTGTAAAGTACCTACTTTATGGAGGTTTGGAATATGAGAAAGTGTTTATTGAAGAAGTTGTAGCTGGAAGGAGGGCTGCGATTTCTCTGTTCATCCATGCTGCTTTACATAGAGGGGGAAAAAAGATGGTAAAAAATTCATGAAGATTTGAATGTCTGGAAGTGCAATCCTGCAGCTTTCATGAACTCTCAGTGACGTCTCTCTTAAAAATACAGTCAGACAATAATGGCAATTTTTCAGACTGAAGAGTATTTATAATGAAGAGCTTAATCTAAGAATCTAAGATGCCTTTTTTTTCTTTAATTTTATTGGAATGTGAATGAGTCATGCTGTTTTTAAAGCTTTTTTTTAAGAAATGAAATTTTACCAGACAGTGAGGACCTCAACTACATAAATGTTTGTTGACCTTAATAAAGTTAAGTCTCTGTATTATAGCTCTCATTACAGAATAGTGGATTTTAAAAACAAATTTTCTTTTCATATGATGTTTGAAATTTAAAATAGGTGAAAAAAGAAAACAACTTAAAAAATAAATTTCATGATCTCATGTCTTACAACACCCTACCTAACTAAACCATCAAATTTTTGAAATCTTATTCTCAGCAGTATACATGAGAAAAATTTATTAGAAAATGAAGGAGGATTTTGGTTTTTGTTATTTTATTTTTATAGTCAAAGAACTCAAATACTGCTTAAAATGGGAAGTCTGCCTTGCTCCGTATGAAACTGCTCTTGTGTCATCATTCTAATGTATATTTGTCTGTCATCTGTGTCTGCCTGTCATCTATCTAAAGATACACAGAAATGTATGGGGAACTTAAGACAGTGAAATACGATATAAAGAGGAGTTTGGAATTGGGGCAGTATGTTAGACAGGGCATCCCTTTTTGGAGCCAAAAAATGTGTACGTGCCACCTTCTGTTCTGCATATTCCTCATAATTCCTATCAAACAACTGGAAGTACTTCAGGGTTTTTTGCAGAACTGTTCATATTGCTGGATGTATCAGTTCAATCAGATTCATTGATTTGGTTATCTGTAGCTGAGTGGAGAATTGTAGGGGAAACATGTTTGGTGTGCTCGGTAAATCAAAAGGGTTTTCATTTGGTTGAGATCATCAGCCATGTGACAAGCATGTCTGTACCACAGCTTACACGTGCATTCATGTACTTTTTTTATATAAATGTGAGTGGCAGGGTTCATCAGAACCAAGAAGGTAGGATGCTTATGCTATATAATGCTGTGTTTAGACATTTTCGTACATTCTGAAGGTGATAGCTATTATGAACTTCATACCAATTCTCACATCCTCAGTTCTGACTGTTTTATTTTTCAAGAGCATTGTGAGTTATGATCCTTGTGATGCATGGGTTTTTTCCTACTCTGTTAATATTATGCTGGCTCAGTTGGAAGGTGTTTTGGTGCCTTTGAGATGCTTCAAAAACTTGAGGCAATATTAAGCTGTTATGTGCATTACAGGGGCTCCTTATAATCTCGACATGAACTGTATCAGCAGAAGGAGACTGCTGATAATGTTCAAGTTGTACTTTGAATAACGCGCAAGGGTTTTGTAGTTTGGCACACAGTCTGTGTTATGCTGCCTCCTCTGTTTAAGAGAGGTTTGAATCGAAAGCAAAGAAGGAGAGTTCTTGTTGGGTTTCTATTGTGTATTCACTGAGTGATCTTGCTGTAGGTAACATCTATACTAGTAGAGGTGCGCTGTGACAATTCCACCATCTTCAGAGTCTGAACTTTTGTACAGGATCCTACAGGCATGTCCGTAAAATGCCATTCACTGAACATGGCAATTTCAATGAAGAATGACCATTATATGTTTCTAGAGTTTTTTTTACCCTAGGCTGAAGTGCCAAGAAGACTTCCTTGAGATACCAAGTGTTACAGCCTTTGGAGCATGCAGAAAAGTATGCCTTTCCCCTTGACTGAATAAGGTATTCAGTGTAAATGACTTCAATTTCTTTAAGCTGTTGTTTGGTGATGGGAGAGATGGGACATTTTAGCGATACAGGAGTAGTGACAAGCGTACACCTGGACATGGAGACCTCTTTTGTAAAATCTCAGTCAAAGCAGTTCAATGTTTGCCAGAGCATTTGAAGAACAGTTTTGTTACCCTCCCTGTTGTAAACCAGAATAGTTATCTTGCAAATGCTTTGCTGCATGGTGTTACTCCATCTGCGTTTAAGCACCTCATGCTATTCTTAATTATTATGTATGTACTGAGAGGAATGATCTCATGAGAGCAGAATTGCTTTTATGAGCCACATGATGCATGAAAACGTACGTGAATACCCTTATTTCTGGTTTTATTATTTTCATTGGAGTCTGGCATTATATTTTTTTCTTCAAGGGACTGTGGAGTCAGAGGACCTCTGTTTCCTGTTGTAGTTACCTCTTTTCCATCTTCGCTACAGAACAGTTACTCCTTGGCTACTAAGAAATAAACAGAAACTGGAGATATCCAGATGTCCCCTCTGGTTTGCAACTGCTGTTGCTCAGTCAGTATTACAACATTGTCTGCTACAAAGGTGTAGAGAAATAAAAGGGTGCATAGTAGATGTATACAACTAAAATGAAGAAATTGTCTGGGAAATAACACTGTAATTGGCTGAGACATTTTGGTTTAAGATGAACTAATACATTATATGCCTAATAATGTAGTAAGAGCATCAATAAAAGAATAATGTATAATAAAAACTTTGAGGTTATGTAGCTACATTGTCACACGTAGCATTTAAGTAACAGATTACACTGGTTATCATAGATTTTAGGGCTTTTTCATACAAAAAGAATCTGTTTACTTCAGTTGGGGATTAAATGATTAGAAAAAAACAATGTTTGTTTTGTTAATAATAGTTGAATAGGACAGCCTTTTATTTTCAGCAAGCATTCTGTAATTTTAGTCATATTTCTCTTTTGCATGAAAGATACAGGTGAAAAAGCATAAATCCTTAGTACACTGGAAGCTGAGTTGAATTTGACCCTTAAATACTGGCTTCATTCTTACTTCAGTGTAAACTGTATACTGGACCCATAGAAATTACTTATTCTGTAAATGAGATGTTAGGGTTAATGAACCAGTTCTAATAGCTCCCATATTAAATTTTCATCTAATGTAATTTATTAAAACTAAATTGTTTATAATGAAGGTGGACATGTGCTTTTTACAGCTGTTCTATACTGTGATGAAATACTAGGTAAGTGTTAATCAGAAGATACCTATGGTATTTCTTCTTTTTATTTTTTTACTTTTTAATATTTTTAATCACACAACTTAATAGTATACGTTTTATTAAACCTAGAAGGTTACTGTCACCTGCTCTGTGTGGGTAGATGGAAGGTTGCCCAGGAAGAGAGTGCTATGGAATAGCAAGTAGGTAATTTGGTTGAAGGAAGCTCTTTCTTGCATGAGTAATTAATCCTTGTGCACGTTCAAGCTGTAGTAAGGAAGTGCTCATTAATCAAGATGCTGTTTGGTCACTTATACTTTCAAATCACTGGAGAGAGATCTGGAAATCTGAGATGACCCCTGTGCTTTCCTCAGAGGCCACAGTTAGTAGGTGAAGTAATGGCTTTATACCTGAGCGTTTAAGAAATAAGGTGTTGAAATTTGAGCAAGTAAATTTTAGAGGTGGTTTAGATTGGTTATATAATTGCCTTTTGCTCTTCTGTAGCCTGCCTCATTTTTAACGCAGGAAATAGGAGTCATAGAAATGTAAAAAGTATTACGAGTTTTGAGAAATCTTTGTCCATTGTTTCAGCTTGCTGCTTCTAGGGTAGCCTCGTGAGGCTGTCTCTGACAGTTTATTAAAAACAGGCCCTCTTCTTCGGGCCAGTGATTGTTCAGAGTACGCCTTCTGATCCATGAGTCCTCCTGCTAGAGATGGCAAAAATGTTCGTGGCGTGAAGCAGAAGTCAGAACAAGAATTTGTTATGGTATTAATGTGGATATGTGTGAGGAATTTCAAGAGGACTGATAGTTTCTTTGTTAACCTGCTGGTTTTTGGTGAACCATCTTCAAATCTTCAGTAGTCTTAAAATCTTGAATTTGCTTCCTTTTTCTCTCTCTCTTCCTTGTTAATTTTTGAACTTCTGAAATAGAAAAATGTAATTTTAAATAGATCACAGCAGTTATGCAACACTGTAATTTTCAGCCACTTACAGAATATGCCACATCTTTAAAATCAGATATTAATGAATTCCATAATAAACTATGCTACCACTTCTGAGCCTCTATTAGCTGGAAATAAATTGGCGCTGTGCAAGATGTTCAGTCTCAATAGACACCCTGAATATCAAGAATTAAATCCGACTGGGGAGAGAGCAGCAGAAGGAGGTCCCTCAGTAAAGAAATAATCTTAGTTTGATCACTGGAGGACAGCAGAGCATTTTGAAGCTCCTAAAATGGTCCCTGCCTGAGAGAGGACATCGTGCTTCTGCCCCGTCTATCAGAAGAGCTGGTATTTGCATGTGCCCTTGGCCTGCTGGCTTGTCTCCTTTGTTCAAAGCCTGTGTTCTGGCCCAAGAACACTGGGCAAAATACTGAAATTTATAGTCAAGCAGATGCTCAGGGAGCCAGGACGTACTGTTTTTGCATCCGTACCTTAAAACAGGATGATTTTCTGGAAATAAGGTTTAGGAAGGCTTGTGAGGGTCATGCCTTGTGCAATGATACCACAACATTAGATTGGGGTTTTTAAGTACTGTGTCTTTGAAATCCCTCAGGATCTGGCCCTCTGCTTCGTCCACGCACAGCATAATTTGGCATGAAAAAGATTCCTGTAGCATCATGATGGATGGACAAAGGTGACATAATAAAACCTCATAGTCACTGAAGGAAAAATGCTTCCATGAAGTATTCCTGCCTCTTTTTTTCAGTCCTGCTAGAGTTATTTGCAACCCCAGTCAGAGAGGAAGAATGCCTGTGAAAATAACTTGTGACTTTCCACATCCCTGTTTATTAGTTGCTGAACATGTTTAGAGGCCAGCTGCTGTTCTGAAAAAAAAAATAAAGAATATATGACCTTATACTAGGGAAAACGTAGCACTTGGTTTTTGCAGATTTTTTTCCCCCATGCTACAAAGAAGGCAGTACCTTGAAGAACTGTCTTGTGCAGGACTGATATTTTTTTTTATATCTTCTAATGTGCTTTTACCATCATAACAGAAGTTCTTAGTGACTCATATGATAAAAGCAGCAATCTGTTAATGAAGCATTTACCTTCAAATGATTGCAATGCCATCTTGAGTGGTTTTAAGTATTAAGTTGTGATACTATAACTGCACTGTACTTTAACAATTATCTATATTTAAATTCCCATTCTGGCTTTTTGAAACTGTGTTTTAGCATCCATCAGCCCCTAAATACATGAAGCCTATTTGAAGGGTGTAATTTTGGGCCCTCATTCTTGAAAAACATTGTTCTGGTAGAATTTAATCCACTAATTTAAACTGTAGGGCTGGAATTATGCCCTGCTCATTAAGTTGGGCGATGAACCTTTTGACAGTGATGATATTTGCTTCCAAGTTCTGTAAATTCTCTGACTCTCAGTATTCGTTCCTGTGCCTCCATGATGAAATCAGGCATTTGTACTGCAGATAATAGAGTTTTGCCCCTCAAGGTGTAAAGCAAAGAGACAGTAATGCTTACATAGTTTTACTAGGGTAGTAATGCAGAACCCTAGGAGACCTTCAGCCTAAAACCGAAAAAACACTCAGCAGGCAGATAATAGTAGATACTCACAAACTAGCGCAGCAGGAAAGGCCACCATACTGTGTCACAGCATGCCTTCAAAATAGAGGCCAACGTGGTGTTGGACTGAGCAATCAGTTTAATTAAAGACAAGTGTAAATAACAAGAAAACACTGTTAAACCATCAGAGCACCTGCATAAGAGTGCCCCAAATCTTCACAACTTCTTTGAATCCTGTCAGCAGCAGCAGTTCTCTCTGGCTCTTGCTACTCCATTGCTCTCCTCGTGGTGTCCTTGTGTAAGATCGTTTTTGTCAGTTATTCATTTTGTTTGCCAGATGATGATTCTGAGAGTACCTCGGGTGGTGTTTTTCCCATTCCTAGCTTCATTACCCTGCCTATTTTTCACTTCTTGTTGCCATTCATTCAGGAGAGGAATATTAACACTCTGTCTCATGTAATGTGCATTAAATGAAGATTGCATTGCAAATGTGAAGTTCGATTTTTTGGGCTTCTGTCCACCCCAGTGATCTCCCCTTTTGAACTTGCATTCTTGTGTGGGGTTTTCAGACAGCTGCTTAGCTGCTACCTGCGAGGCTTTTGCAGATGACATATACTAAGTGCTTGCTAGATAATTTAACTGCATCAGGCACTGTAATGGCAAACCCATCTTTTCCACACATGGTGAGGCTGTTGCTTCTTTTGAAAGGCATCTTACAACAGCCTGTGTGCTGTAGGGCTGTCAGAAACATATGCCTCATAATAAAGATTTACGTGCTGTATAGAAGTCAGCCCTGACAATACCAGACTGTTTGTGAGCTGTGCTAATGCAGTGACTAAGTCTTCAGAATTGTAACATTCAAAGCTCGTGCTTGTCTCTCCCATTTGTCCTTTGGTGTGGAGTCTGTGCTTCCTGACTCTTAGACAGTTATTTCAGAGCCAATTAACTTATTTTAAATGAATACAGGTTTTCTTCTCCTCAGTATTTCTTTTCTTATCTCCTGTGCAAATAGAGGTCTATGAAACTGCATTAGTTTTCTTGGCAGACTCAAGGAAATGCCCTGTTCCTTCCTTAGTCTGTGTACCCTAATAGCTATTACCATTCTGCAATATGTTTTTAAAATCTGTAATTTGATTAAATAGCGAATACCTGGTTAAGGTAGTTAGGGCTTGGGGTTTATTCATTACCATTTACAAGGGTTGACTCAGAATCAAAAGTATTAAATGAGCATGTAATGGGGAATTCTCCTTAAAGAGTCCATGTAAAAAATATGCCTGAGGGATGAACTCTGTTTCCTGTCATCCAGAGATAAATTGAAAGGAAATCTACTGAAGTGAACTGAAGTAGCTCACATTAAAATCACCATAATGATAGTAGAAAAACATTATCTAATGCTATCAAAAAACTTTTTTCCCCCTTCCTGACACACAGAAATATTTTGCTGCTTACTCCAGCTTTACCATTTCCAAAATACAAACTTCATTGTAAGGAATGATTTCAGAAAGGTGCCCTTGGGGCCCTGCTTAAGTAAGGACTGCAGATAGCTTTTAAGGAACTATAATATCAGAAAGGAAAATGGCCAACTTAGAACAGACACAGAAGCCATCTAAAAGGTACTGATGGAGGTTTGTTCCACTATGGATTTGTTACTAGATAACTGACTCAGTGTTTCATAAAGTGACAGCATGGTTAAGGTGTGAAGGATTCTGGAAGTCATCTTGTCCAATTCCTGCTCAAGCAGCACCACCTGGACCCAGTTGCCCAAGACCATGTCCAGGACCATCCCTAGGATGGAGACTCCACCACCTGCCTGGGCAACCTGTGCCAGTGTTTGGTCACCCTCACAATGAAATCATTCCAAGCACAGAAACAAGAATTTTCACCCATCTCTTGAAGTGACCATTACAGTATTCTACCAATACAAAAATGAAGCCGAAAGAGTTGAAATGATCATTGGCTGCCTGGGAAGGAGCACAGCCACTAGAAATGGGTTAACAGTATTGCCCTGAGATTTTACCTGGGTATTCTCCCCAAGTCTAGACCTGGTATTGCACAGAAGCATGTAGAAGTGCTCCTGAGCCAGGGAAAAACACTGGATAGTAGGGTTAATGATGCCTGTTACATACTGTGCCTGGCCTTGGGTCAAACTGATCACTTGACAAAAAGTGATCTCATTTTTTACTGTGAGGAATAAAACAGATTAGGAAATTGTTTAAAGTGATGGAAGCAGACTTTGCAGAAGTTTGTGGATGTACAGAGAGTTTTAGGAAGCTTTTAATGGTGAAATGTTTGGGTGCTGCAGGACACCTACTGAAGCTGGCCACCCAGAGGTATCCTGCTGGCACCTACCTGAACATCATGGTGCTACTTTTCTTGGCAGGTTGGAGAGGAGAGGTTGTCTTGGCTGCTCAAAGGGCCTGTGCTTTCTGGCCGATCTGGGAGTGAGAAGGAGACTGCGCAGCTGCCTGAGGATGCACTAACTTACTGTCAGGTCCAATCTCTGTTAAACATTCGTAGTGCCTGATCAAAAGTTTTGCAGGGACGGAAGAAAGGTGCTCTATGTTTTGTTCAGAACCACATTGTCAGAAAGGTGACTGAGCTACCTGACAACTGTTAGGAAATATGAAGTGAGTTCATATGCAATTGTGCTTTTGCGAAGTTGCGTTTTCAGGGCACAGATGTTTTGCTTCCACTCATACTGTCAAGCAATAAGAATTTGGATGATCAAAAGGTTATGTTAGATAAAACCAAAACAAAGAAAAAACCATGCCAGACTTGACATCTTTTTAGCCTGTATGCTTTCCCCTTCCCTTTGTGTTGGTTTCTAAGCCTTTAAGGTATAACTGGGTCATACTTATTGGTTTTCTCAGTAGAGTCCCCAAATTACAAAAATCCTATTGACTTAAAAGGTATTTTCTTCCTAAACTTCTTTCTCTGGAGTAGTAGGCTTTGAGATTCTCAAATGATGCAGTAATTGCATGGAGGGT
Source organism: Callaeas wilsoni (assembly GCA_013398955.1). Classification (NCBI taxonomy): domain Eukaryota; kingdom Metazoa; phylum Chordata; class Aves; order Passeriformes; family Callaeidae; genus Callaeas; species Callaeas wilsoni. The sequence goes on from VWPU01018057.1 coordinate 194,612, forward strand.
AAATGAAATACTGAATGGGCTAAATGAAATCCTGTCATACAAGTAGACAGGATTGCTTGTAGGCAAATATTTGCATATTGTTTTTCTTGCACGTGGCTCTTACCAAGTAGATGCGTGTACTGTCACCTAGGGTCAACCCACCAATATAATACAGGTATTGTAGGTTATTTGGGATGTGATTTCTGATTTTTTTTGGAAGATCCCTAAATAGCGAAGAGTACTTGAGTTAGTGATAATGCCTTCAGAAGTTCTCAATGTCATCAAAAAGGCTGTGCAAGTCCCATTTTTAAAATTACTCTGAATTTTTTTTAGGGTCTGAAGACATAATTTAGGTATCCAGCGTGGCAATAGTGAATAAGTTCCTGATTTTTTAAATGGGTTTTTAGTTATAATAATTGTAAACCTTGCTTTGATTTCAGTAAGAACTTAATTCATGCCATACTAAAAATAATCTTGATAAATTCACTCCCTTACATGCATGAACACAATCCGATATATTGTGCTGACTGCTAGTGACAGTATCAGCTAAAAAAGCTCAGAAGAATAAACTCACATGAGATTAATTCCCTGCATCTGCTGTATTACTGTAATTATATACTGTGTTAGTATGTTGACACGACACTGCATCTTACACAAAATTGCTTATTATTTTATTCATTTTCAAGCAGTTGATTCACCTGCAAATTCATAAACTAATGTAACAGATTTCCCTAGAATAACCACAATGTCTCTATTTCCTTACATCAAATGCATTATACAGTTACAGGGAACTTTAAAGCTGGGAATGTGGAGTTTACACTGGCCTCCATCAGTGGAACAAACCCAAACCTTTTCAGAGTCAACCCGTCCTCTACCCAAGTGATTCAGAACATTTGGTTTCACTTGGTTTTAAACATTTCTTGCCATCTGTATCCTACTTATTTTATCCTACTGTATCCTATTTATTTTTGCAATAGATGTTAGAAATGAAAATGCAGTGGACAGTATTGAAGAGAAAAACACAAGCACACGTGTGAATATCTTCTTTAAAATTGTTAGTCTATGTTTCTTTCCACTGATGATTTTCAATGTTTAAGGGATGGCCTACAGGTTGGTGTGCCTGAAGATACTTGGTGTGGTATCCTAAATCTCACTTGACAGTCTTCCCCCAGGCTTTGCATCCCTATCAGCTGAGCTGGTCATGCTCTTTGCGACCTTGCGGGTAACGGTGGCCCAGAGCTGCAGAGGTGACTGAGAGGGGTGGACCTTCTCATGGTGCTGAAGGTACCCTGGCACTCCAGAGTGCTCTGCACGTTTGCAGAGTCTCTCTGCCCAAGCAAATTTCTTTTCACAGCTGGAGATTGATCACCTACTGGGCTTGTAGATTAATTTTATTGACAGGCACATACTGAATCATTAATTTTGACTCGTGGCTTGATCTTATACTTTACCTAGTCTCTCATGAAAAATAGAAACATTTTATAAATAGTAAATGAAGTGAAAATGGGATTTAAAATTTAAAATAATGCAATGAAGTATGAAAATCATGTTATTGTTTAAATAAGTTAGTAATTGGAGGAGACTTTTTTCAAAATTTTCAAGCTTTTGTTCTAATTTTTCTCTCTCTAGCTACTTTTTTCCTGAATTTTAAAATCTAATTCATTTATTTTCTTTTGTATATAGTTTATTAGATGCTCAGTAGATAGTTTACAGCTCTAAATTTTACACTGATGGTACAACTGCAGAAATTTTGTTTGTGCTTTAGGATGTAAAACCAGAAAAATAACAGTTCTCAGATAGTCCTGTCAAAGTAGAATATTTGCATGAATGAACTTTCATTTCTGGCTGTGCAGGCATAGTGCTCATTAATGGGAGCAAAGGGAGAGCAACCCACCTAGCAATCCATTAATGGGGCTTTTTAGCCTTTCTGTTTATGAGGAAACATAATGAATGACCCATTAGATTATGAAACTACTATGCAGAGAGCCATGGGCTCTCTCTGGGCTTTCCCTAAAGAAGGCTAGTAGGGCATCCAGAGAATCTAGTCACTTGAGCGATGTGACTAGCTATGGATGGTGGACAGAGATTTCTTGAATTGTCAAAATCTGTGGAAATTGGGATGGTGGGTTTTGTCACTTTGTCACAAAAATGCAAATTTTGAGCAGAAGCAGAAGTCCTCAAAATTCATACAGAAAGAGAGGCAGGATAGCTGGTGTGCTTACTATTGAATTTCTTACGGTTTATTACAAATGTTTCCTGTGCATCGGACAATGAATTGTTATGGACTGCAATTATGGCGTGAATATGTGCTGTATTTTGATTTGAAATCCATAATGCTGTAACAACAAAATGGTTGCTGATTTATGCATCTGGTTTAATTTTCTGTTGTGAAATAAGATGAAGCTGGGAGGTTTTTTTAAAGTTTGTAGAGGACTTTTATTTGCAGAAGCACTGACTTCTTTAAATTTTAACTTTTAATTTCTTCACCATTGCTTCCGTTGATGTCAGTGGAAGCTTCCTGGCTTGCTTGTGTAGGTATCTAGACATGAGCATCTCCTACCACCGCTGCTATTGGCAGCTCTTTCCGCACTGAGCACAAGGCTTGTGTTCCCTGACAGAAATCTCACGGTATATTACTGCTTTTAAAACACAGTTTGTGCAGTAATAGCCCCTCAGTCGGGTGAGAGCAGCATATGAATGTGAGCTCAGTTCCTGAGGCCATTGGTCACCCTGTTGATGTGGTTGGGCTTAAGACACTGCAGGTTTAAACACTGCAGGCTTAAAACATTACCACTCTGGGAGTGGTGAACGCTGCAGCATTATTTATTGACAGCTACGAGGCATTGGCAGTGACCAGCTTGGCCACAAAAGTTGCTTCTTAAAATTCTCTTTTTGTGAGGTGATATAAGATAATGATTTTTGTACAAGGTGAGAACATGGAACGGCATCATAACAGCTTGTAAACCTGAAAATGTTGAGCCAAAACCAGTGGGGTTTGGGTTTTAAAATAAATAAATGTGTGAGTTTAAATTGGTGAACTAATCAATACTCTATGATTGTTCTGGAGTATTTTTCCCACTTAATGGTGATGAGATAAAAATTTGTTTAAGCAAAACATCATCAGTCCTTCCCTTTACCTCTTTTGCTTCCTAGGAATGAGGAAGCTCTTGAGTGTCTGGTTTTTGTTTTGTTTTGTGTTTTTTAAGATTTCTACCACTTTTTCCTTGCTTTTCAAGATGGATAGGCTTCACTAAGGGGCAGTGTTGCTGGAGATCCCAGCTACTGAAGGAAGCAAATTAACATACAGTATGGTAATTTGTTTTCCCTGTTCTTCAGTCACAGTGAGGAGAGTCTAAATATTTCAGTGACTGAGACTTTGGATTCCCATTCCTTGCTACACAACAACAACAAAAGCTATTTATAGCAATAACAGTTAGCAGCAATACAGCAGCCTCAGACAGCTATAGGCAGCATCTCACAAATGTTAACTGCTTTTGCACTGAATGCCTCTGTGTAAACAAAGAGCACTGAGAAATAAAGATCAAAGCAAAACCAAAAGAAAGATTTTTTTATTGCTATGTTTTACTTTGCTGGCAGACCAGAGCAAAGGTTTTCTGAACATTTAAAAGATGAAAAAGGTGAAGAATCCCAGAAGCGATTTATCTTGAAGCGAGATAACTCTAGTATTGATAAAGAAGACAATCAGGTTGGTTCTCGGTTCGAGAGTTGCTGAAATTTGTTCTGTTTTTGAAGGTGGGCTGACTGATGTTATTGTTGTTCTTTTGTTGTTGCTCTCCTCCTCCCCTGCCCTCCTGCCCGTCCCCGCCTCCTTTGGCATATGTACCACCGTGGGTGGCGTCGAGCCCCAGCGTGGCCGCTTCAGCCGTGGCAGTGTGTGGGTTTGCATGGGTGGTTTGCTTGGCGCAGGACTTGCTGCATGCCCACGGGAGGGGGAATGCCGCTGGCTCCGGGCTGCGTGGAAGGCTGTGTCAGTCGCATTCCTCAATGTCTTGCCTAACTATGGCAGTTGTTACGCTCCCTGTAGCTTCCTTCTTCTGTTGTACCCCTTCAGAGTTGGATTTCAGTATGGACCAGTGATGAACTGATGTAGCCCAAAAAGGAGAGAGGAAAAAAATGTGTTAAAAAAAAAAAAGCCCCAAATATATGATGGTGAGGCCTGGTTGATTTTTTTTTTTTTTTTTTAACCATCCTAAATTAAGTTTTGACCAAAAATAAATGAGGTTCATCGTTTACTTCCCTTCCTCCCCCCTGTGCCCTCATCACCTTTCACTGTCTGTGTAACTTACTTGCTTGTGCATGTACTGTGGCAGACGTGCCCTCCTGTGTTGCCCGTGCCATAACACTACCTTAACTTAGGTGAGCTTGGTCAGTAGGGGAGCGCCAGGGAAATGTGTGTGTTTGTGCTGCCATTAAAAGCAGGTGTTGTGCTGTTTCAATCCAGTGCAAGCTGTGTATGTGGAATAGATTAACAAACAAACAAAAAAATCTGAAATGTTTCTGATGTGATTTAATTTTATGAGAAATTTCTCACAGGTAAGAGGACAGCATATGCTTTCTTTGCTAGGGTAATATTTGTGGAGGAACCAACCAGGCAGTCTCTTGTTGCCACTTCCCTTCATGTTTTCAGTAAAGGACTGATTTTTTCTTTCATTTTTTCACCCTTTATTCCTTGACTTTCAGTTGTACATGGCAGCCTTGCCAGTTGTGCTGCATCCGAGTTGGCTTTGAAAACAAACCCCAAGCAATTTCAGGGTGTGGTGACCGTGGGGATCAATCAAAGGAAAGACGCATGACCTATCTCACCTGGTGCTGGGGTGCAAGGGGAGAAGGAGCAGTCCTTGAAACCCACTTGCCCATGAAGCATTTCCTGATGGGGATCATCTTCTCCTCTCCTCCTTCCCATGGCACAGCCATTTTCCACATTGTGGTTTACCAAGAGGCGAAAATGGCCCTTCTTTTCCCAGCAAAGCTTCAGTAGAGGGTTCCGTATGGCTTGAAAATGGTTAAAGTGTTGTGCTGAATATCTGGGACTTCTTGCACACAAAGACTTTGTGGGTTTCTTCTAGGGTTTGCAGTTTAGCTCTTGCAGCCTAGTTACCCTCTTTCTTCCTTGATTCCTTAGGTAGCCCACCACTGCCTGCCCTCCTGCTCCTCACAGCTGGTAGGAGAACCGAGAAATGTTAGCAGTTGAGAACAATGGCACTTAGACCTGGGGTGAGAACACCCAATTTTAGGATGATGGGTCCATAAAAACTGTGCAGAAAGCCTCCTTTTGGCCGCCTGCTCTATGAACCCATGTGCAGTATCTAACTGGAAATCCTTGAGCTCCCAGTCTCACAGGGTGCTTTGTGCAGGAACGACAGCTATCATTTTCGTGCTTCATTTGTTTAAGTGAACATTTATTATTCTCAGCTGACAGTTACTTAATGGCAGTTTTTAACAGCTCAACTTATATAACCCTCCTGGTTTTCTTTCTGCTCAGCAAAACAGAATTCTTCCATTTAGAGATGACAGACGAAGTAAATCAATTGAAGAGAGAGAAGAGGAGTATCAGAGAGTGAGGGAGAGAATATTTGCACAAGATGTGAGTAGTGATTTTAATTGCCTCTTTAGTGCCATTCCTTCGCCGGTAGTCAGACAGTCTTGCCCCCCTCCTACAACAACACTGCAGCTGGACTTGCCCTGTGAAGCTGGAGATGACAGGGAAAGCAGATTGGTGCAGAGGGTCCCAGAGGAGCTTTAGAGGTGTGGAGGTTGGCTTCTGGAGAGTGAGGTGATGAGAGCTGCAGGGAAGAAGGGTAGAGGAGAGATCAGGCCCAGCATGTTGTCTGGGGAGTGCCTATCCTGTTTCTTTGAATGTTCATGTTCACATGGCCTAGGTTTACTTCTTTTTTCCTTCTCTTTTGCTAGCCAAAGAGCAGTGATTTAAGTGGACACTCTCAATAATTGCAAATAGCTGGGTTATTTTATATTTGTTTCAAGGTGGATCAAATCTTCATAAGTGTCCTTCTGCAGAGATTCCTCATGGTTTTTGTCTTTTTGGACCAGTGCTGTAGCATCAAGACACTGAGAACAAAGAAAGGGCAGACGTTAAACATGGAGTTGCACCATTTTTCTAAAATGACTGATTAAAGAACTGTACTTCTACCATAAGAGTCAGTCATGCTGTTGATGATTATATTCTGAAAGGAATAAAATGAAGCAGACATTAGAATTCTTGCCCTTACCAAAAAACCAGAACTTGCACAACAAGGTATATTGCTAAGGAAAACATTTAAATCTGAAACATCTGTGAGCAATACCTGATGTTCCTGAAAAAAAAAGAAGAAAATCACAATTTGCTATAATACTGTAATGATGAGGTAATAAAAGGAAAAAAAAAAAGAAAAAAGTCAGCATTTTAATGTTTTATCTCATATCTCAATGGGAGATCTGCCATTTAGGAGGAATATGAGAATAAATCCAATTAAAACTATTTTTGAAAATCATATTGGGCAATGTTCTTTTAATTTAAAACTGTTCATATGTTGCAGGGCTAATAGTATTATCTGGTTTAGGAATTGCACATATCCAAGTTGGGTTTTTTTTGGAGAATACACTGTATAGTTTTAAGGTGTGCATTGTCTCGCTTCTTAGTAAATAGCTAGCTACATCTAAATGTTTTTAGCCTCACTTCTTTCTTGGCTGACATGATTCCAGTAAAAGCAGAGGCCCTTCAGTTTATGTTTTGCTTTCAGCATGTGGGTCTGATGTAAATACTGTCACAGTGTATACATGGTAGAATTGCCAAGTTGTTCAAGAGCTGCAAAAGCCTCTTTGCAACAGGTTTCGTATATGAAATATAGAGGTTTTGGCATATTGCAAAAGAGCTTGTGCAAAACCAAAGAATCTTTAGGTTTTGAAGCAGAACTCAGATGAGGAAAAGTGTTAAAAATTACCAAATGCAAAGTTATTACCAAAGCAGTCCAGTTTCTATCACAAGCTGCAGCTGAAAATGCCAGGATGGGAAACAGAAGTGGCTGGAAAAGTGTGCTTGAAAGTGACTCCATAGTGTATTGCTGCTGTTACCTTTAGATATTTGAGTTCTAAAAACAGGCAAGTGGTGAGCATTTGAATTGCCCACAGCAGGAGGATGTTGTGGTCCGTTGGGTTAGCATCTTCGTGTGTCAGGACCTAAGTAAAAGTGTGCTTTGTGGCAGTCATTTTAAATGGAATTGGGAGGGAGCATTTTTAAAGATCAGCAACGTTAGATATCTCTCCCTCTCTCTCTCATATCCACTCTTTTGCTCTCTCTCTCTCTGCTATTGCAGGTGTTAGTGAGCATCATAGTGCAGTGAATTTCAGCAAGCTGTATATTTCATGTTAACAGCAATCTGTGTTTTAGCTGAGCTTTTTTGGGTGGAGCACCCCTTGCCAGATACAAGGTGTTTTTAGGATGATGCCAGTGGTTGTGGTGGTGGACAATGTATTTTTTCAATTTTAGGAAAGAGAGAAATGGTTTCCTGTTATAGATAGCCACTTACTGCATATAAGACTTTGAGGTTTTAAGGCCCTCTGCAGTCATTAATTAATCCAGTTCTCTCCAGGTTTGTGTGAGGTAGGTACCTAAGCCTTGTTACTCCACGAATTACAGATGCAGAGTCACAGATGGATTAATCATGTCGTATTTTTATTACCTCTGTACTGTTTATACTGCTGTACTCAAGCCTTTATCAATGCCTTTCTTATGAATCTTAGCAAATGGATCACAGATACATCACTTCTAATTAGAGTATGCATGAAGAGAGCTTGCATGGGAGGTCTTCAAAGGGCAGCCATGAAGGTCAAAAGTACTACTGTAACTTGTTGCACTCAGCAGCACATTCCCCCCCCCCCCAAACATGTTTGAGGTACCCAAAACCCTTTAAATAACAGCCCAAGAGTCAGAACTTTAAACAAAATTTATGAGGAAAAGGCAGTCTGGTTACAGGGCCAAAAAATTCCATGCATGTTTCGAGTGATGTGAAAAATATCTTAACCTGGACTCCCCATACCAACATAAAGCTTGCCTGTCCTTCCTTTGATCTAGTGCACCAGATCTCTTCGTTTCCAAGTGGGAAGTTTTTAACAAAATAAGTATGTTCATGAGTAATGCCATCATTATGATAGTCCTTATAATGATTAGTCTGATATTAGTCAGTTTAAGTAATACTTTCTGGCAAGTTTTCCATCTGCTGTGCTGGCTATCACAAATTTTGACAAGGAGAGCTGGAAGTTTTCATGAATTTTGTCTCGGCAAGTGGCAGGGCTTGAGAAGCATGATAGTTTGATATTTTAATAAAAGTATTGGTGAAGAAATAAATAGTTAATAAACATGATTATTCTAGCTCACTGAAATAAGAACTGCAAAGTGCACTTCAAATTTTTCAGGTTGCTAACAGTAAAAAAAGTGCGGACTGAGCTCTGTTATGCTCAAAACTGTTTTCAAGGTTATTTTTTAATTGCAAAGCTTACACCCTTCCTTTTTAAAACATGTTTTTATTGGAAACTTAGTTTTAAAACAATTTGTGAGTTTTACAGCCAAGTACACTGGAGCAGAGGACCTGGCTGGTCTGGGTCTTGCAGAGAAGTTCCTTGTCTGAACTGCTTTAGTTGCGTTTGGGAAGTTGAAAAGAAATTGTCCAAAAAAGACAAAGAACAACATACAGAAATAAAAAAAGTTATTTCCCTGCGTGTAGATTTAACAGAGAATCCCAAATGCGTGCATAAATGATACATGATGTTTGGCTTTTAAGCAGGCAGAAAATTGATTCTAAAGACTAACAATCAAATTACATGGGGAAAATTTCATTCTTCAAGGTTAGCGCAATGTATAACCTCATGAGCCAGAGTCATGCTAGGACCATTCACTGTTCATGAATGTATTCTCTGGGAATCATTCTGTATTCACGGAAAAATGTAGATGTTTTCTTACTTACAAAATGCTAGAAGTGCCCATGGTACACATGGAACTTTTTAAGGAAATACACCATGCTGTTTATTTTCTGTTGTCAACTGGAGTGGCTGTTTTTGACTAAGGAGTGTATTCTGAAGAACCAGATCCTTTAGGTACAGTAAGTCACAATTCCTCTAGTTAAGAAAGCTCAGAGAATCTTTATCACTCTCTGACTAAAGAGAGAAACAAAAGAAATATTTGTAGACATGGCTTCAGCCTGTTCTATCCCTCTAGTGTGAAAAGATTAGGAAGAAGAGGGCTTAACATTAATAAAAACAAATCAAGGGCACACCTTGGCTGGCCACCATAAACCTGTAGATACTAAAACTCCTATTCTGGTATACAGTGGCTGCAGATCAAATAATAAGCATTAGTTGGAAGCCTGAGATCTATCATATCTTGTTAACTGACATGAAAATTATTACCTGATGGTATGCACTGCAGGATATTGCTGCATGGTAATAGTTATCTGTGTTGGCTAATGTAATTAAAAACAAGAGCAGCAACTCTCAGGATATCTAGTGCAGTGGCAGAACTGATGCACGTTTTCCAGTTGAGACTTTAAAAGGTTATTGTAAAAGTGAAATGCTCGTTTCATAAATAACAGTTAGTCAGAGCACCCTAAACTTGCACGCAGAGATCTCCAAGGACACTAACTTGTAGGTAATCTTACATAATTTTTTGATCTGGTAGGTTTGTTGTCAGTGTGTTTGAAGGGTAAACGAGAGCTTAATGTTTTAAGAATTTTTTTGACAACAGCTGTGCTGGATGTTTAAACTTTCCTGGTGCTTTAAATTGATCACTCTTGATGCTGTACATCAGAAAGTGAGTCCTGACCTTGTAGTAGCTAAATTTCTATCCAGAGCTGCTTAGCCATTTGATTTTTAACAGTAAGAATAACATAATAAAAAAGTGCCTGTCTTCTCTGCCTCCCAGCCTCACACCTGTACTGAAGAATAATTTCCAGGGATTGTGTGGCACTGTGCCAACATCATCAGCCAAGAAGACAAATGGAGTTATTATGGACTCCGTTTAAAGTCTGTAATACACTTGATAGTGGTTCCCATCAAGACACTGAGAGGGAAGCACACCTTTCTGCTTGTTTGATAAAATATAAATCCCAGATGTTTATCCTGCTTTTTGCCCCAGTCTCTTTAAAAACTTAATTAAAATAAAAGAAATATAGACAGGTGCATTACAGGCCCCTTTGCTTTTGTAACTTTCTGGGTACACAGTCCAGTACTCTGGTCTAAGCGAAGGTTTTTCTGTAAGAGTAGCTGTAATCCTGCGCTTTGGAACGTGACTGCACAGAAGTCAATGCACAGATGTCCATCATGAAGCTCGAGATGAAGACACAACTCCACAGTTGAGGTTGTATAAGCCCGTGGGGTGATTTCAGTATGCTTTTTTGGGGCTTTTTGCTTCAGCGCAGTTAGACTATGCTGAAGTCTGCACAGCCACATTTGTTAATGAAACCTGGTACCTGAGCAAGGTACATAAAATGAGAGAAGATGCAGAGTTGTAATTGTACAAAGGATCCCAGTGATTTTAGCTGAAACATTTGTATCTTCTCTCAGCCTGGGGTGAAACCCTAGGTTTGCTGTAGCTGTTGTGAATCTGGTTCCTGGCAATGGAGAACTTGCTCCTGATGTCCTGAGGCTTTGTGCTAAGGAAAAACTTACTACTTGCCCCTGATGCAGCCCAGAGCCTTGCAAATTTAGCAGGAGTGCAGAGTGGGAGCTCACCTGGGAAGCCCACAGAACTGTAAAATGTTCCCTAATGTGGATTCTAAGTGGGTGAGTTACACTCTAATGAGAAATCGCATTGCCATCTCAGGGATGAATTTCTTTCTTTTGTAAATTGGTGGGATAGCACTAGCTGTGGTGCCAAGGGAAGACTTTGTCCAGACATCAACTGGAGCATTAGGAATGAGCAGGGTGTTGCTTCTGGTGTTGGTCAGCACTCTTTTGAGTGGGTTATTAGCTCACTCTTTCCAAAACAGAAACATCCAAAATCTGTGCCTATGCCATACTTTTAAAATTGGACACAGTTAATGATGGCATTTTTTTATTCTTTGAGCTGAGTCCTATTGTTACAGAACTAATGGGCGTGATCTTTGGTGCCCTCCTCCTTTTGCCTGCCTTTTGTTTAAATTCAGTGCAAGTGCTGACTATTCTTTCTTCTGTACCTCATCGAGATATAATCCAGTGACAGCTACGAGGCATTTTGTGTAGCGAACATGAAATAGGAGGGAAATGAAAAAATCAAAGAGGGAGAATTATTCATGGGAAATTGAGCACAGCTTCATTTCTCTGCATAAAAAATTAAGTAATTCTGAAAGAATTATACACTTGTCCATAGGATTTATTTCTTCTGAGTCCTTCACCTTTTTTGGGATCTAAGTCCTCCAGCAGAGAGCCTTCTTGCTATGATTGTTGTTAATATTATTATTAAGAAGGTTATTATCATTTTATATCTCAGTGTTCCCTCTCCAACTTTAAAATGTGAAGTCACACAGTATTTCCAAGTACTGCAGTATCTTCTCTCCCTTTGAGGAACTTGGTCAATTCTGCATGCTTTCCTTCTGTTTGTCCTTCCTACCTACAGCTCTGTGCTATCCTGCAGTTTTATTTTGAGGTGGGAGGCCAGACCAGTGGAACCTTATATTATGCAGGAAAAACATTTTTCCCCTTCAAATTGCCAGTGTTTTGCACTGCCTTCTTCAGATCTCTCGACTGAGAAGTTTCAGTTTGTTCCTAAACTGAGACACCTCATTGGCAATGTGTTGTAATGCATGGAATTTATTTTACTGGCCTGACCTTATTCTTGACCTTTTTTCCCCTCTTGTCTTCTGCAAATGCAAATGATGCATGAATTGAAATCCCCTTAAGCCTGAGCAGGGGAGGTAATTCTAAAATCAAGGGAGAAATTGGAACAGCAGAGCATATCTAGAACGTCTGATACAATGCCTTTTTTATTTTTCAGTCAGTTTGCTCCCAGGAAAACCTTTTTGTGGAAAACAGGTAAAAAATAGCTTTATTTTGTGTGTGTGTGTTAAACTTAGCTGTTTCTCTTATTTTTTTTTTGTCTATCTGTAGTTCTACAGTCATTTATCCTAATGTGAAGACTGTTGAGCAAATTTGTAATCCATATTATCTGCAGTGGTTTTGTGCTTTAAGAGGGGGTAATAGAGCTTGCCTTGCAGTACGGTATCTGAGCAGATAAAGTATTACTGCTGCTTTCCTGAGGCTTTTGCATTTCACTTTAAAAAGCAGATTGTGGGAGAGAGGGGGAGCCACCTCAGCTTCCCTTTCAAATGACCATTCTGTCTCTGGAGTGCCTTTAGAATTTAACTTATTGTTCTTTAAAAAGCACTCTAGCAGTGGCTGGATGACGGTATTTATGAAGCGCCAGACTTGGGTGTCTGTTGTTTAACCTGCTCTCCTGTGGGACTGAGCAGCAGCATTGACATCACTTGTTGCTTGTGAAGGCTCACAAGTTGCACACAAGTTCCTGCTTTACTGCTGCAGTGTGGTAATGAGATGGTGATATTTGAGCTCACTGTTACTTTGCTTTACTGCGTGATAGTTCTTGTCAATGTTATTTTTGTTATGTTAAATCTACTCAAAGCAAAGGGAAGAGGAAACTGTGTTTAAGATCTACAAAATATGAAGTGTTGACTCCATAACAGCTGTAAAGTAATTTTCAACTGTGTTGAAAATCTTAACATTTGTGCACCTTTATGGAGATAAGGATTTTAACCAAAAGTGAGGATTTCATTGGTGAGTGTTTGAGCAGTGCTGACCCGAGTCTGTCCTGCACAGGTTTAAAAACTGTTTATCACCCCCTTGAATAAGGGGAGGCTCTCTCTCACAGTATTTTGTTCTCTGTCCATCCTTACATCTGTCAGATGCATTTATGGGTGAAGCTGTTCCGATAGAAAATGACTCCACAGTAATGGTACAAACCAGCTTTTCCAATGGATGCTTCTGTAAGTGGAATGAGGGAAGGCCCTCAGGAGATCATGGCCACTGCCATCTAACCGCCTCATAATCTGAGGGCCAAGGGTGTTTCCTCAGCTGCTGCTTCTGTGTTGTGGCTATGGAGATATGTTTTATAAAAATAAATCAAAATTGCAACAGAAGATCCCATAAAGCAAAAAGCAGATGGTCCCATAAACCTGTTTTTCCCTCTCAGGAGAGATTGGGGCAACAAACATGACACAGTTGTTCACATTTCCAAGTCAGCACGGAAAGCACTCAGAGGCTGCACTGCCAAGGGTAGGGTGGGTACCTGTATGGGACAAACCATGAACTCCATAGCCAGGCCTCCCCTGGTTATGCATTCAATCCCGCACCTGTGTGCAGGAGAATGCGGTCATTTCTGGTATTTGTGCATGGTTTGATGTCCTTGAACCCGTGAGCTGACTGAAGAGCCCAGTGTGAGGATGCATACCCAAGTGGAGACCAGTAAAAGGCCAGGCTGGAAATTGTACTGCCTGCAGTGTTGCTGTCCTGAGGGAGACTTCAGCTGTGTTCTGCAGAACACTGCTGTATCTTGCTGCATGCCCCACAGCCTTTGATCAGGTGAAGCACTTAAACTTAGCTCCGTGCACATGAGCAATCCTGTTGATTGGCTGTGTTGAAAGTTAGGTATGTGTTTAAGTGCTTTGCCTTTCTTTTTTGTCAGAGGATCTGAGCATTTCTCTAAGCTGCAAAGACTTCCAAGCGGCTTAGGAAGTACTTAAAATTACATATGCGGTATTTTGCTGGCTTGCATTTTTTATGTTCTTATTAGGTGATATTGTTATGAATTTTCCTTTGGATGTAGATGTATGGTTCCTTAGCTTCTGAGAATTACCTTGCTCAGTAACAGGAAATGCTAAATGGCCTTCAGCCTCCCTGGCTGATGTTTCTTATGTTCAGTTGACTGTGTACAGCTATGGGAAAGGGAGGAGGGGGCAGTCTTAGCCTTGGTTTTTTAAACTGAATCTAGCACAAATTGAAAGATGTATTTAGAAATCAAGTACAGCTTTACAGATCTGATAAATTTGAATTACCATGTTTGTTAGCATAATCTTTCTTTTCATTTTTCAGTAGGCTCTTGGAAGACAGTAGCATATGCAATGATACGCATAAGAAAAGACAGCTGTTTCGGTTTGTATGAATTTTATTTAATGTTTATTTCCCAGTGCATCTCATTTGTGATTTTACCTGTGTCCTTGCCAAGGCACACGTTGACATGTGTGGGTATGTCAACTTGCTGGTTGGAAAGGAGCATGGAGAACAGAGCTCTACCCCACTCTTCCCATGTTCTCTGAATGCAGAGGTAACAACAGAACCTTTTTCTTTGGTTTTATGCATCGCTGCCTCAGCAACTACATGAGATTTTCAGCTGCCTGGCTGCTCAGACTGTGACTGTTTGGGAGAGAATAGTGGTAGCTCATATATGACAGGCACGTTTCATAGACTAGTGCCCAGACTGACCTTTTTTCCTTTTGTTGGTTTGTTAAAAGCTGAAGTAAAAGTACTTTGAGGCAAAACTGATTGAAGTTCCCTTATCTGAAGTATCTGTGCTTTGAAACTTTTTTTCGTTAACTTTGTCTTCCCAACTCCAATTCCTTCCGCACAGAGAACATTCAGATGCATCCCATATCCCAGAGAGCATCCCAAGCCAACAGGAAATCAGTAAGAGTCAGTCCCTGTTTTCATGGAGAGCAGTTCTACCAATTGACACACCAGATCAGTGGAAGACTGAATCTGGTGGTGACAGTGTCCTTCCGAGAGTTTTAGAAAGGTTGTCTTCCCTCACCATGAGCTCTCACACGTTCAGTTCAGATCAGCCAGGCACCTCTAAAAGTCAGTCAGCTGCCACAAGTGTTAAGCAGAGGAGGCAGAAGGAATGGATGCTTTCGGAAGTGTATCTTTCATCTGTTGAGGCACATGGACAGCAAGGCAGAAATTGCTAGATATCTGTGTGCATTGGGGTTTGCACATGTCACTTCAAACCTATATCATTTATATTACATAGTTTTTCACTATGAGAAGAAAAGGATGTGTGAGGAGACAATTTGATGTGTGGTTGCAGAGTCTGCATGTCATCACAGCAGCCACAGAGGAGATGGGGACATTGCACCAGATAAGGAACATTGCTGGAGCACCTGCTTCTGCACCCCATAACCACAGGCAGCAGGCACAAAAATTTTCCTCCTTGCTTTGGGTTGAAGGTTGAAGCCTTGAAGATCTGAGAGTCTTGGATTGGGCATGCAGGACTTAGAAGGTGTCTGCAAGCACACTCTTAACAGCTAATATTTCTTTGCATTTGGGGAGCTAAAAGAAATTTTTTGTAACCCAAAGCCACAGAAGACAGGGATACAATAGCATTCTGTTTCTCTCCCTTTTTTTCACTAGAATATAAGAGAATTGTTAATCTCTAAGCACAAGAGTACAAAAGAGTCTGTAAATAATAAACTTTGGTGTTTTTTCTTTCCAATTAAGTCTTAAAGGATGATTTATTTTTAAAATCATTTTCCTTTTTATGTGTTGTTGCTTCTGTGCTGTTTCACTTCATGCTTTCCCACCCATGTGTGGGTCTAGCAAAGGTCAACAGGTTTATACTGCTGATCACATCTGAGAGAGGCTCTATTAGAGGCAAGGAATGCAACAGCTTGATCCCATCTTTGACACGCTGCCTCCTTCATGTCCCAAGTGACACAGCTCAGCAGGTTCTCCAAATAAAAAGCAGGAACCAAGTCCACAAGGAAAAAGGGGACCAAAAAAATTAAATAGATACAGTCCCATCCTTTTGATTTGTGGAAAGAGCTTTGAGCCTGCAAGCTATTGTCCTGTAATATAAGACAGAGGAGTGGAAAATGTCTTTTACAATTCTTCCAAATACAGTGTTATGAGCATCATTTGGGATAATAGTCATGGTGCACTAAGCCATGGTAGGCATTTTGGTTTTGTCATTTTAGCAGTACAGTGTAAGTAGTTTACCATAAATAAGCCAAATTCTGCTCCAAATTCTGATCACAATTTACTGTGTTATTACTCACAGTACACTGGGTGCTCTGCAACTGTTCAAGGACAGGCAGCCTCTACCCAGAGAATTTCACGATTATTCTATGCAGAGGGGAAACAAAATAAACTGACTCGTGGGTCTCTACGTGAAGCGTTAGCAGTGAAGAGATTGGGGTCACACTGAGAGGACACATGTTTAGAGAAGGCTTTGGATGACCTCACAAAACTGATAATGACTGGGAGCAAGGTGCAAGAGAAATAAGGATATGAAGACAAAGGTAGAGTGCGAGTGAAGTTGGTGAGAAGAGCATCACAGGGGATGGACAGCAAAGTGAGAAGTAGTGAGGGGCTTGCTGAGGGAAAACTCAACAGGCAACAGAAATGCTGCATCAGTGCCGCATAATACTGCTGTGTCAGCCCCATCTGGTAAACTGCTCTGAGGAGATATCCAGAAGGGGAGAGTGGTAAGTGCTGTGCATGTAAAAACGATGTAGTAGTGTTTACATGCTGAAGGCAGATACGTATGGGGATCAAATCTCGTTTCAGACATGCTTTTGTAAAGGTAGGGTATTTCCATTTTCTTTATTAGGGTTGCTGCAGGGTACCTAAAGATAGACTCTGCCTTGACATGGTTTTATTTGTGTATAAATCTTTGTTTTGTGATGTCTGTAGGGGTAACAGAGACAGCATCGGGAAGACATCTGGCAGTCGACAGAGCAGTACAGAGAACGAATTGAAGTGGACAGACCACCAGAGGCCATGGAGCAGCACAGACTCGGACAGCTCAAATCGAAATTTGAAGCCAGCCATAACAAAGACAGCCAGTTTTGGTGGGATAACCGTCCTGACAAGAGGAGATAGCTCATCAAGTAACAGAAGTACCGGCAAACTGTCTAAAACAGGTAGCTAGTACTGTGTTGGGTTCACAGTGCTTCTTGTTGTGAGGTGATAGATGGCTGTGCTGATGCTTGTTTGAGTATGGTCGGTCACGGCATGGTTTGGGTTGGAAGGGATCTTCAGGGAACAGGTAGTCGACCCTCATGGTTGGACTAGATGGCAAAATACATAAATAGTTGTGTTTCCTGTACACAAGAGATGTGTATGTCCCTCTATGGATGCTAGTATCTGGGTACCTGCTCCTGAGCTTTTAGGGATCAAGAAAAAACACTGTGCATGAGGATTGCAAATCGTAGGAGAGGTAGGCTTTCCTTGGAGAATGGTACGTGCACACCCTATTTGAGCACCATCTGCACTTGAAGCCTGAAAAGGTGGTAATCCTTTCAGAAAAAGCACAGATTTTCCCTTTTTATTAATTTTAATATTTTTGAGTGGTGTATAATTAAATGTCAGATATCTGAGGAGAAATCCAAGAGCATTTTGTTGTCATTGCTAAAGTGCACCCCATCTGTATTTTGGAGTACAGCTTCTGCCTTGGTGCTGGCAGTTGAAGCTGTGGTGGAAGCAGGCAGACATGGAGGATTCACAGAGGTCCCACAGTCTCTCCATTTTCTTGTTTTATTCCTGTTAAACAAAAGCATCCTTTAAGGAGACTGTGAATCTGGTGGGAATTCCGCATTTATTTGCGTTAACTTTACGAGTACATTAACATATAAGTGAGTCACAGGGTCTGGATCTAAGTAATTTCAAGCGATGCCATTAAGCTATTCTATTATACTTTAGGTTAAAAGTGCATAATAAATAATGAGGCCATCAGATGATTCCATCAGATTGGTTCATTTGATACCTATAGTACAGGACAAATGGTAATCAATATGTAGCACTTAGTGCTCTTTCAGCTTGAGAGTTTTTTATGGATGGTACTTAATTTACACCCAGTTTATCAAACCTGAGTTGGTCAGATTTCACTCCTATCCCCCAAATTTTACAGTAGCTTTTGTGTGATTCAGGATGCTGGGGAATGGAGTTTTCAGAATAAATAAATAAAACCTTTGACACAGTAATTACATTTTGGATCTCTGGATGTTGAATTTAGTTTAAAATTTTAGACAATCATAAAGCCAGTTGCATTGAAAAGACCTTTAAGGTCATCAAGTCCAGCTGTTAACATAACGTGGTCAAGTGCACCCCTAAACCATGCTCCCAAGGGTCACATTTACAGTTGTTTTAAATACCTCTGGGAATAGTGACTCAGCCACTTCCCTGGACAGTCTGTTACAATGTTTGACAATTTTTTCAGTGAAGAAATTTTTTCCTGATATCCAACCTAAACCTCCCCTCGTGAAACTTGAGGCCATTACCTCTAATCCTGTCACTTTTTTCCTGGGAGAAGAGAACAACCCCCAACTTACTACAACCTCCTTTTAGGTAGCTGTAGAGACAATAAAGACCTCTGAGCTTGAGCGTAAACAACCCGTGTTCTCTCAGCCACTCCTCATCAGACCTGTGCTCCAGACCCATCACCAAGTCCTTCTCTGGACATGCTCCAAGCACCTCAATGTACTGGTGTTGAGGGATCCAGAACTGGACACAGGATTCAAGGTTCAGCCTCATCAGTGCCAGGTACAGGGGGACAATCACTGCCCTGGTCCTGCTGGCCACACTATTGCTGATACAGACCAGGATGCCATTGGCCTTCTTGGGCACTATGCTGGCTCGTATTCCTCTGGCTGTTGACCAACAACCTCAGGTCCTTTTCCACTGGCCATTCTTTGCCAGTCCTGTAGTACTGCATTGGGTTATTGTGACCCAAGGGCAGGATCTGGTACTTTGTCTCATTGAATGTCACAAAATTAGCCTCAACCCGTTGCTCCAGCCTGTCCAGATCCCTCTGTAAAGCCTTTTTACCCTCCAGCAAATCAACACACCCTCCCACCTTGGTATCATCTGCAAACTTCCTGAGGATACATTTGGTCTCGTTGTCCAGATCATAGGTAAAGACATTAAACAGGACTGGGCCTAAGGAACACCACTTGTGATCAGCTTCCAACTGTTTGTAACTCCATTCACCCCCACTCTGGACCTGGCCATCAGCCAGGGTGAACTGTACATCCATCCAGGTGATGAGCAGCTAGATTTTCCAGGAGAGCGCTGTGAAAAACAGTGTTGAAAAATGGCTTTACTGAAGTCTAGGTAGACAGCATCCATCGCCTTTCCCTCATCCACTCAGTGGTTCACCTCGTCACAGGAGATTGGGTTGGTTGAGTAGGACCTGCCTTTCATAAACTCATGTTGACTGGGCCCTGTTGCCTGGTTGTCCTGTACATGCCACGTAATGGCACTGAAGATCATCTATTCCATAAGTTTTCTCACACTAAAGTCAGACTGACTGACCTTTAATTCCCCAGATCCTCCTTCTGGCTTTTCTTGTAAGTGGGGGACACGTTTGCTAACTTCCACTCAATGGGACATCCCACTGGGACTGCTGATAGATGATGAAAAATGACTCAGTGAGCACTTCCACCCTCTCCCTCAGAACCCTTGGGTGGATCCCAACTGATCTCATAGACTTGTGTGTGTCTAAGTGGTGCAGCACATCACTAACTTTGCCCTTGGGTTATGGGGCTTTGTTCTGCTCCCTGTCTCTGTCTTCTGGCTCTGGAGACTGGGTACCCAGAGAATAGGTCTGGATATTACAGATGGAGGCAAAGAAGGCATTAAGTACCTCAGCCTTTTTCTCAGCCTTTGTGACTGTGTTTCCCCCTCCAACCAATAAAGGACGGAGATCATATTTAGCCTTCCTTTTGTTGCTAACATGTTTATAGAAACATTTTTTTTGTCTTTTACAGCAGTAGCCAGATTAAATTCTAGCTGAGCTTTGGCCTTTCTAATTTTCTCCCTGCCTGAGCCAAGCTGGCTGTGTTCCATGCTAGCTTGTCTTTTAGCACACGGTTACAACCTGCTCCTGTGCCTTTAAGATTTCCTTCTTGCAGGATGTCCAGCCTTCCTGGACCCCATTGTCCTTCAATACTGCCTCCCAAGGACTCTGTCAGCCAATTGTCTAAACAGGCCAAAATCTCCCTCTGAAAGTCCAAGGCAGCCAATCTGCAGACCCCTCTCCCTACTCCTCTGAGAGTTGAAAACTGTCTTTTCGTGATCATTGTGCCCAATAAAGCCTCCAACCATCGCATCACCCACAAGTCCTTCTCTGTTCACATGAAACAGGCCCAGTGGGGCACCTTCCCCAGCTGGATCCCTCACCAGCTGTGCCAGGAAGTTATCTTCCACACACTCCAGGAACCTCTTAGACTGTTTCCTCACTGCAGTGTCATATTTCCAGCTGTTATCTGGTAAGCTGAAGTCATGTACAAGCATAAGGGCCAGTGATTGTGAGACTTCTCCCATCTGCTTATAGAATATTTCATCTGCTTCTTCATCCTGCTTGGGTGGTCTGTAACCAACTCCTGCCATGACATCTGCTTTGTTGGCCTTTTCTCTGATTTCTACCCACAAACACAAAACCCTTTCATCACCATTGTTGAGCTCTAAGCAATCAAAACACTCTGTAACATACAAGGCATATCCCGCCACCTTTCCTTCCTTGTGTATCCCTTCAGAGGCATTTCCAGCCATCTACTCCAGCACTCCACTTGTGGGAGCCATCCCACCATGTTTCCACCATGTGATGGTAACAGTGTCACAGCTATCCTGCCATGCAGTTACTTCCAGCTCTTCCTGTTTCATTACCCATGCTGCGTACATTGGTGTAGATGCTCTAGAGTTGGGCTATTGATCCTGCCCCCTTTTTGTGGGAAGAAGCTGTAATTCCTACCATCATTCTCAGGCACTTCTGTCATTTCTAACACATCAGTAACCTTTGTATCTTCACTGCCACGTGGATCTCCATCCCTTACCTCCACTGGGATGTCAGCCCAAAGAACCTCACTAGCACACCATCCCTTAAACACTGGCATGCTCCATTACATCCTTTCGCTTTTCAAGTCTAGTTTAAAGACCTTATAATTCCTCTGCAAAGATACTTTCCCCCTTTTGAGACAGGTGTACCCTGTGTGTCACCAGCAGGCTTGGTGTTCTATAAACCAACCCGTGATCAAAACCCCAAAAATTCTGTCAACGGCACCAGGCTCAGAGTCTGTTCTTAATCTGCTGGCTCTTCCTTCATCAGTCCCTGAAACTGGAAGGACAGAGGAGAACAGTACTTTTTCTCCTGATCCCTTAACCAATCATCCCGAGGCCTTGAAGTCTCTTGATTGCTCATGGACTTCTTGTTGGGACTTCGTTGCTGCCTACCTGAAAAATCAGTAATGGATAATGATCTGAGAGCTGTATCAGGGTAAAAAGTTTTCTTTTCACATCTTTAACCCAGGCCCTGAGGAGGCAGCAGACAGCCCCATGAAGTGAGTCCAGTCAGCATATTGGGCCTTCCTTTCCCTTCAGAAGGGAGTCTCCCATGACCACGACCCATCCTTTTTTCTTTATGGAAGCAGTTTTGATGCAGGGTGTAGTCTGAATTAACCTCCAACCAAGTGAACCACCGTCCTTGCTGTAGTTTGGTTCCATTTGCAGAGCCTCACATCTGTTATCCCAAGGCACCTGCGACAGTGAGATAATCACACAGGAAACCTGCCTGCTGTGCCAGGCAGGAACTTGTCACCATTGCCTGCTGTCCCTTCATCACTATGTTCAGCCAGGCAGAGAGATGACAGAATCCTCCCTTATCATGTGTTCTGCCTGCCTATAGGATCTGCCCCAGGAAGGGCAAGGTGCAATTTCAGTGTGTGTATAGTTTTGAAACTACACTCTTGTGTATTTTTTATTTTAATATAGACTGAATAGGCTATACAGTGGGGCTTGAAGTATGGAATAGCCCATGGTTTCAGTTCCAGATTTCTTTGCCTCCCATGGATATTTCCATAGCATCAGAATGTGCAAGAATTAGCAGGAGGCACAAGCTCCTGCTATGCTTTTTTTGGTATCATTCTACCTTCAGTAGAGTGCAAATAAATGTATTTCTCTGCAGCATTGTGTTGCAGAGGTGCAGAGCATTTAAAATGGTGTCAGGGAAATCCAGTTTGGAGGAGACATCTAACTGCAAGGGCAATATTTTTAAGAAGCCATTTTAGTGTTAAAATCAAGCATAGTAAAAAGTATGCACTTAGGAAATGTATTAAAGAGACTTGTGAAGCATGCCAATACTTGTAAATGCATCTGCACACTGTAGGCACCAAACCCCAAATTGCTTTCAAATGAAAGCTCTTATAATACATTTTTAAAACATCAGTGATATTAAAATTCTGTGTTCTTTTTTAAGTGCTTTGACTTTTTGTAAGGAACCTGTTTAAACTGGAAAGCTAGCCGAGGCACAGAAATAATAAAAGAGGAACAAGATAAAAGGAAGAGGTGGGGAAGCAGAGCAAGACTGAATGTCAAAACAAATGTACACCTTCAAAGCCAGGACACAAAGTCAGTCAGCCTGAGAAAAGTCCTAAGAACTAATATCCTAACAACTATTTCTGTCCTTCTCTCTAAAATGCTATTGAATGGCATTAAAGCAGAAAAGAATAACAATTCAAAAAACAATGAGGAGATACTTCTGGGTAAAGTGTTTTCCATTCACCAAAAAAATGCTAAGTGCATTCATACAGTAGTCAAAGCCCCCATGTGCTACTTGCATTTTCTAAGGTGCATTAGGTACCAAGTGATTGTGCGTGTTTTGCATACTATTTTCATTACTCTCTACTCGTGCCATGGGCAGCCCTGGTGTTCTGTAGCTCAGTAGACATGTGAAGGTTGATCACGTTTTTATTTTGTGTGATTTTGATTACTTTTTTTCTTGTCTTCACTACAATAGTTGAAGTGGAATTGCAGAGGTGTTACTACCCACATTAGGCATGCTGCCCTGGTAGCATGGCAGAGCCTGTTAGGCACCAATTCTGTCCCAGTTCTCCTACAGAAAGATTTTTCTCTGAAGAACTTTATGATTCGTAGTAATACATTTAAAATATTTTTGTCTTGCATATAATTTGTATGAAATTAGTATGAAGTCATTAGTTGGTTAAAATGTTCTTCATTGGCTAAATGATGGAAAATGTTTATGGTCTCTTTAAATGTGAAAATTATTCTCTATATATATAGCAGTCATCCAGAAGCATTGTTAAACACTCTTCTTGAGCATAGGAGTACTAAAATTTTCAGGATTTTCACAGAAGGCTCGCAGCTGCCTTTGACAGGGTATACAGTGATCCAATATTAATGTTGTAGCCTTTCTGGATCACTTTTCATGTTGTCACCAAAATTAAATGTTCTGCCCCTAACCTGTGGTAAATCAGTAATTAATGGTACATAGCCAACAAGCAGGAACTGAAGCACAGAAGGATGTTAGCTTCCCCTTAGGCGAGAGATCACAGAACATGCTGTTCTCTGCAGTAGAGTCCAGTAGTGTCAATTAGTCTTAGACTTTATTGTGTTCAGCTGCACAGGAATTTGAGCTTAGCAAAGGAATTATGTTACTTCATTTTTGCAGACTTCACAAAAGGGGCTGTTTGAAACCCATTACATGGTTATCTTATTGGTTCTGATGGTTGTTTTCATGCACCTGGTGATTGTTTAGAAAACCCTGTTCTACTGAAAAGCGCAGATTGTACACTGCAAATAAAATTTCCTTCTCTGTTAGTCTGTAGCTCAGTAGGTACAAAGAGATGTTCTAAGCTATAATTCAATATGGAGTGGGGAGTTAATAATTTACCAAATTTCAATCAGATTGCATTCCTACTACTTAGGACATCATATTAAATGTTGGTTTGTTTAGCTTTCTAATAATACAGTAAACTTTCCAGGATTGATTAAGGGTGGTAAGTGAAATAGTTGTCCCCATAGGGGCATAATGATGTACCTGTTCAGTCTGTAACACCCAAAAAGAGAAAATCTAGCAATTCAACTACCATGTTATTGTCACTGGCACATTGCAACAGGTTTTAACATCACGAGTGAAGACAAGATGCTGGCTCGTGACAAGATTCAAAGAAACAAATGTTCTATGTGTATCTACATACCTCATTAAATAATTGTTGGGAGGCTTAAAAGTTGTAACTATTGCACATTTAGCTTCTCTTAATGTGTTTTCCATTCAGTGGAATGCACATCTGTCAGAGTGTATTTCTTCCCTCTTAGTTGCAAAAAGCTGCCTGCATTGGGGCATTAGCTGGGTTGATACAGATCTGTAGGGATCATCAGCTTCCTTGGCAGGGCTCCCAGTAATCAGCAACACAGTCTAATCTCTCCTCTTAGGTGCTCATTGCTGCTTCTGTTGGGAAAGACGTTTCAATACATTACTGCAGGCCCCTTTAATACATTAACCTTCCTTTGCTGTTTTGTTTGTTTGTCTTGTTGTTTAGGTTTTGGTGGTTTTTAAATAAAGTGTCCTGTATATTATATTTTTTCTCTTGAGTTTTGGAACTAGATTTCTCATTCTTTATAATTTTCTTGAAACAGGCATTAACCTGATGAATCTTGTAAGTCCAGCAAAAACTGTCAGAATATTGATGTATGGGCACCAGGTCACAAGCCAACTGCTTCCCGTCATAATCTTCCCACCAACTGACTGTGCTGAAACATCAGTTTTATTTTTAGAAGTGCAGCTTAGAGAGAAATAATCATGTTCACATGAGCACATAACCATTTTCATTAAAAAAATGTCTAAATATGTTGTTATATAGAGGAAGGCAAGTGACTTACAGAAGTACCAAAGAAGTATTTCTAATCCAATAACCTATATCAAAGACAAAAATACTTCCAGTGCACTATTGTTCCTGAAAAATTGATGGTCTGAAGTAAGCAGTGGTAGTGGATAGATCTTGAGAGTGTAGTTGATAAGAAAGGAGAAATTTGCTCTGACTTGAAAGGTGAGATGAGCAGAGATGTTCAAAGTCATCAGATACTGAATGCTGATCCAAAGAAAATAGAGCAGGACATGTTGCATCACTCACTAGTGCTTAGAATATTGGAAAATTAATGGTACTTCCATGCTCTGCCTCTGCAAATCCTCTAAGATATTAAGCATTTTTAGAGGTTTTTCTGTCTCTCTTTCTTTACAGCTCTTTGAACTCCTGTATCTCTCAGAATATTTAAAAAATATATTAATGGAAAGTGATGAGAATGTGAAGGTTATTATTATCTCAACTGTGAAGCAGCAAGAAAATTATAGAATAATCTAGAAGAAGTATCCATCATTACATGCTGAAAAAAAGAGGTTAGATTGTGTAATGGGGGCAAAAATCTCATTTAGTCCAAGTTCCTTTCAGAAGTCTTTAGCAAGACATCTCTTAATATGAATCTGAATAAAGTCAGATAGTTTTGAGCTTTTTTCCTTTTCTACAGTACTGAATTCATTATACACTGATTCTCTATTCCAAATTTAGACAGCGTGAAAACAGCTAATTAAAGCTACAAAGACAAGATTAATTGGTGTTAATTTCCAAACATTAGTGTTGGAATTTAGTTGGCTTAATAGGTCTAGACTTAAAATGATAGGAAGTAAGTGACAACAATGGAATTAAATAAAGTAGATCATTCTTATACAGTATAAATGGGGCAAAATTTGTAAAGCAGTAATTTGTGGATTTTTTTTTCTTTTTTAAATTCAGAAAATTCTTGATCTGGTTTTGTGATTTATTTGTGTTATTTCAAAATCACTAACTTGATCTACTGACATGGGAGAGCAGATCTCTGATCTTTTAAGGCAGACGTTTCAAAGCTATCAGCTTGACCAGTGTGAGGTGATAGCCTCACAGTATTTTCCACTGCTTCCGTGTGATGAGTACACCTGAACTCGTTGCAGTCCTCTGGCTTTTATCAGTCAGAAGCTGGTGTAGATCAATACGTGATTCTGCCATAAAAACAGCACGAAGGGGGGAAAGAAAAAACAAAACAATTGAATGTCAGAGCTGCGATCTTCTTTTATGTCAATAGCGTTTCATTGGAATAGCACAAAAAGTGGAGAGAGTCTGAAGTCGGGCTTGATACTACTCTCACGCTTAGAAATAATGGGAGGTTTAAGAAATCTCATCACCAGTACCATCTCCAGGTAGCTTTCTGACCCGTTGAATTCAAAAGGTGAAGGAAAAGAGGGGAAAGTAAAGCAAGAACTGAAAGAAGCAACATGAAGTGCATGTAGAAAGGCCAGAGAAATACAGCAAAGGACCTTGTAACTGATGTGGAAGGAAAATTGAACTCCAGCAGTTGCATTTACAATTGCAAGGAAGATGCCCAAATGCTACTTGCAGCTTGATAAGGATGACCTGCAGGAATACTTCTGCAATTCATAGAAACACAGAAATCTGAAATTATCTAATAAATAAAACTATTTCTTCGGGAATAATATTTCTAAATTTCTAACCTCCGTCTACAAGGAGAGGAAAAAATATAGCAACTAATACAACTTTGAAGTGTATTTAATGAAATTTAAAAATTCTTTGGAAATCTCTGTTACTTTCTTGATTAGATACTGGAGAAGCAGATGTAAGGTCCTGCTGATGGCAAATGGTGCACAGCCCATAGAGAGGACTGTGTCTGTAGTAGTTGCTGCATGAATACAAAGTTTGAAGAAGATGTAGAAAAAATGTGTCATACACAGCAACCTGCAGTAATCTGTGGAAAGATCCTCTGTGAAGTAACAGGATGCTGTTGTGTTTTCTTCAGAGCAAACCTCTTCTGTTCTAATTTCTCTAAATATGAGAAAATAAATGAATTTCAAAAGCATTTGACTGAAAACAAATTTGAGGCACTAAGCGGTCTACTACAGGGCCCACCTACAGTATCCCATATCTGAAAGGATATAATTTGCCTTAATTTTGCTAAAGTGAAGTCTGAATTCTGTCCTTGCTTTTAGTCTATACCTGCAGGTGAATACTATGGAGGTTAGAAGCATAGACAGTGCACTCAGTTAAAATTAAATAAGTTGCAATTAAAACATTGTTCAGTCTGGGGAGGAAGCATCCATACCATCCCACTTTAAGGAAGCTGATCACCTGAGCCTTATGCTCTCAGAGATTCTTGTCTTTTTTATGGGAAGCAAATTAAAATCTAATTAAGTAGTATCTCAGAAGTTTGGAAATTATATTTAAGGTTTAAAATAGTGTCTTCCCATCCTTCCAGGCAGAAGTATGGTTTAGTACAGTTGATTTATCTTGACTGATCAATTTTAATAGGTTTGATGCTGACAAACCAAAGTGGCAAAAGTCTTAGGTAGCTTGAAGTTAATATGAATATTGCACAGCTACCTTGTGACTAGACTGATAACTCAGTTGCTGTTGCTTTTTTACTTACAGAGACTGTTTGGTGATTTTTTATGTTAAATTTTTCTTTGGTTTGTGTTTTTTTTTTCATTTATAAACACTATGTTTAGGTTTTATATCTTATGAACTGATACCTTGGCATTTTAAATACATGCAGAGGATTTTGTGTTCCTCTTTGGTAAATCTATTTACTGGCTGGGGGGAAGCTGATGTTGCATGAGCAAAGTGGGCTTTTGGATTGTAAAAATTACCACTGGGTACTGAGTTCAGCAGGGAGTGAAAATCCTGCTCCTACTAGCCGGGCATGGAGCAGTGCATGCCTTTGCAGTCTGTGAAGGCTGTCCTTGTGTATGTGCCCTATCTGATGGGGACTGGCATCCCTTGTAACCCCTCTTCATGCTGTGGTTGTGTCTCCCTGTTAGGCTCAGAGTCTTCCAGCAGTGCTGGCTCCTCAGGATCACTGTCACGAATACATCAGCCTCTCCAAAGTGCATCTCTTGTCCCTGGGGTGACGGCCAATTCTTCAGGCAGCATGTCCTACCCTGAGAACGGGATGAGTGGCCAGGTGGCCCCCAGCAACACCAGCTATATCATTCTTCCACTTGAAGCTGCAGGGATACCGCCTGGCAGTATCCTTCTCAACCCTCACACAGGTCAGTACAGTTCCCTCCTGCCTGATTCTGCCCTTTGGTATTTCTGATGTCAGCTTGGGAATCAGCAAATTCTTGTTTCTAGACATAGTTTTCTGGAGGCACTTTATGAGCAAATATACATTGAAATGATGTTTGACAAATTGTTGTTTTCAAATGTGCAGGCAAAGCTAGATTCAGTTTCTGAGGCTGTTGTGGCATAGCTGGTGGGAAGTGATACAAAACACACTTGCTCCATCCCAGACAGGATATTCATCATTCAACAGTCCTGGCACTCCCTGGCTCTCAGTGAATCTTCTGAGATCCCATTAGCATCAATGAGGACAGATGCTTTTCTATATCAAGCATGCTGAGATATGGTGCGACCAAAATGCAACATCACATTCTTAGAGATTGTGCTTTACAGCAGGATTTCAAAAGGCTTAAAGGCTACATTTGAATTTGCACTTCAGAATTAATTTTATGTGAGCTGTATGATTAGTAATTGTATTTAAGTTGTGAGATTTGTGATAAGAGAAAGATGTAACTCTTCCACTCCTGATAGTTTTCATCAGTGTGGCTGACAAGCAAGGCACTTGCAGACACCCAAGTGCTGTTGGAGCGTCAGAAACTCTTCAGTTTGAACTTGAGTGCTTGCTGAAAGCTTAAGGCAATTTGTTACCTCCTTGGTCTGGATGAAGTCTGGATCATGTTATGCTGTTACTTCCCACCATATTGTACTGTCAGTGTTAAAAAGGTTCAGGGAGTTTGAGGCTGTGGTGCTTCTTTGGTAATTTGGACTGTTCCAGTGACCATGACTAGCTGTGCTGTCAGCCTTATCTGAGTTGTGCTGAGTTGAAAACAAGAAAGCCTGTAGTGAAATGTATCTTCCATTATACTGAGAGCTGAGGGTTAAAATCCAAAATATTTTTTTCAAAGTTCTTAATAGAGTATTCAGGAGCTTTTTCTTTGGGGATTTTTGTTTGTAACTTGTATTTTATGTGTATTACATCCCTGTGTTCCGCTACTTTGGTGGAAATGCTTAAAGCTTATTTTTGTCTCACTACTAAGAATACTTTTTTTGGTCATTGTTCAGTCAAGAAAGTTGAAGCATTTAAGAAAAATACAGCCTTGGTAAACTCTTAAGCCAATCTTACCACAGATGTTTATAGATGGTGGTATCTGGGGTGATCAATATATCTCAGCATATTTAAAATCGAGGAGGAATTCCTTTTTGTTTAGATTCGAATGTGATAAGTTTGGTAAGTTCTTCCCAGAGAGGTGACTTAGTAACTTCCACAACCTTTTACTCTTCTAAAGCCTTTGTATTTTAAGTGTACTTTTTTCCAAGCTATTGCTTTATTGACGTGAGAGCTTAATACTGTCAGCAAGGAAAAGATCCATCATTATATTCATCTGCTCATTTTTGTTCCGGCAGTTGACCGTTCTGTCTGCAACACTGAAATTTCTTGGTCAATAGAGAAGACAACGTTTTGTGTTCCACCATATGGTCCATTTCCATACAAAACTCATCAGGCCTAGGCAGGAGTCAACTGTAATTCAGGTGACAGGACTGAGAAGCAAGTGAAAGGAGTTGATGCTGCTTGGAGCCCACAAACAACTGAGAAATATTGCTTGTCCCTGGCCAGGCTTGTTTCTTGCCTTATTCCTGGCGAGGACGTAGACTGGAGCTCACCACACCTGAAAGCCGGAAGAGCCGTGTAAGAGGAGTATCTCCTACATCCTGTCTTGTCAATTCAGCAAATTGCAGCAGCTAGTTCAGATTTTTGCCTGCTATGTACGGAGTCTTTCAATACTGTCACTAGACCTGAGCATTTTCTCTTCCCTCCCTGTGTGCCTCTGTCTGCAGATGCATCATTGGGAAACCCATGCATGTTTGTATATTTAACATTCAGGGAGCAAGTATTTTTTTGTATATATTATTTTGTGTTGCTTTCAAACCTTGTGTTTTATTTCTGTGGCTCCCACGTAAATATATACATAATAAATGGAGAGAGAAGATTCTTTAAAAGCCTAAAATTTTTGTTTCACACTTCTAGCTTCACGCTGCTACCTTGTGCTGGAAGTCAGACTGTACTTCAGCATCTGCTGTGTTTTTCACGTGCGGCAAAATACACGCTGCAAAATTGTCACTCTTTGGGCTCAGAATCTTTGCATCTTATTAAGGAAACATAACAAAAGAAGCTCCATGGGGAGGAGATTTAGATTGCTAGATGCTGTGATCGACTATCAATGTGATGGATGCTGTCAGAAACAGAGATGAAGAGAAGACAGTTGAAAGAAAAGGAAAAAGGATCTTTGTTTCCTGTAATGAATAGATTTTCTTTCCCTATGTGACACCATTCTTTAGCTCTTTCTTCTCCTCTTGCAGAGTGGCTACTTCCAGTCTTTTTCTCTCTTTTGATCATAACACCGTGTCCTTTAAAGATCTTTCCTTCCTTTCACATAGTCACTGACTGTGCAAGCCTCTAATGGCATCCAGAGATGCTGTCAATATCTTCCTGCTCTGATTATAACTCTCTGCTCCTTCCCAGGTGTTGGGAATCCACACTTTCTTTTCCATATCTACGGTTTCCTTTATTTTCTCTCCTCTGCTTTACCCTTCTCCTTCCCCAGATAGTCAAACTTCTTACTTGCTTTGGCAAAGACCCATTTATGTGTCTGTGCTCTCCATTTCACTTACTTCATGAGCCTACTTTGCCCTTTAAAGGATTCCTCTTGACACATTCTTCCTTAACCCCTCAGACAATTTAAGAGCATTTACTTTTCATTTGTACTCCTTGAAATGACATTGCAATCTTCGCCCTTCTATCAGGACCACAGTTCATAACTTACAAATGTCTTCCCTGTTACCTTCTGATCTCTCCTTTTCATTTCTGATTTCAAGATTTCTTCATCTTGAAATGAAGACTTCAAGAAAAGTCTTTTCTTTTTCTATCTTTAAAAGTATTGCTGGGACTTTACACTTCCAGTTCTGTCATCTTTCATTAAGCCACAGGGAATGCCCTTTATTGGCTTCCCTTGAGCATCTGACACAGGCCTTGGGAGCCTGTTATGCTACTCACTCAGTCTACTAAAGTACTTCTGGGGCTTGAGATTCCCAAAGCTTGGGAGTCCATGCCATAGTCACCCAGTGCGTTCACAGCAAGAATCAGAAAATCAGACAGAACTGCCCCGTGCTTCACTCATGACCTTTCTCAGTGTAAATAGGTGTCGAGTTCATCTAGAAATTTGGTGCTTTAGAGAGAGAGAAGGCAAGATTCTTTAGCCAGTGCTCCTCATGCATTTCTGACCATGATTCACTGGAGGGAGAAACCGAAAGGCTGAGGAGCAGATAGAACAGGTAGAGATGCTGTGTAGGGTACGAATCAGAAGTTCATTATTTCACTGTTGCTCTAAGTCACTGAACTCCTCCAGATCTCCCTTTTAAACTCAGATATTCATACTGTAGTTGCCTACTTTAAAGGTTATCGCGTCATGGCTAAAATTACTTCTTTTTTTCTCACGGAAGCATTTATAATTCCTTTGATTTACAGATTTATGATGGAAGTGAAAAGATAACTGAGGTCATGGAAAACATTTTTCCTATAGAGAAATAACATCTCTTTTTTGTTTTCAAGACAATGACTTGGTTAAACGTTTTATTTTAAACAAACACTGGTTTTGCAAGGTTATTTCCCCCAGCTTAATTATCTGAAGCAAAATGAGTTTAGTAACTTAGTAGAACTCTGAACAGAATTTGTCTTGTAAATAAGAGATTTTTAAATACACCTTAAGTGTTGCTTCCTTGAAAACTGGAGTGCTAGCTCCTCTAAGTACATAGGGCACAGCCCTCAAAAGTACAGCTCTGTGTTATTAGAATGTGTAAGTAAATTAGTAACAAGCGTGGGTTTGTTATTTTTCCCTTTCCTACAAACTGTATAGTTTCAGAAGTAGTTGTGTACATTTGACTGCTGTTGTGTGAGAGGAAAATGCAAGGGAACATTCTCTACCTTCAGTGTTTGCTCCAAAGTTCAATTTTAATGTTAATTGATTCATCATGAATGATTTCAAGTAACCATAGCATCTGAATCATCTTACAGCCATGGTAACTTTCCACCCATTCCTTGGAAAATCATACTGCTGAAACAAATATCTACTGTCTTGCCTGAAAAAAAAAAAAGATGTCTGATACTGCCATTACTGTAATGAGATATTGAGAGCAATGAGCACTTTACTCTTGTAGCAGGTCAGCTAAAGAGTGATCAGTTAAAGCAAAATTGTTTGCTTTCACACAGAAAACAGTATGTTCTTAAAAGTGTTCAGCAAGGGCTGGGTGTTTTGTTTCAGGTCAACCATTTGTGAATCCTGATGGGACGCCGGCAATATACAACCCTCCCAGCGGCCAGCAGACGATGAGGAGCCAGGTGGTGGGACAGTCTCAGCAGCAGCCTTCACCCCAGCAGCCTCAGCAGGTTCAACAGCCACAGCAGCAAATGGCAAGTCACCTTGTCACACAGGTAGGTGTGGTGTCACTGGAAAAAAGAAAGAGCTCTTAGGGATATGAAGAATGACCTAGAGGGTAGAAGGGAGGAATGCAGCTAGACCAAATATCAGGATGTTCTTTTCAACATGGATAAAACAGATGGAGATGGAAGATTACATCTCCAATTTTATCTAGATGATTTCATTTTCAAGAGTACTGTTAAGCGAGTTGGTGTATGTCTACATAAAATTAGTTTGCAAAATTCACGCATTCTCAAACCAGTGCAGCCTGTAATTATCTCCAAGGAGCCAGGGAACTTTCTCTTTTGACAACAGTGGATTTGAGTCAAAGAATAAAGTACAACAAGAGCTCTACAAACACTTTCATGTCCAGTTGTATTGGGTCCAATCTATGGGTGCTCTACAGGCACCTCTGCCCCAGATTGGTGTTTTTCTGCCTGGCAGAAACATGTCCATGGCACCCATGTTCTGGCCATGATCCTGCTCTGAGCTAGAAGTTCTGGAGCTACAGCAGGAAGAGCAACTTTGAGCACAGTGCAGTGGTGTGTTGGCTCTCAGGTCCCTGTGCTGGCTGTGGCATACGGCCAGGCATGGCTGAGCATGGGCAGCAGGGTTTGGGTCTGGTTCAAACTTAATTTTGTGGATTGCATACCCTTTCTCCCAGGGCAGAGCAGGCAGAGAGAACTACTCAAGCAAGAATCCTATATCCTGCTTAGTCACAGAGCATCCAAGGTCTCCTGTGGTTCTTGTGCAGCTTTATAATTTAGCACAGTTTCATCCCAGGTTATGCCGAAGTACAGTTTTTAAATTCAGTAAAGTTGCTTTGATTTTACTGAGTTTGAACTTATATGGTTATGGCTCTAATTTCTTGATTAGGTCTTCACAGTTTTAGAAAATAGAGATAGTACCAAACCTGTAAGAAGTTATATGAGAGGTTAAAATGAAAGGAATACTAAAGCTATTCCAAGGTAATAGTCCTGTGCCAAATTGGTTTTTTTCACTTAGATAAACATCTGGTCCAAGCTGATGGCCTGTCTGTTGGTAATTCACTGCCTGTTCTTTGTCATTTTTTTAAACTCTTGTGCTCTCCCAAAGCAGCTTTACAATCATTATTCCTTTGCCTATGACACACTCAGAGTTAAATCAGTCACTAACAGCAAAATTCAAATATACACTTATGCTGTGCTGCTTTCCATTTTTATCTCTGTAAATTAAATGTAGAATCATAATTTGACTTTGCCTCACATTGCAAGTAAGAAGGTATAGCTGTGGCTATATTTAATCTAACAGCCATCAAATCCATGAAAAGAGGCAGAAATACCAGTAATAAAAAATTGTTTGGTATAAGGCTAAAATGAAGACTAAAATCACAATACCCGACCTCTTGTACTCAGGCTGGTGATGAGTCACCTGCATTTTCAGAGCTGTGTTTGAGATCTTTGTTCTCAGTAACAAAGGTGGTGGTGGTGGTGGTTGTTACCTTTCTCTAAATGGTAGAATTTATTGTCTTTCCCTTTGCTTGTTTTGCAGCCTGTTCAGGCAATGCAGCCATCTTCTCAGTCGGTCCAATATCCAGCAGTTTCTTATCCTCCCCAGCATCTCCTGCCAGTCTCTCCAACGCAGCAGTTTTCTGTGGTAACAAAGATTTTTTATTTCTTTTTCATTCCTTGAAGTTGGAGGTGTGAGTATGTGTGTCCAAGAGCCTCTGGGGAGCACTTCAACAGGTGTCCCACTTGAGAGCCCTGTCTAAATACCTGTTCACCTTTATCCTTTTGGTACTGACAGGCATTTTGTACGAGCATTCCCACTGATTCTAGTTACCTAACCTGAAGGGTGGTATTAGAGCAGGGCTCTCTACCTACTTAGCAGAGCCTCCAGAAAAATGTTTTGTTGTGCCTGCTGGTAGGAGCCTATGTCTCCTCATTTAATGCCAAGGGACCTTAAATTACTAACTTGAATAGCTGAGATTTGGGTTATCCCTCTTTCATGACCACAAAGACAGGAGAAGAGACCTCTAGAAATCATTATTTTTAATTTTATATTCTTTTATCCATATACTAAATCCACTGCCTGGAGTTATTCCTTGTTGATATCAGAGCACTTGGGAAGAAGAGTAGCGGTGAGCCAGCTGCAGAAGGTGTGGTGTGCTGTACCTCATGACAATGCACCAATGGACGTGTATAATGAAAATAAATAGAGTGGTTTTCTGGAGTCTGGTTCTGGCTTGGTGCTTACAGGGCTAAGATTATACTGTTCTAAAATGAAGCTGCCATTTTAGAGAGGCACTATGATGTTTTTTCTGTTGTTTTTCTCTCTTGCTCTAGTAATCTTGTTTATGATTGGTTTTTTTTTTCGCAATGTCACATAGGTATAGTAAGATATGGAAACAAAGCTGAATGAATCTTTGCAGATAAAATAATGTTTAATGACTAGTACATGATGATACCATTTAAAGGAAAATAAATATTCCGTGCTGAACATAAGTTGCATATATCAATGCTAATTCTCTTGAAAAGTCTGTTGCAGGAATACCAGGTTGCCCTAGTGACAGTCACAAGAAGGCTAATTCTTTTAATTTAATAGGGAAACTTCGTCTGAATTACTATCTTCAATATACATTACATTATACAAACACTATATAGATTATGTGTGTTTGAAGATGTTTTTCTCTTTTGCGAAAATCTAGAGGCATTCCTGACTCAGCGAAGTTTCTTGTAGAATCTGCTTGCAGTCATTTGCCATTCTGGTAATGAATATCCTAGCTTTTTAAAGGAACAACTTCACGGAGACGACTCATGTGTCTGAATATGAATGTAGGATGATGGTAAAGTTAATACCATTACTTCCATATACCACCTGATGATCTGTCAGTAGTGTTTAAAACATTGATCCATGACATCTGCTCTCAGTTGTGAGGGTGAGTCTCTGTAGTGTCCCCAGCAGTGCTTTCCACAAGCAAACTTTTTATTTTATTTTGTTTTGTTTTGAACACATTTTGAAGTTTCCTGACATTAAATGCATTGTGCAGGGTGGTTTTGGGGAATGAATACCACAGGGCTGCTAACAATATTAAGAGGCTTCTTTTAAAAAATAATATAGTATTCTGAGCAGAAAGCATTTTTATAGTGCTTATTTCCTATCTGTAATTGGCATATTAGCACACAATGGAGTTTTATGTTGAGTATTTAAAAGTCTTATGATATGAGCACAAATGAAGATGCCTAGAACCACACTTGTAAATCTTTGACCTTCACAGAATAAACTTGAGAGCACTGAATAGTATGGATCTTTTTGCAAGAATGAACAGATACAGTTCAGAATGCCTGTATTATTACTAGCATGTAATGACACTTAGGTCCATTGACTTTATATGGTACGTTTATCCTACCACAGATTTTTTTTTTTCTTTCTCCCTTCAATGAAATACAGAACTTTTTTCCTTCCAACACAGAATAAATAGCCTTGACATAGCAGCATTAGGCTTAGCTTTTTTTTTTACTTTCTCTTTGTTTACAACCTTGGATTTTCAAAACAGTCCAAAAAGGGAAAGATCTGCAGCTGAATCCTACTGAATTCCTCTTGGGATCAGTTTGAAACACAGGTGAAACTACCAGCATGTGTTTGGCTGACAAATTCTATGTTTGAGGATAGAGGTATCCATAATGTTATTTTCATGCCCTTTACATTTAAAATGTCTTCTTTTGAACACTGTAAAGTTCACTTGTCATTTTGGAAATAAAGGTGAAGGTGGCAGGGTAAGAGCCAAAATAATTGGCTTTTTTGCCAAATTATGCCATTCACCTTGCAGTCTGGAAGTCTTTGTCAAAGCATTTATGGTGATTTTCATTTTAATTGCCTCCATTTTTGTAGATATCCTTGCAAAGTTTGGCACGGATTGGAGCTGAGCGATTGCTTTCCCCCCTCACTCTCCGAACCTATTTTGTTTTGCTAATTCGCGTGCCTGCTGCAGGCATCATGTCTCCATTCTTTTCTCCTGCCTTCTTCCCCGCAGCGAGATGACATGACAGCGCAGTTTAACCAGATGAGCTTAAGTCGTCAGTCGTCAGGAGACAACCCCGAGTCACCTTCTGGCCCCGTGTACCCCTCGCCGATCCTGCAGCAGCCTGCCCAGCAGACAGGTTACATCATGGCCTCCCCAAGTCAGCAGCTTCCCCCAGGAGGCTTCACAGGTTCAGGACCACCGGTGTCCCAGCAAGTGCTGCAGCCACCGCCCCAGGGCTTCGTGCAACAGCCACCACCACCTGCTCAGGTAGGCAAAACCTTCGCTGCCACTTCAGCACCGTGCTCTTGATAACATCAGGAAGGGCATATAAACGTTCCAGATATGTATTACTTTTCCCCTGGTAAAAGTTTAGCAGATCTTTAGGAAGCAGGATGCTTGCAAAGCCTCTATTGTTTCCTGGGTGTCATCAATTCCTTCCCTCTCCTCAAAACGTTTTCTGAACTTATGTTCATACTCCATGACACATCTGCGCATGAATATGAAGGAAGAGGGTGAGTAAATGCCCACACTCCTTTTTCCCTGTGCATGTACCAAAAGAACACATCAGCCCAGGTAGTCGTTAATCATATTTAATTGACTTGAACATGTGAGGTGTCACAGATCAGTAATTTTAACTGTCTTCCTGAAGAGTGATTATGTTTTACTGTTCACTACCAAACATCTCTGCTTGTCTCCTGGGTACCTTTATAGAATATTGAAAGTGATTACTGTCAAGAAGTAAAATGCACAGATGACTTTCTGGCCAATTTTCAAGGCATACACATTAAAAAGACAAATTTCTTTATCCAATTATAAACAACTTCATTTAAATTCTTCTTTAAATGGTATTAATAGCATTTCTATTGTTTTCATTTTATCCTTTGGAAGAAAAAAAATATAAAAATAAAGTTAAAAAGTCACCATTTCTTGTAATGTAACTTTATTGTAAACCCTATTGGAAGGCATTGTTTTTTTGGTTGGTTTTTGTTTACTACTTCTCATAAAAATCTCAAGTTGTGTTTATTAATGGAATTTGGTATTGACATAGGAATGAAGAATTTTTACTGTTACAGTGTTTAAGGATCTAGTTAATTAGATCACTAATTATCAATAAAAGAAATCTGAGGCCTGCTGGATGCTGACATCCCATAGAGGACTGTGCAATCCATAATTTCTGTCATTAAAAAATGTGCAGCTATTTTTTCTGAGAGAAGCCTTCCCAAAAACAAGTTTTAGGGAACTGAAGGTCAATATAATGTGATTTCTTTTACAAAAATTGAAAATATTGCTAGAAAAATATTTCACAGTTTGCCAAATGTAGCAAGTTTGGGGTTTTTTTAAATTTGGGAGAGGACAAAAAAGACCTAAAGAGCAAAATTCCCTGATGAATCCATCTTCCCATCTAGATAGTGTCTCCTAAGTAAGCAGAGGCTGTCGTCCAGGCCTTAGTCCTCATGTACAACCCCCAGGTGCCCTGAGTGTTTTCCAGCATCATTTAATCAAACCTCACGACACTTCTGGTGAACCAGGTAAATGTGAGCACTCCATTTTACAGGCTGCCGCCACAGCGGGCTGTGATGTGTTTCCCAGCTCTGCCAGCCAGGGTTTGCTGTGGGAGCTGAGGGGGCTGCAGGATGGTGCTGCCTGTCCTGACAGGGACCCCAGGCCACCTCCTCACCCCCTCGGGTGAGGCTGGATGTGCAGCTCGCCCCGGGGTCCCTGCTAGACCCGCCTCAGCTGACGTTGCACAGGCTACTTTGGGTGGGTTTGCGCACTGCTCCTGCCCCTGGCTGAGCCTTGCTGTGGGAGCCTTGGATTTCACCCTTGTGAAAACCTGCGCAGCGGAGTGCAGGGTTTTCACTCAGCGCAGTGTAGTGTTACTTGGTGAAGCCATTTTCCAAGTTAATCCTTGTTCTGGTGCTACTGAGAGGCAGATTAACTACTTGACTGGACCAGTGGTGAGGAGGTGCCTTTTCATGTACAGGCTGCTGTAGGACCAGTACAGTACTGGTGCATCTAATGGTCACTGTGTCTCTGTCCATACCCCAACTGCTTTCCTCCTGTATTTTAACACAGTGGAAAGTTACTGACAGCAGTATATTAGTACGCCGGCACGCTGGCCGGGCTGAGATGGCTACAGCTTGTCCAGGAGTGCCCAACACAAAGGGAGAACACCCTCTGGCACCTTGGTGCCTCGCTAGCCAGCCTCCCAGCCCGTGCAGTGGAANTAGCGCGCCTGGGGCTTTTGGATAGCCCAGGCGAACCAGAAACAAATGAGCAGAGGTGGCTCCTTTGGCCAGTGTTCCAAGGGTTTATTGTAGAAGCTCCCTCGAAGGGGACCGGATGCAAAGAGGACAAGACAGTAGCCTGAGTGGGCTTAAAAGGGATACAGGGAAGGGGGCGGGGATGACGTAGCAGTGACCTATAGGAAGAGGGGAAAGGCGGGACAGGTCTGGTTACCTTTCCTCAGGAGATACAAGGGGTGTCTGTCCACTGTCAGTCAGACAGACCGAGCCCACCTCAGATCCCAGGAATTCAGTGGGAGAAGCCATCCTCACAGAGGGGGGTTTTACTCTTTGGAACCAGCCCACCAAACCTCTTTTTCTGGGCTCTGTGGCCCCCTGGTTATTCTTGCATTTGGTTCATTCACCACAAGAAGCAGGAAAATATCTTTTGGCTTTGCAACAACTTCCGTTATTTCACTGGGGAATGGTTTGTCCTTGGTGGGGGGGCGCATGTAGAAAGGTGAGAAATTCCGTGCTGTCAGCTTCCTCTGGTTCTGCAGATACCATCCATCTCCAGCTTGTTCCTATTCCAAAAAATCCTTGTCATATACCTGTGGAACAGGGCACGGCAGGGTTTAGTGTCTGCTGCCCATGCCTCTATCCCTTGAGAGCATAGTGGCCTTCATCTGCCAGAAGGGAGAGAAGGCAGCCACTCTCTGCATCTGCATGCACAGATAGGAGCTTCTGATTGATGTTTCAAGTTTTAATTCATTCACTTCAGTCCTAGAGTGTGGCACAGTGGTTTGGATACTACATGCAGGACATGTACAGCAAACGGGATCCCTTTTATAAAAAGATAAGAGTGAATCCTTGGGAAACAGTAATTCTTCTAGCCTTAGGGCTCAGCTTTCTGTACATGGCAGGTAGATCCCAAATCTTTGTCCTGCCCGTGGCACAGCTTCACTGTGGCAGTGGCAATTGTCAGTCTGAGTCAGCTGTTGTTACTCTTTGGGGCTTAGATGAGATAGTAAGGCTGCTCTCAGATACCATAGCAGCTGGTCTGAGGCAGGCTCTGGGAAAAAAGAAAGCAATAAAGATGGTAATGGAAGCAAAACATTATGTGATGCATTAATCAATGCAATGCAATCAATGTAAAAGCACTTTTATATCTTAAATGTTGCTATTGAATTTATACCAGTAGAAAAGAGGCATGACTTTAATGGCTAATTAGTTCCTGTAAATGCACTGCTGATAAGGTTGGCTGTGATACCCTGTATGCTGTTGGAAAATAGCAGTGAAAACTTGGGTGGAGATCCTGGGAGTATGATTATTTCCTTTGGGACCTGAAAGGAGGAGAAAGAAATGCTCCAAGACTACACACCCAATGGTACTGCATTTAAATTACTAGCTTTTCTATCAAAGTTCAGTTAAACGTGGCTCTACAGCTGGTGTCCAAGATTCTTTCTCCCAGTCTGTATTAAAGCAGAAGCAGACTGAGTTTGAAATTACATGCCTGAGAAGTGGTGAAACAAACCTTTAGGTTTCCTTTTGCTTCTTCTTCCATCACAGGTATTCCCCAGCTTGCCAACAGAGTCATCATTTAATAAACTGAAAATATGAATTTCTCTTTGTTCAGTCAGTTAGAAGAAAAAAAAAAAATCCCAAATGTTACCTGGGGTTTTCTGAAAGGGATTTTTAGCAGCAAATGCCTGTTTGCTTTCAATCATGAGTATCAGACATATATATCTTTGCTTTCTTGATTTTCAATTTTCTTCTCTTTCTGCTAGTTTTTCTGTAGCGCTTATGGGCCCAACACTTTAACAAGGGTCCACATTCTGCTTTGTAGTACTTTATCAATGACACCTGCCTTTGCCTCTGCAAATGAAGAAGTGAAAAAAATGAGAATATTGTGTCAATGGGAAAGGATATCTTCCCTTAAAAGTTATTTTCACCTCTGACTCGTTCTTTCTGGAAGGTATACTGGCAAAATGATATCCAAAAGTGAGATGACATGGATTCTTGGAGAGGCCTGGAGGTGTAATTAACATGTTGAGGGATTTTTCACCTGAATTAATTTTGTGTCATCATTAATTTTGTGTCATCTTTAATCATCTGTCTCTTTGCAGAAGCCCTCTCCTTGAGAGTCTGTAATGACCCTAAGACAAAATCTCTATTCATAGTATATCTCCTCTAGGAAACTTACTATGAAGAAGGTTGGGGAGTCACTGCAAATGAGCAGGGCTTTCCTTGATGATCTTTGCAAATTATATTGGAGGACATCTTACAAGCCATTATTTTTTGTTCCCTGTTACTGTAACTATTATGGAGGGGGCAGGGAGGAAGAGAAAAGACCTTGAAGAATGACTGATCTCTGTCAGTTAGATATCAGGAAGAAATGGTACCTTCATGTGTCTGTGCATCACTGGGGTTTCTCTTGTCTTCTTCACTCACGTTTATGCAATTGTAGCAGTTGCATTAGCAAATGGTGTCAGCGTCTGGATGAAGGTGCTAGTCCAAACCTTATTGGGTATCAGCAGTGTTAAGGGAAGGCAGAGTACCAGTCCTATGGCTGAATCAAGATGTAAGCCAGTAGGGAGGCAGTTTGTGCAAGTAAAATCATCCTGAAATATGTGTGGGCTCCTGATCCTACCACGAGGAAGTAAGCGATGTACCAGTGAGTTTCATGGGCGCTGCTAGAGAGCAGCCAGAGAGACACTCAACCTCATAGTGGGTTCTGGACTGCGTTTGGGCAGAACAAAGCAGAAAGCCAATGCTGCACTGAGTCTCTGCATATCATCTAGGGACAAAGCACATTAGAGAGAGGAAAAAGTAGTGTCTGTCTGTGCCGTTTCATGAGTGTCTCTGAAGTGACATGCCCAGTCCTGTTACAATTAAAGTTGAAGTGTTGTATAGGAGAGAAGAAGTAGAATGCAGTAGAATGGTCTGCCTACAAACAAGATAATTATTAAAAATTGTACTAAAAAATTATTTTTCACAGTGTCAAGGATTAAGATCAAAAAACTATGCTTTTAGACTAAAGAAGGTGGCATTTATTTAGGTTATGGTCTTAGAAGTGCATTTTTTTGGTAAATTTAGTGTATTTTAGTGTAACCATATAGCTGCTTTGGCATGCTTGTTAGTGCCATGGAAGCCTTCTGGTTCTGTAAATAAAATGTTTTACAAGCAAAAAGTCAAAGGTTAGATTGTGCATTTCACATGGGAATGCAACTCAAGTATAATTTGGCATGTTGGTAGGCTGCTACAGAAGTGTAATGTTTTTTGTTGAAGAGCACATAAGTAAAAGTTTTACTAACACTGATGCGATGAGAAACTAAAAAATTCAAGAGGATCAGAGTAGATGATGTAAGTGATACTTGTTATCTCTGATCCCTCTAATTCCACTGTTCACCGAAGTAGA
The DNA here is from genome assembly GCA_013398955.1 of Callaeas wilsoni. NCBI lineage: Eukaryota > Metazoa > Chordata > Aves > Passeriformes > Callaeidae > Callaeas > Callaeas wilsoni. The sequence continues at coordinate 236,596 of VWPU01018057.1, forward strand.
ATCAGAAAGGAAAAATAACGTTTCAACTACTGACACAGAGATGTACTCAAGATAAATGAGAATGGATCCTTCCAAGCCCCTCAAGCATAAAAGACCTATTTTAGACCATGTCTGTATTTTACACCAAGCCTTTCTTTTAATGTGAGAGCTTTAACCAGACCCCCCCACCAAACCAGAAATGAACAACCAAAACCAAAAACAACAACAAAACACACACACACACAAAACCAAAACAACAAAACCTACCAAAAGCCAGACCTCTTCTTTTCATGTCGTGTGTGAATGACTACTATCTAATCCATCCATTAATCTTTATAAGTGAAATAATGTTTTTTTACCTTTCTACTACTAACATTTTTTTCATGCTGATAGATTGCACTCTCATAAACTTTAAAGTGGATTGCATAACAAATGTACTCCAATGAATTGAGAACATGAGAGAGAGGGAGACAACCTTTTGACTAACACTGAGGTTTTATGTGTGTGGTAAAAATAAAGAACTGTCTGCTTCATTTTATATATTTGTGCTCAGCGTGTTCTACTATACACCTGAATTCAAAACCTAGATTCTTCAGGTTATGTTTTAAGGTTAATACTACAGAATCATTCCCCAAGAGATAATTCTCATTGTTGTCAAATGCTCATGTATTTTTAAATATCTAGGGGCTTGTCTGCAGTGGAATATGAGGAAGTTGAGGGTAAGTCAAATAAATCCTGTAAGTGAGATTAAGCTGCTGGCAGGAGAAGTGAGAGTATTTCCACAGGGGTTTAATATTCTTTAGTTTGTAGAATATGTTAATAGAAAATAATATTTGAAAGAATGTCTATTCTGTTCCCTTGCTCCAAGGCTAGATCAACTATTTGCATTGTCTTGACCTAGAGTGAGTTTCCTCATTTCTTTCAAGCCTCCTGTAGCAGACTATTGCTGAGAACAATCAGCTGTCCATAAGATGAGTTTATCACTCTAAACTTTCCTGATCTGCAATTTACACTGCTATGATGCTTAAAGAATGATTTCGTGCCTTAAATGTTTGGGTCCACTTTGCTATTCCCTGTGGCTTTTCTTCGCAGAGAAACAAATTCATAATGGTGGTGTCCAGTCTACAAAGGCGTTTTGGTTTTGTTACACTAGTTACTAACAAAACAAATGGCTTGAGGGCAGGCCGTAGCCATTAGACATCACTTGGTACTGTGTGGAGGGAGGATAGCTTGCAACATTTTCCAGTCGAAACCTTGTTTTTCTCCTACTGGCTTGAATCAGGCTGGTATAAGCAGAGGGAAGGAAAAAAATCAATTTGATTGAAAAGAAAATTTATAGACCTTGAAGAATGGATGGGTGTTCAGCCTCTTGCTTGACACATGCTGTTGACTGTCAGTTGGCCTGTGGGGTTAACTTCACCAACACCACCCAGTCCAGGTTTGTTAATCTTAATCCTTCTCCCACCACAGTTACTCATTCAGTAGGCTTCTGCTTGCCCAAGTAGACATCCATAGCCTATTCTTGCCTAGTTTTTTGTGTTTGTGCCATTTTTTTTTTCCTCATCTGACATTGGAAAATTTCCAAGGAAAGGTGCTGATCTCTCTTATGATGTCCTAGCAGTAGTTACCTTTAGGATGTAGTTACCTTTACTCTGCTAACTTTATGGGTGATCAAGTTGAATGATCTGTATCAAGAATATTTCTTCCATGCAAATAAAAATGACAAAAGTAGTTCTTGTTTTTGCAGGAAAAAAATAAAAGCGTTTGGTCTGACTCCGTGCATATGTCTACGTAGGATAAATGCTACACACAAAGTGAACAAAAATTGTATGATTTATTAAGAAATGCTGACAGCTGGTGCAGAAGTTGTGGGAGAAGCAATGTTCTCCCGAGCCTGTGTCCCTCTGCAGTCTGTTCATACCATACACTGCCAAACTCTATCAGATGCCTACAGTATCCCTGACAACTGAAAATGACAAAATGTGACTGCTTTGAACTTGCAAAGGGTCAATTGAAAACTGTTTAGCTCAAATGTTTAAGTAACAGTGGTGTGGCATGTATAGGAAAAATCTTTTGCTCCAGTCACCCTCAAACTTTCATCTTCACCTGTGTGACAAGGAGATGTAATACACATTTCTCTGTAATTATTATAATAATATAAAAAAAAAAGAAGCCCATCTAGCAGAACTTGCTGAGTTAATGCCTACCCTCAGCTCCTGCAAGAAAACAGCTATGATTGTTTTTTGAACTGTAATTGTTTTCACACCAAGAGCGAGAAAGGCTTTAGAGGGAAATGTTCATGTAAGGAGGGATGTAGTTGTTAAACAGAAGCATCCATTTGATAATTGTTTCTTACAAATGTTAAGGGTGCACACACTTCATCTTGCTCTCCACCTTCTACATATTTGTACTCCAGGCCATTCCTTGCTTTCACTGGACCATTTTCTCCAGAGTTCATTTAATGGCTCAACATGCTGTCTGTATGTGTTACGTTGATATGGAAGATGTTATTTGCATCCATTTTTCTGCAGCTTTTGATATTTTACTGTGATAAAATGTTACTGTGATATTTTTTATTTGATATATACATGTAGCTTTTTATGAATCCTGTATGTTTTTTTCTCTTTCAATTAAAATTCTTTTTTTTTCCTGTTTCTTAAAGTATCTGAAAATAAATGTGAGCACTGATAGCTCTTTTCCTAGCACAGCTGAAAGCAAGCAGCAATTCTTGAAGAGACTGGAGGAAAACCTCTTCTCTTGATTACTGTTACCACTAATATGCTTGACTTCAACTCTTGTTCCCCTTCCCTGTTTTGTTCTATTTTATGAATTTTTGGTCTCTAGAGTTTACTGTTCTCTTTCTTTGCAGATGCCGGTGTATTATTACCCATCTGGTCAGTACCCTACCTCAACAACTCAGCAGTACAGACCCATTGCCTCAGTTCAGTACAACGCACAGCGGAGTCAACAGATCCCCCAGACTGCTCAGCAAGCAGGTATGTACATCTGGTACTCATTTCTTCAGGTGCTTGCAGTGCCTTTGCAGGTGAAACTTGTTGGTTGTGCTTTAACTGAACAGCAGAGGAGAAAACTGGTGTCTGTTCTGTTTGAAAATACAGTGAAAATTAAAAATTGAGAAATCTTTTGCTTGGACATCCCAAGCAATGGAAGAGCAGAGGTTGCATCCTCCCTCCCTGCTGTCTTACATACAGTGCTGCTGTGTCCTCGGTGTCCATGCTCTAAGTTGCTGGACCCAGAGAGACCTGAGAGGGAGCTGGTGCGAGCAGTCACGCTGCACGTTCAAGCCAACCACTGTGGTTGCCCTTCACCATGGAAACTCCTCAAGTGTTTGTATCACCCTACGTAGTGGACAGGTCTGCAATGATGCAGAAGGGGCCAGTTGTGCCCCAGCACCTTCTGCTGTCTCTGGGCCCGAGGAGCAGCGAGGTTGTGTGTGGCTGGAGGCCGTCGAGACCAGCTCCCCGCGGCGACGTGCGGCTGGAAGGGGGGCCGTTACACTGTAAGAGAGTGAGTAGCAGGTCTCACAGTGAACCGGTCTCTTTTCCTGCTGTGTCATGCCACTCCAGATGACTCCAGAGTAAGAGGGACAGAGAGAGAGCTGGGCTGGTGTGTGTTGGGAGAGAGCAGGAATTGTAGTTGTCAAGGAGTCGTCACATTTCAATGGAATAAACAATTCTGGTGTTTGACATTTTTTTAATTTAATTTTCTGTCTGTTTCTTTAGTGCACACCTTCCCTCATAGGGTGTCTCAAACAGTTACTCCAGGCGTGGAGGGGGGAGGTGGAGGGAAGGGTTTTGTTTTTCCAGATGTGCCAGGTAGAACAAAGCATTCATCGTTCGATCTCAGTTTGGGAGAAACCCTTTAGAATAGCAAAGCAGATTCCCTGCAAAAGCCTTGATATGAGAGTCATTTAAGATGCAAGTCAAGAGCCCAGACATGAGATGTGAACAAGACTTATGGGGTCATCCAGCTTGTCAACCTATCTCCGTAATGCGACTGCTGGCAATTTTGTTCCACTCTCTCAGGCGCTCAGGGAGACAAAGACACAGCAAACACAGCTATAGCTAAGCAATTCATTACTTTTTTTTTTTATGCTGTTGTGTGTTCTAATAAAAATGGTGACATTTTGGTCGGTGTCAGTGGTGACTGACTGTGTCTGCTTTCATACCTTCATATTATACGTTCCTGAGAGAGAAGAGGGTGAAGTATTGCACAAAGGTCATCCGTCTCTTCTAGCTTCTCCTGCCTGACAGTCTGGTACCATATTTATTATCTCTATATAGTGGATCTTTGAAACAAAGTGCAAATCAACTTAGATGACATTATCTGGATCTACCGTATTGTTATAAAACCATATTTATCAGTTTAATGCTACATCCATAGCCTAGTGGAGATTATGGTAAGTGATATGAGGAAGAGATGGCCTGAAGTACAAGTGATGTTCTGGAGAAGATCCGTCTGTGTGAAAATCCTAGTTTTAAAGATATATTGTAGCACAGGAGCTGTTATGTGTGAGTGCAGACAATGCAGAGATGCAAATGCTAATTTTGTTTCCGTGTTTATTGCATCGTTTTCCTTAGATGTTTGGAAAACATGAGTCAAGGAGTTTGTGTAAAATCTCTAGCGCGTCAGTCTTCCCCTGCAATTCGCTCTTTCAGCTGCCTGCTCAGTTGGAAGCATTATTTTTATCTCTTGTTTAAAAATGAAAACATTGTGTCTACAGCTTAGACTCCCTGCTGTGGCGATGATTTTAAGTGTTTAGCTGTTCTCAGATCTTGAGACATGGCTGAGAACAATTTTGCAAGTTGGTTCATCCCTTTGGCCTCTGATCCATCCTTTCCTCTAGTCATGGTCCCAGCGTGTGGTAAGTGTGACAGGATGCAGATTGCAGTTTCCTACAGATCTGGTCTTGGAGGTGGTGTAAGAATCGTTCAGATTTATGTTCCGCTGCATCTCTTGGTATCTGGAAAACAAATAGCTGTGTATGACCAGAAAATAGCAATCCACAAGCAAGTGTTTCAGACTTCAGTTTTCCTTCCCATACAGACTTAACTTCAGATCAGCATGTGAGGAGCCTGAGATAACAAGGGACTGGAAAAAGAAGCTATGAAGGAAAACAGTGTTGGTGAAACAGAGTGTAGTACGGGAATACTGAGGTTGGGAAGGGTGAACAGATGGGAAGGAGGCAGATGAAAAGATGATTTCTGAAATGATTTCCCCAAAGACCTCACATCACTTGCTGCTGCTTCGGAGAGAGGACGGCTGCAGTGCAGGCAGGCCCACGGGAGCTCAGCTGGCTGCCTGGACCTGCCGGCTGGCTCCTACAGCAGGGTGAGCGAGGATGCAGCCTCAGCCTGGCAGCTCAGGAAATATTTTATTAAAATTAGAACTTTGCCTGCCTGGAGGAGCTTTTGGAAGCTTTCGAAGGAACAGCAAGGGATTCAGATCTTACTTCACCTACTTTGGGATGCAGAGGTCAAAGTTTGATCTAATGCTAGCAATTTGTTTTCATTTTTGTTAGAAAAGGTCTCTTCAGGATGAAGCGATATTGATGACTTTTACAGCAAACAGCTAAAGTAAAATGTCAGCACAGCATCTGTGGTGGCTGAGGGAGCCTGTACTCTCTCGTGGCTCTGGAAGGAGAGCAATATTGAGTTAAAATGGCTCCAGGGCAGAAAAAAGGATGAGCTCACCTAAAATTAGATTAGAGCTCTGGCAGCAATAAATCATTTGGAGGGAAGGCTGAAAACATGTTGTATGTTTATTTATCTTTTATTTTTATTTGCCTAAGTGCTGGCTTACGTGAGAACCGAAGTGACCCATTTCTGGCAGAAGCCTAGTACGAACAGTGTCCTCCATGAAGATTTTGTACAAACCTCTGCCATTTGAATTATGTTTGTTTCTGTTCAAGCCAAAATGTGGTGTTACTGTAAACAGAAATACTTTTGTTGCACTCATGCCATTGTTGCTCTTCTTCGCTATGCTTCTTCCGCACCATTTTCATGGTCAGAGCTGCTCAGTGCAAGGTTTTCCAAAGTGTTGCCATTGGGTGGGGCTGGGGTTGATCTAGTGTCTGTCACACTGTGGCATACGTAGGACATCACAGAGGGATTCTTAAGGTGTGTTCAGGCAGGTATTCTCAAAACCAGTACCATTTGGGTATGTTGCTGTTATTCATTTCTGCACTCTGTAAGAGGTGATACTATGAGGTGCCCAGTTTTGTAAGCACATGGAAGAAAATATTATTTCTGTATTTGCATCTAGCGGTACTGTGTAAATTGCCTGTCTGGCATCATCAGTATTTCATTCTTCAGCAATTATCTCTATTTTGATAGACTGATCCTAGTTACTGTCTGAGTAGAAAAATAGAGCTGTATTGATGATAAATCAGCAATTATTTCTATTTTCTCACAATAGAAGAAATCAGCAATGTGTTATTTTATATCTGTCTCTATTTTCTTCCATTTTAGCAAATGCTGAGCACTTTGAGGATTTTTCATCTCTGAAGTGCTTCATAAATATGAGCTGGATAAATACATGAGTATTATCTTTCAATATGCAACTGTTCTTATTGCTGTTCACAAATGAACAAGCTGCAACAAATTACATGATTTTTTTCTTTCTCTGGTTCATTGTTGTATGTTTACCTCATGTTCCAGATAATTTCAGAGTGCAACAGAAATTTTATGGATAAAATAATATTTATCTTCTTGCTTGGGCCTAGTTATAAGAGGCTGTTATCTTGATTTATCACGCAGTTGTAAGGTAAAAGTCTGTGGAGTGTGTTTTGCATCAGCAATGAAATAATCTTTTGAGGAGATTAAAGCTAATATCTGTAGTACTTTGATAGTAAGTTTTCCTGCCAAAAGTTTGCACTATAATATTTCCAGGCAAAATAAGATGCTATTTGACATAGCTTATTGTTCTGTAATTCTGGCAATTAATGTAATGATTTTAGGATTTCTCATGCATTCAAGAATCAACAAATATTGCCATTATAACCTGTTTCAGGGCCCAGATATCATGAGAAAACTTAGAGAGCATAGGAAATCTCTCTATTTTTTTCCTAAAAGAAACGTATTTGTTTGTGTAGAGTAGGCAAGGAAAGTCCTTGTGTGAGGAAAATTTATATCTGAACACTGTCTGGATGTACAATCCTTTCTTAATCAGTATTCATGGATCTTCTGTAAACAGCAAGTGTTTGTCTTGAAGGAAAGGTTCCTGATGGAGAACAGTATTATAAGCATTTACAGCTTCCAGAAAGGTAGAAGAGGTAATTGTCTCTTTAATGCATCTCTGAAACAAATTTTAAGTGAAGACAAAATGTACCTTAACAGAGTCTATAAACTTGTTTAGGTAGGAATCAGAGTCAAGTAGACAATGAAATACTGAATTTTTGCTTAATTTAATCATTTCAGTGTCAGCATAATTGAAGAGTGTTAACTTTAAGCCTCTTTCATCCTCTTTGTCTTCTGAAAGCATTTGTCACTATAAACTGATACTTAGTGGGGAAAAAAAAAAGGGGGAAGGGAAATGTGCAGCACTAAAAAAAAAAATTGGTTTGTTATCATGGTCATTAGAGAACCTTATAAAGAAAGATTGCTGCTTTCTACCTTCATTAGCAACCTGACAGGAGCTCATGGTCCATGATGGATTTGTTTGCATAATTCTGTCTATAATTTCTCTGCTTATATAAACATAAACAACTTCACTTTTTAAGTATCTAATTATCTGAAGAAACTATTTCTCTAACGGTAATTGCTTACTGCGCTATTGAAACAGATTTGTATGGAAGGTGTCCATCTGTGCTCAGTGCTGGTTTTTTCAGCACATACTGCTGCTCCCAAAAAACATTGCAAGGGGGGTACATTTCATTTTTACAGAGGCTTGACAGGAATGTGAGGGACAGAGCCCTACTGTTCTAGATGCTTAAGTGTAGGGCTATACTCATGAATATTGATGGAAGGCTTTGAAATTTAGAAGAATTTTGTGAAATAGTAAGACCAGATCAAGAAGGAGTTTATGGCAATTTTGATTGGATTAAGTTCAAAATTGTGACCTTGAAGCAATCCACACCAATATTACTAGCTTCTGTTCAAGTATTTTATGTTTAAATTGCCCAGAAACTCAGAGCTTTACCTACAAACACACTTCCATTTAGACAGGATGCCTCTGCATATGCTACCTGAAGTTTTGTGCTCTGGATTTCATTCTTCCTACTGTCTGAGGAGGATTCTGTGACTAAATAGTTCATTCAAGACTTTTTGAGAAGCTTCCTGAAAGAGTCAGGACTGGGGCTTAAAAGTTTTTCAGTTTCTAGTTTTAAAAACACTAAATCCTTTTGTCTTTCTGACATTATGCAATAGTGCTGTACCAGTACTGAACCGGCGTTCAACTTTACAGAATATCTGTAATTTAAATTAATAGCAGAATTAATACTATCACACTTCCTACAGCATACCTGACTCTGAAAATTAAAAGGTGAAATAACTTTTGTCAGAAAGCTTTGTTCTTCCTCAAATGACTTGTTTAATTATTCAGCATTCACACCAGGAGAGAGCAAATATTGAGGGAAGAGAACAGTGGTAGGTTCAGCAGCTAGAAGAGTCTTAAGACAGGCACTTATTTCTGGTTTTCTTTCAAGGCTTCACAAGCTGTATTCAATTTCTTTAAGACTAATTAAAATTTAAGCCATTTCTGAAAGTGTTTCTAGAATTTCACAGTAAATACAAATTTTTAAATTTTGTTCTAGAGAATGTGTTAGTCTCATGTCAGTTAATGTACAGGAATGACAGAGAGAGGAAAGATTTCTAACAGCATTGTACAGTAGGTAGGACTTCAAAATAGCCTCTGTAAAAATTGCAGAGGCCACACGAAAATGTAGGTAACACTCTAAGGTATCCAACAATGTCTACAAAGAATCTTTGTATTTCTGTCTTTTCTTTGCCCAAAAGAGTCATACATCGTCTCTATTGCTAATTTTGTGTTGGATCAATGTGCAGTGCTCCCACTTCTTGCGGTGGAATTTTCCAGCACTGAATAATTGAGAGGTTTATATTGTAGTCCTTGAGAGCAAAGGCAGATTTCATCTTTTTTTCTTTTTTCTTTTCTGATACCATCCTGCCATCGGTAGAGCTAGTGGAACCCCACCATTGACAGAAATGCTGGAAAGCCTCTCTAGAGGGGCAGAGGCCATCTCCAGCTCTGCTTCAGGCACGCTGCTCACAGTAGGTCTGTAGAATTTGGGGCTCAGTTCTCTGTAACTATTCTGCAGATGAAAACATGCAACAGGATGCAGAAGTGGAAAGCTTTTGGGTCTCAGCTAATAATGGAAAAAATATTCTGAATGTACACCAGAGATCTGCACTGCGGGAAGGAGGAGCGGGGAGAGCTTTTGCCTCACAGTTGCAATTGATTGAGGATTTAAGAATCGAAGCACACTTTGCAGTTGTAAAACTCAATAGAACAGGACACGTATTTAGATTAGGATGCAGCAGAAGAATTGTGTGTGAGTATGCTGGAGGAAGGGCCTACAGCATCATGCTCAGGGCAGAGGAACTCAAGAATGACGTTGCAGTAACTGAAGCAGTGCTCTGCTAACCGGTCCTGATATCCTGATAAAGTCCCAGTGTCTTTAGCTGAATTTTGTTCAGCCCTTGTCACCGGCTCTTACTGTTCACCTAAACTACCCACAAGAACAGCATCCCTCTGCAACTGCAAAGATATTTTTATTTTGACTCACCAATGATAGTTATATAGAGTGTATGAATTTATGTAGCAAGTGAGCAATTGTTTAAAGTTCTCCTTTGTTTGCAAGTGAAATAATGCTGATAGTACGGGTGTGTGAAGGAGGTAGCCCTTGAGTCTTCCCAAAGAAAGCGGCTGGTTTCCTTAGCAACTGGCAAGGATATATGATACCCCTCCAAACAGTTCTTCACCTCTTCCCCAGGTCCTGCTCTCTGTTGCAGCTCACTCATTATGCACCAGAGCAGAAAGCATTCCTGCAGCATGAGCTAATTGTAATGCGTGATGGCTGGTAGCTGTCATTGGTATTGAACAGAAAATTTAAAAAAATTGAATTTGCTGTCTGAGTGTCTGGTTCTAACAACAGCTTGATTATTTCTGTTATTACTAGTGATACATAGCCCCTGCTGAGGTTTCACTTCCAGTGGGTATCTCTGGCATTTATCATTATGAATGATAAGAATAAACACAGGTTTTCTTGCTGCAGACTCTGATGAGGGTTCTTTCATGCCTGATAGGATATAGAGTGAGGAAGGAAAGAGGTGTTTCTTTATCTGGCCTTGGTTGCCAATCTAAAGACATAGCTGTAAATGTGAGTCATTTTATGTTAATTCACTCCAGAACTGACAAATAGAGCTGCTGTTTCTGCTTCTGTTTATGTGTTGGTAGCAAGAAATGACTATGACCTGATCAAGAATGTTATTTTCAGGATGGAGAGACAAACAAGCAACACTACTCAATATGTTGAACTGCAGTTCCTTGTTCCACAGTGCCTTTTTTAGAAGTTTGAATCCCTAGTGCAGTGAGTAATAGGAAGTTAGATAAGATTTTACCCCAGTTTCTCTAGAAAGAGCTGAGATTAGAAGTACTTCAACACAGATTTTCATTCTGAATTTTTACGTATTTAATTTTAATTTTGTTTTCCATGCGGTTGCCAGGAGCCTAGTGTTTTGGTTACAAATGTGGTCTTTTGATTACAAATAGTCTTTTGACTACTGTCATGTAAATGCTTAAGGACAAGGGAAGGAAAAGAAGCCAACTTGTGCAATAAGGATTTTTGTGCCATAGTCATACCAAGGAGCTACAGCTTGTCATAAGCCACCTCTTTGCTAAGAACTAGGTATATATATCAAGAAATTTTCTTTTTCACTCCTAGGACCAAAAGGAGAGCTTGCATCCAGGGCTAAAAGAATGATAAGGCAGTTACTCTGGTGGCCATCCAGTTCAGGGTTACTTTCCACCTCTAAAAAAAGTTCCTTAGCTTAGGTAAATCAGAAAAAAAAAGAAAAAGCTTTTACTGTGGTGGCCGTTTATTCATTCACACTTGTAAAAAGTTGGGCCCCCAAAGTTCCCAATGGAAGCACATTTTTGGTCATGTGGGATCCCTAAACATGTTTTCCTAAATGTTAGTGTTTGGAAAAATTTGTGGATATGCTACTGTTTGAATTTCTCATTGTCGTCATTCTCAGTGTTCCTTAGATTTGCTTATACAATGAAAACCCACAGCCATCATGACAAGTGAGTAGTGGTCTTTGCCTGAAAATAACAGCAGTCTTTTCCTTGTTGTGAATAATCTCTTTCTGAAGGACCTTAGCCCTGTGGCATTGCTTAAGGGAAAAAAAAAAATTAAGAAAAAAGCAGCCATTTCTGAGCAAGCAAATATTTAGGCTATATATATATGTATCCTTGCTCTTTTTGTCAGTCTGTGTTATCAAAACAATTTGTTATGTGCTTCAGCACTGTCCTCAGGGCTTCCAAGTAGCATGCTGGTAAAACAGAACATCTTCAATAGCATCTGCTCAACAGTGCTGCGTTTCCAGCTTTCTCTTTGTTGAGAGCTACCTTTCATCAGGTACCGAGTCTGCAGGAGTGCAAAGGACTGGATTTTTACAGGTCCTACAAAGGAACCTCCACAAATTGAATTTTTAAGGTTCCTAAGTACTACTTTATAGAATAATAAAAAGAGGGGAAATGTATTAAATTATAAGAAGCAATGTGCTACTTCAAAATGATTGCTGGATTAATAGTTTGTATCGAATGGCAATTTTAATTCTCTCTCAATTGGAGAAATAGAAAGCAATTAATCTTCTGTAGCACATTGTGAAAAATAAGGGCTTATGGAGGATCTCAGCGAAGCTATTCCTTCACTTAACCTTGAGCTAGGCAATAAATAATTATAAATGCAGCTACATCGCAAGGCAAAAGTAATTTGGTGAAATAGAATTATCATCTAATGCAGGAATAAGAAATTTGAATTAGGTTTCTTGATGTTCTTTGTTCCAGAAAAGTATGAATTTGATTGTGATTTGTGCATAAAAGAGTGGAGCTGGGTTTTACAAAGTGGATTTTATACCCAAACTATCACAAGATGATTTATATTGCAATGTTGACATAGGCAAATGCTCTTGTGCTCGCTCAGCTATAATTCACATAGAGCCTCTGATGAGAGGACTTGTTTTACGGAGGGAGAAGGTGATGTCCAAGGTGCATGGGTGCATTAACATCTGTCAAATAATTTCCTTCTAAATAATTTCTGCTCTTCACTCTGATTTTTTTACGGTCAGTACTGCCTTCCACAAAATTTTCACCGTGTCCATCATATAAAGTTTCTGTTTCACTGTGGTGTGCTGCTGAAGAGACTAAGGATGCAACTGAGAGCTGCTTCATCCTGAGCTTCTCTCCTTCCCAGAGGCCTTCACAGGACTTCAGCCTTTCCCCTCAGTGCCACACTGCCATTCCTTACAGCTCCCATGCATGCCTTGCAGATCCCAAAGCAGTGTTGTTAACCTCACTTCACCTTGGGACTTTTCAGCCAACTCAGTGGAAGCTTGTCAGTGAAAGGATCAATGAAGCATATGTGAGTGGGTCACCAGTTCATATCACAGGGTGCTCTGATAAGGAGAGGTAAAGGATGTGAGGAAAAAAAAATAAATGCAGGAGTGAAGAGAGCTGTATTTTACTGGAGAACCATGCCTCAACATACTGCTGCACTAGAGCAATAGGCAGGAGCTGTTCAAGCCCCAGGCTAGCTCCATAAAAATGGGAAGCCATGAGTTTGTTATGTCAGTTCCTATTCAGGAAGAAAGCATGCCTAAATATAATAAAGCAAATATTATTCTGCTTTTCTTTGAATTGCTCATCTCTGTTTCCCAGAAGTCTGTCCTTGCAATATAAGGAGCAAGAAATTTGTTCCTAGGAAACACAGCTAGCAGTGGCAGTGGGTTTCCAGGACATTGTTGAGTCTGCACACTGATTTCATGGAGATAATGTATGTCTGCAGTGAGCCATATTTATACTTCCATGGTGGACACTTCACAGTGATAAAAACTCATCAGCTTTTACCCACTTTGTCTAGGTATTGATAGTGTGCTGTGAAGTGTTTACAAACTAAACTGAAGATTTCTTTCTTTTATAAAATTTAAATAAATGTAATATGCAATTACCCACGCACTCTTCGTTTCTGTGGAAATTTGAGACTAACCAAATGGCTAGAAAGTCTGATGTGGTATGTCAAAAGTTAGGGAACTAAAGAAGTTATGGAAGAGAAGTTACAGAACTAACGTTTGCCCCTTCACCCTCCCCCCCCCGCCCCTTTTTCCTCCCTTTGATGTATTTATTTGTTCCATTATGAGAAAGAATGTGGAAGTGAAAAGCTAATCAGTTTTTATTAAGATTTTTACTCAGGCTATGTGTGGTCTTTAATGAGTTTGCTGATCAATTTGAATCCTGGAAGAGGGGAACAGTTAGTTCAGTTTCTGTCTGCTCAGTCTACTTGGTCCTAATTACTACATTGCATAAGTTTACAGTGGTGTTTGGAATGCATTAGACTGCCATTTTTGCTATAATATGGCCCATTGTGTATCTAAAAAGATATGATTTATTGGAGAAACAGATGTGGGCACACGGAAAAACAATTTGTCTTAGAGAATTATTTCTAGATGACTAGTAAAATGTTGATTCCAAATAGGCTGTAATTAATCAGCAAGAACTTTTTCCTGAGTTTCTTCCTGTAGGTAAACAGATTCAGGACATCCATCAAAATGAAACTGTGTGAATGAGGGGGGAACAGCCTGAGTCTCTAGTTAGCAAAGCAGTTGTATTTCTCTGAAGCAATCCCAGCAGGGTGCTTTGATGAGAGATTGCAACATTGACTTTGAAAACAAGTCCTGAATTTCTTATTTCTCCTAGGTTTCTTAAACTTTTAATATACTTCTGGTGGCTGCTGCATGCCAATTAGGTGAATAATGGCACAGAAAATGGGCTGATAAACTAAAATCTTTATCTGATATCCCCTGAAGTGGCCTCACACCTTTTCTTTCATCTTCTTTTCATTATGTTGTGGTGTGCAAGTATATCAGTAGTTACTTAGTGATCTCTAATCATGCTGAGCTCACTAAGCACAAAAGTAAATGTCAAAAACTTCTGATGATTTTCTGTTTTAAAGCAGCTTTGTCACAACACTTTCAAAAGCTTTAGGTCTGGAGATGTTTGATCTGCAGATGAAACGTGGTAGCCTAGTTTTTATACTATACTGTAGTAATCTGAAAATCTCAGTAAGTTTTCTTAACTGGAAATGTGATTTCACCTGATTTATGTCTGTTTTGTGTTGTGAGAGATCTGTGATGCTGAGAGGTAGGACTTTAAAGTGCACACTGTGCTGGCAATGGAACAGGGGTGGATATAGGTGGATCTGCCATGCAGGTGGTTGATTTCTGATTTTGCTTTAGTAGATACAAGAATATGTCATTCATCTTCTTGTTCAGCAATTTGGGAATTAGAGTTACTTTTTAATACCTGAAGGTCAAAGGACTCACAGCTATCCTTTGTTTAGGGCAAGGTCCATAGAGCTTAATGATTAGAGAATCTGCAGAGGAGGTGGAAGCTTTCTGGATGTTGAAAAGGGGGGAATGTTTGAGTGTCCATGACAGGAATTAGCCCTCAGAAAACCACCTGCTTAATTTGCAAGAGTTGACTTCTTTTCAAAAATCCAAAGAACTAGCTTGCTGGAATGAATCCCAGAAGTCCAAGAGTTAGGTGAGGTCATGCGTGTAGTTTCATAATTGGGTTGTGCTGTAAGTGAGGAAAATCCATAATCAAAATTGTTGCTCAATTCCTTAGGTAAAGGTCATGTGTCATATCTTTCCAGTGGTTTTGAAACTTTAGATTAACTTTCAATTAATTTTCAAAAAATGCCGATGAATTGCTTAAGAAACTCCCATAGTCTTGATGCACAATGAAGATAGTAAAAGCACTGTTTCAGGATTCAGTATATCAGCTGAATTTTTACCTTTGCTCAAAAATTGTCTATCCAAGCATTTTCTATTGCTTTCTAGTGTCTAAAGAAGGACAGAATTAAGATGCTGAATCTATTTTTTTAAAACCTAGTTTATCGAAACACCTGTAATTTCTACAACTCATTATCTGTCCTACTAGAAACAGAACCTGTAGACTGCTGGTGTCCTTGGGAAGAATTGTGTTGGGCCCAAGAGGTGTCCTTTGTTGCATGAATGTTGGGATCTTTCTAGGCAGAACTGGGTGATTTTTTTCCTTAGGAACAGTGAATTCTTCTTGGATCCCAACCGGCCAGAAGCTGATTTTTTAACACCTTCAATATGAATGCTTTATGATGACCCCAAGACAAGTTTGTGTGGAGGTTTTCCTGATTTTTTTTTTCTGTATGCCTTGTGTCCATCTGTTTCTTTCCAAAGATGAACCTCTTTTTATAATTCATAAAAGCCCTACATGTATGCCTTCTGAGTATGAGGAGAATGCGCTTAACTATGTCTATTCTCCCCCATGAGATTAAACGAGGAGGGAAGAAAACTTCTGACTTCAAGAACCAGTTCTCCCCAGGGCAAGAGGTTAACATTTAACAAGATGACTGCCCTTTTGAAGAGTCTCAGCAAAAGCAGATGCAGATTTCATCGAGGCTTGATCTTTTGAAATTCACTTTGCCTACTCAGCCTACTTCTCACAGGATTTTTCCCACAGCGCACAAAGGATCCATCTGGAGAAAATTGCTAAGCAATGTTTACCAATCCATCTGTGCTCTTGAATGTCTAGACCTGTGTAAGGGCTGAGGTAAAGTCTTTATAAGCTGTCATGCTGAAAACCATTTTGAAGTCCTCCTGTGGTTTGCAACACAGGAAATGTAAAGATTAGAAATTCTGCTGAGGCATTTTTCAAATTCATTCCAGTTCTTCAGCAATTTGTAGGGCTAATTTTGTTGCAGTATATATGATTATTAGGTAATTAAATACTGCATCTCATTCATATGCACCTATATCACTGGAATTAAGGTTGTAGGGACTACTTTTGCATTGCCTTTTTTCTGATTTCTGAATATTTAACCTTGCTCCCTGGTGCTCTCTGAGGCCATACAGACACAAATGCATCGACCTGTATTCCCATTTTTGAAAGCTGGAAATATGACCACTGAAGAGAATGCAGCTATAGCCCAGCAATGACAAATTTCTCCCAGTTTTCAGTCCTTGATTTTCATTTCAGGGATCTGTTTGTCTCTGTACAGTTGTCAATGTGTGTGGTTTGCTGCAGATTTATCAAGTTTTTTCTTACAGTTCATGCACCCCTAGTTTTTACTGAAGGACTACTGAAGTGTCGTTCAGTAGTGAAATTGCTGTGATCACACGGTGGAAGAGCAGGGCTGGCATGAAGGTAGTCTTGGGGAGTATGAGATTTCTCTTTCCTTTGGACCTTAACCTTCTACTGGTGTGAACTGACATTTGGACAGGTGTGTCCGCACAGACCATCCTGCACCATCCGAATTCTTGTTTGCTTGCAGGGCTTGGGAAAGAATGGTGCTGCATACTAAAATGTATGTAGGTTTTTCATCCTGGCTACTTCACCCTTTGGTCTTGAAAAGCAGATTATTATCTATTGAGTTAGAATTGTATTTGTGTTTTGGCAGTATGTTAAAATAGAGCCTTAACAAAGAGACACCAGTTGCCCTTGACTTAGAAGTAATATTGATTCCAAGAAGATGAAGAAGCTTTTGTCTTCTTGTTACAAAAGAGTGTAATATTGACATAACAGAAACTGAAAAATTGAACGTAATATAGTGGGGAATTTTCCTTTCATTTGAAGGACAGCACTGCAAAAACATGCTTTACAGTTACTAGGCTGTAAAAGCATGTGGCAAAATACTCTCAGCTTTTATACTGTATTTGCCTTTTATGACAGCTTTCCAGAACCACTGTCTTAGGCCTGGGAATCCTGCTGTTTTCCTGGGAGACCTAAGGAACCTGACATGTATGGAGCATTTCTAGTTTTTGCATTAACTTGTTTGTGTTGCTGAGCCCACAAGTAAAGCCATGGCTAGGTATTATTGAATGCCTAGAAAAAATAAGGGGGTGGTGGGGACAATATACATCAGCAAGTTCCAGAGACCACATTCTCTCCTTTCCTTTTGGTGGCGCTTTCTGTGGAATCTTTCCTTGCAAAGAGAATAATGAAATCATAGGTCCATCACACTGTTAAAAGATGCTGGGTTTTGTTCTGTAATGAGATCTCAGAGGCCCAGGACACGATTCCTGCTCTCCCTTTGGAAGAAAAATGAACTGCAGCTGCAGCAGTTAGGCTGGCTGCTGTGGCCAGAGAGGCTGGGAAGCTGTCAGAGGAGTTGGAGATGGAGCAATAGGTTTACAGTAAATTTGGCTCTTTAGACAAAATAACATCTGTGCCCACCCAGAGAAGTTAGCCTTCCAGGGAAGTGTCCTGAAACACATTTCAAAGACTGCAACATAGAAATGAGTTTTTGGGAAGAAGGTAGATTTGGAACCTATTTAAAAGTGAAATCTTCCAGGGAACAGGGGATAAAGTGGATGTTTTCTGGGCTAGAGTATGTGGGAGGAATATAAATAAACATTTTCTGGTCACTTTTACTGTGACTGCTGGAATGCTGTGAGGGTTATTTCATTGCTTCAGGACAAGAAGTCACGAGCAAGTGATGGGACAGGGAGGGGTATTGCTGTTTCTCCTGTCTTTGAAATAAAGACAATGGACTATGGCAATGACTGCTGCCTCCTACCCAGTTTGCAGTAGAGGGGGAGAATCCCTCAGAGGTAAAGTTTAACAGAATATTTCTGGTCTTTTGGTAAGGTAGAATTTGAGGAATGCTGCAAACATTCCTTTATTTAAAGTGAAAAACATAAATCTGAAAGGTATAGACAAGAAAAAGAAAGGGGAGGAGTGAATTCCTTGTTACATTTTTGATATCCAAGTTGTTGTTGTTGAAGAAACAAAAATGCTCTCATTCCTCTCCCTTGCTTGAAGTAATTTATGCCGTGTATTTCTATGAAATGATGTAGAAAAAAATCATAATTACAGTGTATGAATCTAATTCTTCTACACTGCATTAAGTTTAAAATAATGTTGACTCTATATTTCCATTAACAAGCAATGAAAAAGCTATTAAGACTAAGACTTAACACACAATCAGTTCAATTCCTGCAAATGTTTCTACAGAAGCATGGTGCTGCAGAGCTGTAAATAAATGGAAGTGATAGCCTGAAATGTACTGTAGTATCTGTACTACCCAAAATTTCAATTCGAGAAAAAATGTTTTTTCTTCTAACTATTAGATTAGAACTACAGAAGGGGCAGATTCAAAGAGGTACCGAGCTCTTCTTTCCTATATGTTTTAGGGAAATTAGGAAAATTCGGTTTATTACTTTTGCATTTTCTCCAAGCCCGATCTGTAGAGAAAGCATTTAGCTCACTTACCTTTAAAGTATCAATCTGTGTATAGGTGTTTTATACCCTTTCAGTTAAAGTGTTACTGGGCCATTTTTCATCCAGCTTCTGTAAATACAGAAACACAATTCTCAGGCATTTACTGGCATAAACTCCAGAAATGGCCAGTTTTCTCTGAAAAGTTACACAGACTCATTCTGTGAGTATGCCATATGCCTAAGGTCCTCAGATTATACAGTAATGAGTATCATAGAAACAGGATAGATATTCATTATCACTTCCCAAGGGAGTGTTTTGGATTAAATAAGTTAAAAATTCCCACCAGACAGAAAGTCTTTGTTCAATGTGCTTTAATTTTTGCAGATGAGCTCATTAAAGTATAACTGCTGATAAACTTCTTTTGATCCGTGGCAAGATGTAACTGCTTTGGCCTAGTCATTAATTTAGGACACAAAGACATGTCAGAATGGGAGGACTGTAATAATTGGAGGCAGATAGAATTTATTAAACTTTCCCTAGTAATATGAGAAAAGTCGGGCACCTGGCTCTCCATAGCACTGTCCAGGGATGCGTTCTCTTCAAAGGACACCCCCTGAAGTACAGGTTAACTGTGAAGTCAGTCTTCATCTATGCTAGTACATCAGAGGGCAGAATTTAGCCCAAAGTGTCTTAAAATAAATTTTCAATGCTTTACATTAGTAAAACCCTGCTGTGGGTTAAGACTTTGTCATCATGCTTTTTCTGTGCTCCTTTTTACAGTGCTGCTCTGAGCCATGGGAAGAGCGTGGCTTTTTCTGTGACATTGAGCTGGTGTGATCAGTGAACAAGTGTGCCCAGCAACCTGATTCCCTCGCGGAAGGGGAGCTGCAGGTGGTGACCGCAATTTGGCCAAGTCTCCATCCCATTCTGGGTGTTAGCAAAGCCAAACCACAGCAGCCCTTGGGTCACTTTGCCCACCGTGCTGAAGCCGTGCAGTAGGTGTGATGTAGGTCCACAGCTTGCAGTTTGCCTCACTGCCTACAACCTGGAAGCAGGAGGCAGTTATTTTCCAGCTTCCACCCAAGAGCTAGCATCTAAATTGTGACCTTCTTTGCCAAACTTTGTTCCAGAGCCAATTTGTAAATGCCTTATATGTCAGCTTTAGCTGGGAAGTCCCAACCACTCTCACCATCGTAACATTATCTTCCAAAGAGCCAACGAAAATATAGCTTTGATGTGTTTCTTTTGGTGCTCAGATGCCATTACATGTGAGGTATTATCATGAAAACCACGTTATCACAGTAACTCAGGGCCTTCGGGCATCTGATGTTGACAATTGCCTTCACTACTTGCTGGTATGTAATTTATCACCGGCGTGGCCTACCCTGCTAATATGCGCCCTTTGTGGGCAGAGGCGAAGCTAATATACTTTCAAAGTGTATTTGAATTGCTTGCATAAATCACAGCTGTCACTGTGAGCAGTTTTATCACTTGCCAGAACAATATGTTATGCTCATGCTTTATAGTCTTGGTACTATTCTGAACTTTTATTTGCGTAAATTGTAATGCATCATAACTTACTTTATCAAACAAATTTGAGCAGCCCTGGGTTTTTTTATTATTTATTTTTACATGGAAACTCTGTAAAGAAGAGCATTTTTATGGGATATGCTTTATAGTTGTAATTATTATTTTTTGTTAGTAATTAGCTCTAAGAACACTTGCAGTTTGCTTTCTATTTGTTAATTTTCATTCTTCTAAGAAGTTCATGCAGCTGGGGTAGCTTTGTTTTTGTAGCTCATTTCCTCTCCTGCTCTGCTGTGTAGCAGGAGGAGCAGTGACATGGCAATCATGAGCCACGGAGTTGGAGATGGGGAGGAGACACCTCCTTTCCTCATAGATTTTATTTGCTATCTGTGCAGAATATCCACGAAATTATCCAATTGTGTGGATTTAAAATAAAAAAACTTGTGAAATCCAGAAAGCACTTGCAGGTCAGCCATCCCACCTGAGAACTCAAGCGTGGTGTAGCAGGGAAGTCATGAGTAGTTATTTGTGCCTAAGGCATAATTAATTCCTTTCATCTGGGAGCACTTCCCCTGAATCATAGAAAGCAGCTGGGAGCACGAGCAGCAGGAGTACTCAGGGCTGTGCTGCAGTACCCTGGCTCAGGAATGGGCTGGGGAGTGGGACAGTTGTGGCTCAGCAGCCGGAGCCACTCACCTGGACAAGGACCAGCTGTGCCCACACTGCCTGCCCGCCCTGGCCCTGTCCCCGACGTGCGGAGTGGGGCCTCTCCCATCTGCCAGCTCAGCCTCCCCACCAGGCAGGGTCCTGATAACATCACTGAAAACTCTGCACAGACACAAGCTCATCCATCATATTTTTCTTCTCCTGCCATAGTCGTAGATCTGTTTATGAGTGTGACCTGTGACTGGTTTAGGACTTCGCTGCAATAAGAGATTCTCCTCAGCTCTTCTTTCTCAGGGATGCTCTGACATTAAATGCACTGTTTCCAGAACAGTCCGTAAATTCCCTCTTTTTTTACAGCCATGCTTAAAATACCAGTGAATATTTATGAACCAATTTACCATGGCTTCTCCTGTGATGGGGAAAAAAAATTGGATTTTTTTTTTTTTTTAATTGATGCAATAGCTCATTCCGGAATATGAGAACAAGGTCTATAAAGTAGTCAGTTTTATAATTAGAAAATTATTTATTTGCAGCAGATATATTTGCTAAAATGTGAAGATTGTAGTCCTCTGTTTTTTAATGTGAAAAAGATATGCTAATTGTTTAAAATTGAGCAGTGTCTCTAATGGAAATTTTTTAGGTGTAGATCAAGTTCCTTGTCCTGAGGAGTAGTCTAAAGGTATGACTTAGGTTTGTCCTTTTACAGAAGTTAGTGTTTATTCTCAAAGTTTTTTTCTCCGAATGAGTAGTAGTTGCTAAAGAATGTTCTGCAGATGTGTTTGCAGATCCTCTGATTTTCTCTTTTCAGAAATTTTAGCTACACAGACATTTTCAGCAGATTGGCTAGGCACATCAGCTACCACTTCAGAAATGCATGTTGTAAATTTTACATGAAGAGACATTTTTGGCAGCTGCTTTGTGGTTTGACTTTGAGCAGCCCCAGAAAGGGTATGTGAAATCAGTTACCCCATCCAGACCTCATAAGCAAGAAGCAAATATTTTAGCCTAAGGATGACTTGGAGGATGGTACTGCAATAAATTCAATGATTGCACTTAGAGGATTTCATGTATACTTCTGCCCACATACATAGATCATTTCGTAGGATCAGAGGAACTCAGGATGGAGGATACTCCTGATTCTGTGGAGAAAACTCACCACACTAATAAACCTTTTTTTCCCACAGAAGACATCTCTCCCACCTCAGCTGAGCGTGGGGAGCAGGCAGATGCCTTTTAGCAAGTACTATAAAGCCTCTGCAAACCTTTCCACTTTAATGTGAAAGCATCTGTGCGTATTGCTTTGCTGACACATTTCTGATTCACAGAGACCTGTAGTTAAGATTTTGCTCTGGCAAATGACTCTTACTATGCCCTCTTCCTCACCTTCCTGCCAGTATTGACAGACTTAGAGCTCTGGGAACGTGGCCCTACCCTTGCAGGCACTGCCAGAAAAAAAGCCCCAGACATCTTTTTTTGGGTCAAAGAAGCATTTTTCATCTAACTGAAAATTTTTTCAAAGCTCTGTGTGTAACTCTTAGCTAATTCAGCACTTAGAGGTCTCTTCTTATTATAGATTATGTTGAAAATCAAATGTTTTTCCATTGACTTTATCAATTGAATATATAGCACTTAGCACTGCTGGATTTCCAAATGTTTTATGAAGATGCCATCCGTCAAAATGTTGTTTTACAGATGAGAAAACTAATAAGCAGAAAGAAGTAATGCACTCAGAGTATACTAGGTCTCCGGCAAGCAAAAAGCTATCAAAATTTATGATGTATGCAAGGAAAAAGTTCTGCTGCCGCCTCTCAAATCTACCTTGACAACATACCCAGACTGATCTTCAGTATTTATGCTGAGTTGAAGACTCCATATGTTTATGGTCTTTATTGTGCATTTTCCATCGCTCTGATTGCTTAGCTGGCATCCATCAGGAATTCAGACTTTGCAAATACTTTTGGCCATGAAGATTGTAAACACAGCTTTGCTGGGTTTGCAAAATATTAAGTGTGCTGTGTGACAGCAAATGCTCTGTGGCAGGTCTGCCCCAGTGATTCCTGAGGGCAGACATCACCCTGGAGAGACCCACAGCAGACAAAGCACAAGTATTCAGAAGCCTTTCCTACATTTAAATTTGTGCTATGCTTTGGGGTTTTTTTGCTAATGAAAGTAAGTTTTGCATCATTTCCAGTTGCACGGTTGCAGATACCTTGAGGGGAAATAAGAGGATCAGGACTGATCCTGTGGGCTTTGCAGAACAAGTCTGCATAAAATGCTCTTGCTTGGCAGATCAGCCTTCTCAGGCTGTTGCACTGGTTGAGTTAACCAACATCCTCTTGTGCAGCAATAACACTGGACCAGCTATAGTGGGAGTTTTCCAGCTAATGTGCTGTGCAGCGAAAGCTGGGGCATAGAGAGGAGGTTTTCTTTCACGCAGCTGAATTAAACCGTGCTCTGGCTGGACATTTTGACATCTGTTGACCACGGGCCTGATTCCAGGCTTTCTCAAGCCTGCGGAAGGACTGCCCCTAGCATAAGTGAGGCAGGGACTGGGGGACTGATGCCTGCCACTTTCCCAAGCACTGCCATCAGCCTGCCATCCGACTTGGTAGAGACTTGGGAATCAATGCAGAAAGTAAGTGGTGTCTTCTGAAGTCAGCTTCATCCTCCCTCTCCTTTTCTCTTTCTTTAGCTCTCTTTTGGCCAAGATTTCTTGGCACAGCTGTTCAGGAAAGCTTGCTACTTGCAGCTGAGTGTTGCTTCTATTAATTTATTTTGTGAATTACACAAGGAATTTGTGACTCCAGGTGTTAATCCTCTTGTTTTCAAAAGTGACACTAAGCTTGTGTTAGAAAAGGCAAAGGTTGAAGTTTACATCCACGATGCATTCCCTGTTTTTTTCTTCTTTTGTTTTTTTTTTTTTTTTGGATGTTTAATATTATTCTACAAGGGTTGAAAATGCATTTGCCTGTGATGTGGAGATAGGTAGGCTTTGTAAATTTAACTGCCGGATTCATCAAAACAGTTTGTAAAACTGTATGAACAAGTTACTTTGCACATTCCTTGGCCAATTGAAACAAAAACTCAAATTCCTGTAAAATGAGACTCACACCCCACACATCCTCTACACCCAAGGGAAACTAAAATATAAACCAAAATTTCCTATGGATACTAAATCAAGCAAAAAAGGAGAGTTTTGGAAATTGGTAGTATTCTATTTGGGATGTCAAAGGGGAATATTTTTTTGCTTTTCCAGACATTTTTTGCTTTTACTCATTTATTCCCTTCTTTATAAGATTCACAGTTTGGCCACAGGGGAAGCTAACTGGGCACTAGGATGAGTAAACCTCTAGATTCCACCTTTCACCTCCTTCCAAGAAAAAGCTTTAGCTGGAAGATACAGCCCAGTTGTAGTGCAGTAATCAGATGTTTTGCTTTTGTACCTATGTCAGAATTGCAATTAGTGTTTACATTTCTGCAGTGATATGGAATGGCGTGGATGCCCAGAACAGAGACTGATACAAAGTACTTACAGGCACTTTACAGGTCTTTTACCTCTTGCTTCAAGGGCTAAAGGGAAGGGAGGGTCTCAGTGATAACAACTGCCTTAGCAAAGGCTTAACCCAATTTCATTAAGGCACTTTTAATCAAGAAAGGGAGGAAATGTAAGCTGGTGTCTGTGGAAAACTAGAAGGGTTGGTAAATGCAAGGCAAACATGAGTGGGAGCTCCCTGTGTCTGTGCCACAGAAGTGAAGTAAGGTAGACTCATCCCTGACTGCCTTTTGATTTCTTTTTTGCCAGTATCTCTTGGTACTGCTTAGTCTAATGGCTCTTTCATATAGGCACATACAAGTGCAAGGGCCGTGTATAAATGCAGGCTCAGTCCCACCTTGCTCCATTTTTTTTCTCTTGCAGGTTAAGCGGTGGTTGTGCAGAAGCATTGAGAAATGAATTTCTTTCATATATTGTAGAACTGAATTTTATTGGAACAGGACCTCTCTTTCCTTAATTTGATTGCTACTTGCCTCGTCAAGTTTCTCAGAAACCTTTTTAAAGCAATGCTAAGAATATAGTGTGAATAAATGTGCTTGTATCTTTCCCAGTGGAGATCCTCTCCTGCAAGGAGTTGAGTTCCCTTGTCAGAAGTGTATTCAAGCTTGAAAATCATTGCTCTGAAATCAAGAAATTACCTTATATGCTTAAAAGTTAAGCAAATTCTCAAGGGCTCTACTGCATAGGGGCCAGAGTAATCACTGTGTTGCAGGCGAGTGCTTCTAATATGGTACAGAGCAGGTTAAGGTTGACTGCTTACCCCAGTAGTCTTTGGATTGCATTCTGCATGGATGCACTTGGAAAAGATGAGATTTTTGCTGTTGGATCCATATGGACAGACATATGCTTCATCAGAGTCCTGTTGGCTTCAGTATCGTCCCTGCTCCTGTTTGCATCGAGCTGGGGGCTGTAGCCCATAACTTGCTGTGTCCTTATGTTGTAAGTAAACAAACAAACTCAAGGCTTTTTGCTCAGTTATTTGGTACCTGTAGGAGTACGCAGAAGCCACGGGGAGGAAGAGTGCCATCAGGCAGTGGCTGTGTCTTTGCTGCAGGCAGTATTTACGGTTAATGTTGTGTTTATGAAAACTCTTCCTGAGGCTGAGACACAAAACTAAGCCCAGCTTGTGAAGGTGAAAAAGCAAGGTTTGTTAGTGATAATAGTGCTAGCAGTTGTTCACCCCAGTCTGCCCACAGCAGAGTGGAACACAGTACAGTGAACTGTAGCACCAGAACGCTGCAGTCTTCTTCCAATAGACGGGATGTGGGCAGGGCAGGAGCCTGTACCTGGTGTTGGAGGGGTAAAAAACAGCCTGACAGAAGCAGCGAGAGCCCAAGGACCATCCATCTTCACATCTGTGCTAGTGAGCAGCAGCCTGCCTGAGTAGTCCCTGCTCAGAATAGGGGTCTAAGCACTCAGCACACATATTTTGGTGTACTTTCCAGAAAAGTATTGTGCAGTTCTTCTCCTTTTCTCTGGGCAAATTATTTCCCTTGGGTGCTTATTTTTCTACCTGCAGTGGTGTTGTCTATTCAGGAATGCATCATCTTCACTGTAGGGACTGCAGCTATTCCTTGAAGTTTGCACATGAAGTATCTGGCATGGAGGTTCACTCTGAGCTTGTGCTTGTAGATGTTTCATCAGTATCAAGAGCTGATGCCAAGATAACAAGCTGGTATCAAGAGCAAAGTTATAGATAGATCAATACACAGGAGCGCAACAATTTTTTTACTCAGACCTGCCATTATTTATTAGAGGTCAATCCAGAAAATCAAACCAGAAGAAACTAATCTGTTGAAGTTCAGTGAATCTGTGGTTTGCAGCTTGCATGGAAAAGTTGATCCTGTGTATTTGTGCTTTTTTTGAATCATACTGAATTTTGTTTTGGTGGTTAGCTGTCCCATTGCACAGTTCCTTAGGGATTTACTATCAAAACCACTAGATATTGCATATAATAGTTATTCTGTGGCCATGAACTGTCTTATGTAGCACAATGCAAACATAGACACAGGTACATATGGGGAGTATTGCACCTGCTGTTCATCTAATGAGCACATCATATGCCAAAGGAGTCTTACAATCAATACTAATGGGTTCTCACATCGGTGTTTTAGTTGTACATCAGCTGTTCAAAAACCTCCTAAAGAGGAATTGCAGCAGACTTCACCAATGTAACAGTCTGTGGCTACAGTAAGGGCTTCTACCAGGTTTGCATCTGTTTTGGTCTTTAAGCAGTAAATCTCCCTTAAGAGCAACCTACATTTTCTCCAAAACTATTTGCCTCCCCTTGGGTCTCTGTTGGCTCTCCTTAAGGTTGTCGGGATTGGTGGGCAGGGGCTGAGAGCAGGATTATTCCTGGATGTTCTGTAGCACTATTTTGGACCTCCCTGTTGTCGTGAGAACTGTGCACCAGCTTGCAATACATGCCTTCAGTGGCTTATCTCTGTTGGGATGAGAAGGCTTCATCCCTCTCAGAATGATGTTTCCCAGGCCCTGTAGTACCCTCCCTGCAGGCACCTCAGCTGGCTTTGGGCATCTGTAACACTCCAGTGTAAAGCCTTGCTCATGGTACTGGCCAAAGGGAATCGCTGTCTGAAGCTCATTTCTCTGAAGCTGTTGAGCCTGTTCATTTCACCTGTGTCATTTGCTGGCCGGGTGAATTTTTTTTTTTTTTTTTTTTGGTCCCCAGTAAAATGCAGAAGCCTCAGATTACAAACACAGCTGCACATGCTTTGGGTTAATGCATTTAAGTCAGGCTCCAGGGTATGGGCAAGTGCCAAGATCCTGGATCAGCTGCTTTACCGGAATTAGGCTGCTGTAATGGAGCCCTGCATTATTGTGTTGCAATTATTTTGGATTGCAGCTGGCTGTTCCCTTTATTTTTTTTAGTCAAGTGAGATAAAAGGATTTGTCTTAAAAATAGATTTTTCTTTTCAGAATCTTACAGAAGCTTTGAGTTATATACCATGTCTGTAAGAGGTGCCCCTCTGTTTATCTTTAGATTTATCTTCAAGGAGAAGAGCAAGAAATATTTGTCATAGTTTTTGAAGAGCAGGAAGAGCACTAAAAGGTTTCAAAACATAAAATAAATGTGTATTGGAAAGGAAATAAAATAAGTGATTAAAGTGTCATATAATTACATGGTTTTAGGTTCTCAGCAAGAACAGATTTATTTTCAGCACCAAGCCACTTACTAATAGCAAGTTCTTCTTAAAGCTGTCCCTATAATTTGAAAATCCTTTGTATAGAGAAGTAAAGGAAAGGATACAGATTTTAAACTGAAGAAAAACATTTCTCCAGCCTTGAGTCTCCTGTATTTGTATCCATTCAAGCTCTTTTTGATGCCTGTTTATATACATTTCTTGTCAAATAACAGGTCTCTCAGGTTCTCCAATTCATAGCAAAAAGTAAACTGAATGCAATCATTTATCTTTGAACTGTTCAACTGTGCCCTTCTTCATGTTCTTGTTAATAATGCCGGGTCTCCCAGGAGCAATCTCATGCAATTTTATCACATAAGCTTTTTATTTGACCTTACCTGCTGTTCCCCTGGAACATAAGGGGGGCAAAAATAGCCAAAATGCCAGCCTATCTTAATTAAAATTTTAGTCTCAGAAGATGTTACAGTATGTGATTTCATTAGGTATATAATGAAAGTATTTAATCATACCTCTTACTTGTCTGGGCCTTTTTACTCAGTAGTGAAGTCACCGAGTTTTAAACCAACTCTCTTCAGGTGTGGAAAAGTAACCGAGGTGTAGATAGGCATCTTCAAGTGATTCATAAATCCATTTTACTTGGGATTTTGCATGTTTGCCCTAATGGTAGTTGCTTGGATGATGAAGTAGAAGGCACGAAATAAAGGTTCAGCACTCTTTGCAAAAACATTTATCTCCCATAGGACAGTGAGCATGCATATAAATGTTTTTTAAAAGATACTGCTATTCCTCATTTCCAGGTTGGAACTTGGCATCAGAGAAAAAGGGTAAAAGAATGAGTAAAAGGTAATGGATATTTCTTCGACATGTAAGAAGTGCTAAGTCTTACATTGTGATATGTGGTGTTACTGCCATCGTTTCTCATTGCCATAATCTAAATTACCCCAACAGGAGGCTTTCTACCTCCCAGCTGAACTGATTTGTTTTATGCAGTGACTGTTCTCAAGAAGAAGTCTCTGCAAAAAGAGGTCTATCTTGGCTTTTGTAAAAACGTACCTTATTTTAGTTTATATAGGGAAAAGCAAAGTTTGAAAGTATATTTTTGAGGCTCTGATCCTGCACATCTTTTGAACCGGGAGGGTTTGCTTTGCTAGGGAAGTTGTGTTGTTCCCCTAACTTTTTTTTTGCGTTTTGTTAGCAGTGGAGAAGTGCCCCCAGTTGGCATCATTGTCTCAAGTAGCACGTGAAACTACCCATGCTTCAGATGCTCTGTGCTTTGGGCTTCTTCCAGCCCCTGGGGTTGCAAAACACATAAAAGCAGGGTTTCATAGAGCTTTTTGAGGAAGAATAAAGGAAGAGGACAAGGAGGGGCAGTTCACCTGAGTAGATCCTGTTCTAGCACTCTAGAGGAACTCGCCACATGGGCGATTTCAGAGCTGTTATCCACAAAAAAAAAAAACCTAAAATTTCTAGTGTAGCAGAGTATTTTCATTAGCAGTTTTTACTAAATCCAACAAATAGGTTGCTCTGGAATAATTCAAAATTGCAGAAAATTTCCCAATTTTATTTCTTCTTCTGAAGCTGGATGAAGATATTTTTGCACTATTGCTTTCGTGGGATTTGTAGCTTTGTAAACCAGAGAGAGAAAGAGGAGTGGGGAAGACAGGTCAGCTTCTTTTATCAGGTATCTCATATCTTTTATTCCTATTGTTGAATTTCTTAATGCAGCTGAATACAGTTCTTTGTCTGTGAGTCCGACAACAAATGTAGCTATAGGTCTGTTACCAGATTTGGCCAGCATGAATGCGTTTTTTGCAAAGCTGTGGCCAATTTAGGGACTGAGAGCTGCGATTCTGGCAGCAATTATGTTTCAAGACTCAAAGTTCAATATCCTGCAGTTTTATAACCTCAGCTCTGCGGAGAATTATTCCAGTCACTGTCATCGTAATCACTTTAGGAATACATTTGCTGTGTTATGTGTTTCCAGTGAGTATAGCTGGAGTGCCATTAGCTAAAAATTGTTTTGATCTCACACAACTTGAAAGAATCGATGCCATTAGTTTAAAATTTTGAAAACAAATCTAACGTAATAACCCATGGTTTCCTCTGCAAGCTGTACTGCTGAAGTGGGATGTGCTTTTACTTGAAATGAAAGAAGCCAAACTGTGAGTCACTTGTGTTAAAAGGCTTCTCTTGGTTTTGGAGGGTCTGAACTTGCGGAGTGCTGTGGGGGAAATGAGTCTGTGTGCTGCTGTGGTTTTTGACAGGTGCTGTTTTACGTGCTGCCTCATACCTCTGTACCTCTTCTGTTGCTTCTTAAGACTCCCTTATTTCAGGCATAGGTATTCTTGATTGGGTTTTCTCCCCTTTGTATGTGTGTGAAAACTAAATAAAATAATTGCATGGTCTTATGTTTTGAGGGGAAAGAGATGGAATTTTAGCATTCAGCTATTATGTATTTGTCCTTCTAGCTCACATGGTGTCCAGTTCACACACATAAATTTTCTGTGATATCTTCAAGTGGAATATAAAGCTCAAATGTCTTACTTGGTCAAGACATTTTTATGTGTGCAGAGAGAAAGCAGGCACAGTAGGAATGGATAGATCAACTGCAGCAGATTTGCTTTGCAGTGTGCTTTGGATTTTAGATCCAAGCTTAAACTACAAAATTGTTTACAAAGTGGTTTGGATTCCAGCTGCATAAGACGCATTTTAAATCTTCGGACTCACACAGAAAATAACACCAGGAGGGAGACATTAATTAATTAATGTGTCTTCTGTAGGAGTCTTCCAAACTGCAGACACTTTGGGGTGAGTGTGAAATCAAAATTAACCTAAATTTTTAGATTAATTTTATGTTTTCCATGAGAGTTTAGTCCATCATTTGCAGTGAAACTTGCTAGATAATGGTCAACTGCATAACAAAAAAAAAAAAAAAAAACCCCAAACATTTTACTCAGGCGATTGGTCACCCAGTTCTGACATGTAACACCTGGACATGAGAAGCCAGCAGAACACAGTGCCTTGGAGCAGCACTCCTCTAGAGGAAGCAGTGCATAGGGATGGTGTTGAAACACCTGGTGGCAGTCCAGTACCTGAGTATCTCATTCAAATCCAGGAGGGACTGATGGACCTCTGAAATGAGAAGGGCTTTGTTGTGGCTGCCGGAAAACCCTTGCCTGGAGTTCCTGCTCTCACTGGTGCTGGGAATGGATCTCATTATGTGCCTCCCACAACTTGGCCAATCGACCTATGCAAGGTTACCCAACCAGGCTGGCTTTCCTCCTGTTTTACAGATAACATTTAGGATCTATTTGGGAATCAAAAGGTTCTTAGGAATGCTTAGGGGCATGGTTTAGTGGTGAACGTGGCAGTGTTAGAGCAGTGGTTGAGCTTGATGTTTTCAGAGGTCTTTTCCACCCTAAGCAATTCTGTGATTCAGTTCTGGATTCCATTCCATTCTGATTCCATAAGACAGTGTTCGATCTTGCTGAACAGCTTGCTTCAGTTTTTTTCTTCCTTCCAGTTTTGTTAATACTTCATGATGGACCAGCTCAGAGCTTTTGGTAAAAAAGCAAGCTGTCAAAAACTTTGCCAAATGTCATGATGTGTCTATGAGTGAATTGTAGTTCTACGATGACATTTTTTCTTCTCTGATTGTAACTTATCATGGACATTGTAAATTTGTATGATTATAAAGTAAAAGCTACATCCATCCTCTTTAATACTTTGCCCATAGCTTATTTTTAAAAGCAAAGGAAAATGACATAGCCTAGTAAAATTGTGGGAATAGATACCAACCATATTCTTCAGTCTACAAAGTCCGCTGAGAACTACTCCAGCCAGAGTAAACCTAAAATAGGCCAGAAATATCCCTTAGAATATCCACTGTACACAGGTGAACTCTGCTTGTGGAATGAACTGGGTGGCATTGCCAGCAAGTGATCAAAGAGAGGAGAGAGTGGGGAGAGGATCCTGTCTCATATACAAAAGATTAATTGTTTTCCTTGGGAGACAGGAAGAGTGTTAAGAGCTAGCTGGCTAACATTTTTCCTAAGTATTTCAAATCTGGAGTATGTAGTTTAATGGTCTGACTAATACTGAACAATGAGCACATTCTAATCATAACTTTATTACCAGAGCTTCTTATTAAACTGATGAACATCTTCTAGCAAGATGTTCATATTCATTTTAGCGGTTTTAAGTGACACAAACATCCTTCTACTCTCAGTAAATTGCCTCCTTGTTAATTATAGAGTCTGTTGAAACTTTAAATTTTATTTCTAATCCGAAAATTTCTAGGTTTATCTTCCAGACATGTAACTTTATTATACTATTTTCTGGTCTGTTCAAGAACTATAGTTATGGTTTAACCCCAGCCAGCAATTCAGCCCCATGCTACTGCTTACTCACTCTCCCCAGAGGCACAGAGAAGAGAATCATAAAATTAAAAATAAGAAAACTCACGGGTTGAGATAAAGACACTTTAACAGGGAAAACAAAAGCCATGTGTGCAAGCAAAGCAAAAGAATCCATTCACTACTTCCTATGGGCAAGCAGGTGTTCAGCCATCCCCTGGAAAACAAGGCTCCTTCACACCTAAGAGCCGCTTAGGAAGACAAATGCCCACTCTGAACATGGCCCACTTCCTCCTTGCCTCAGCTTTATATGCTGAGCATGTTGTCATATGGTCTGGGATATCCCTTTGTTCGGCTGGGGTCACCTGTCTCAGATGTATCTCCTTCCAAAATCTTTGTACACTCTCAGCCTCTTTGCTGGTGGGGTGGTACGGGAAGCTGAAAGTCTGAGTAAGCACTGCTCAGCAGTAACTAAAACATCCCTCAATTAGCAACACTGTTTTCAGCACAAATCCAAAACTTAATCCCATACTAGCTACTAGAAAAGGAATTAATTCTACCCTGGCCAAAACCAGCACACTATCTATTTGCAGATACTTCTTCATCATTTGAATAAACTGAGCAGAGTGAGCTTACTAAGCCTTTCAGAAAGAGGTGCACTTCCTGACTTTGGATCATGTTTTTAGCTTGCTTCTCAGCTCTTACCAGGTTTGGGGAGTCTTCTGCAAATGTAAGCACATTCTGTGGGCAGAATTTGCTGTTGGAATGTTTTCAAGGACTTCACAGGGTATTCCTTTGTGTCTGCATCAAGAGTTGGTGCTTGTTCCCCTTGGCTTTTCCACGTGAGCTCAAATTCAATCTCTTCCCAGTGCTCCTGGCAGTTGCAGCAGAGGGCTGAGCTGGCCTATACTGGGGGAGGGAGGGGAAAGGAAAGGAAGGGTGGCATAGGGCACCAGAAAGGCAATGCACTAGTTGCAGAGCAGGCAGGAGCAGGACCAGATCTGTGCAGCATTCCACCCAGCCCTGTTACCTCTGCTTGAGGTTTCCCTGTTGACTTTCATTTGGACTTTGTTTGCTTAAGCCACTGCTGTGTGTTGCCAAGGTACCTGAATTTTAGGTGGCACTACACTGAGTAAAGCAGGAAGGGAGCAGGTGAGCTCTCAAATCATGTTACACCAAAAGCACTACGAGTGTGTGTGTTTGCATTGGATGGGCTTGGATGCAAGGACTCTGTTCAAGTGGAAAGAGTACAATGAAATTTGCACTTCAGGGACTCTCACCTGCACTCATCAAACACTCTTTACCTGCAGTGCTGATGCACATGTTCCAAAGGTGTCTTGCTAACACATGCTGCAAATTTAAAATGAGCAATGAAACAGTCCCTCCCAACATGGATGTGCCATTCATGAAAGATGTGTGCTGAGGCCAGGAGAGCACCAAACATGCTTTAATTGCACCTCTGGGTGACACTACCAGCAGAGGTGTAAAACTGCTGTGTTTTGTCTTTTGAGCTGCATAGCATCATTAGGAAATGGAAATATTTGTGGGTCTTTCTCCCCTGGGATGTTTAAGTTAGATGACTTTCAGCATAGTGATGCAGACTGTAAAGGTTCAGAGAATTACCTTAATGGTATGATGGCCTCTTCCATTTCAGCTGGAATCCAAGGTTCATCTTTCCTCTGAGGCATTCATTGAAATTCTGTGCACGATTTGTTCCTCTGGTTGTTTAACAATGTCTCTCATGTTTGCCCTGATTTAAAAAAATCCTCCTTTGTAGCAGAGATAACATAGAGCAGGATGATATAATTGCAGTAAAGAGGCCCTGGAGCTTGCAGTAATAAGATGGTTCATCTGATGTGTACTGCCATTAGAAAATAACCCACGTATGTAGGTTCTCAGGGGACAGTAAAGAGGCTTTTAAGGATTACTCTTCATGTAGTATGAAAGCTAATGAGCAAAAGAGCAAGTGCAAAGAAAACGATTGCTGCGTAAGCATGTTGCCACTTCCTGTTCTCACTTGTTTTCTTACACCTGGGTAGCTCCAAAACGTCCACCTCTGCCCAGTAATGCCTGGTTTTTCATGCACTGCAGTCAGTTTTCAAGACTTTTGAGAACACGGTATTATTTCCATGTCACTGTAAAGTAAATAGCGCTTGAAAAGCATGGCGTAGTTGAAGATCGTGCTGTGTGTGTACAAATTAGGTAATTTTGGTGGAATGGCACTCTCTGATAGTCTGTGCCTGAGGAAAAAGAAAATAAAAAAGATACAGTTTCACAAACAGTGCTAAAGGGTTGATATAAGTCTCAATTCTCCCACCTCCATTCTTTTTCC
Organism: Callaeas wilsoni; assembly: GCA_013398955.1. Taxonomy (NCBI): domain Eukaryota; kingdom Metazoa; phylum Chordata; class Aves; order Passeriformes; family Callaeidae; genus Callaeas; species Callaeas wilsoni. Next base: position 270,625 of record VWPU01018057.1, read on the forward strand.
TGGCCAGAGTGCAGAAACATACAAAGATACCAACATCCAGTAAACACTGGAGGACCTGTTTCAAATATTACATGGAGAGTTTGGGCTGCAATGATAGGAAATTCAGAGCAACTGGTTTCTGATATTAACAACTTCTTGTCCAAACGGATTGCCACTTAGAGTGCCAATTGTTCTACTTTCATTTGTGCTGAAACAGAAGCCATTTAGCAGAACAGATAGTGGCTTTTTTGTTTTGTCACAGCATTTTTTCTTGCTTATAAAGCTTGTTGTAGATAAAAAAATTAATTCACTTTTTAATATTCTGTACCCCCTCTGTAATGTTGGAATATGCTTTTGTACCTTGTCACATTTTTATGTTCAATAGAATGGATGAACCTGCATCTTTCTTCATGTATTTAACATAATAAAGAGTCAGGCTTTGCTATCAGGTAAAATGAAGTGGCTTTACTTGAGATGCAGAATCTTGAATAAGATGCTAGGTATTGACTAAATGCTGTACTGGATTCTATAGTAAGGTCTGACAATCATAGCTTCTTTTAATTCCAAAGGGTACTGATCATAAAAAAAGAGAAGTCCATGAATATTAAGTAAGGAAGAGACAGCCAGCATCTTTGCACAGGTACACACAGGCCAGTAAAGTTCTTAAACATCTCTGTTTCTACTCGCAGGTCAGGGGAGTAGCTATTCAAGAGTACCTCCTTCTGGACCAAAGAAGTGACTTATTTTCCTTAAGGTCTAAGAAGCTTCAGAATACAACCTCTTTGCTCCCATCTAATCAAATTGGAAGTATGTTAGAGTGCATGTGAAGTATTTGTATTGAGGCTTTTCTGTATGGTCAGAGCATTGCAAAGGGCTTACATAAGGAGTTAGGAAAAAGGTTTTATTCTCACTTTCAGAGATGTAAGCTGTACTTGGCAGGTTGGGACAGAGGTGAGGGGTGCACATGTCCTACGGGCGGGAGAAATTGTGAAAGTCCTTGAAAAGTGATAAGATTCTTAAAATAATAATCCGTAGCCCAGTGGACCTCAGCTCTTCAGCCAGTCTCCTTTTTATATTTCTGCACCTAAAACCTGGAGTGGTTATGTCATGTACTAAGCAGTGCTTGCTAGTACAGAGGAGATTTTCAGGGCTGGGTGTTGGGGTGTGTGTGCGTATCATTGGAACTAGATGATCTTTAAGATCTCTTCCCACCAAAGCCGTTCTATGACTATGTTTTTGTAATACCCCCAGGAGATCATGCCAATATGTTCATCATAAGGGTAGCTACTTCAACTTTTCCGTAATTTTTTGTTTCAGTTTGGTGGTCATGTCTGCACTGGGTAATAAATCTGTCATACTTGGAGAAAATGGAACACAAAGCTGAGGTGAAGAGAGAGCTGTGTATTCAAACACACAGCAGGGCATTAGCAGTAGTCTCACTAAAGTAATGTTAATGCAATCATATTTACTAGAGATAACAGAAGGGCTGCTTTCTGCTTGACCCCAGTGGTGCCTGTCTGTCTCTGCAGCCACCCTGTGCTGGTGCATCACAATCCAATTCTGTGAGCCCAGATCCAGTGTTCAGTTACATTCCCCAAAAGTGTCACTTGATCCCTGGCTCACTATCCGTGTATCGTTCTTTACACATCTGTGACTTAACTTTAATAACCGGAGGTGACAGGAGATGAATTTCATGTTGCTGCTTCTGCTGTCAGTTGATACGTCTCTACTTAAACTTCCAGTCCTGCAAATACCAGAATAGTAATGCTAAATTTTTTATTTCTATCCTTTATCCCCTCCCCCCATAATTGGTGTACTGGAGCAGAAGAGGACTTGCAATTTTATTATTGCTGTATAAGCCTTCTCTAAACTCAATTATAGCAGTTCTGATGTTGGTAATTTTTATGACTAAAAAATATGCTGACACAGTGTTTGGGCATAGGAAAAGAGCAAATCTGAATGTATAATAATCTGGTGAGTTTGGGAGATATTTAATGCTGTATTCCAGCCAAGTTAATCACTCATGGAATTTTTTTTTTTTTATTTTGCTCTGTTGACTGGAGACATTAATCTCTGGAATGGCATCTTTAATGCCAAATACTTGACCAGAAATCCCAACATTTCCCTGGCATCAGAACAGATTTAGAAGGAAAGCTGTCAACTGACAATAGACCAGCAGAAACAGAGAAATTTGTTACTTTCTTTTTCTTACATAATGAAGAAATATCCAGACGATGATTTTCACTTTGCGAAGTATATTGAACCATGTACTGTGTTCATGAATATAAATTGAGCAGACGTGACACAAATTTTTCATAGAAAGATGACACAGAGGTGCTCCTTCTGGTAGAGTGTCTTTGTCTGAAATATGCTTATTGTAAGAACATCACTAAAGAGTTAATAGTGCACTGCATAACTGCATGTTAAAAGTATGAGCACTGAAGAACACAGATTGTGATAAGGAGAAGTTATTCATAGGTTTATAATACTTAAGTCTGGCCACATTTTTCAAGGGCAGGATCTTTCTGCATCTTCCTTTCCTTTCCTGCTTTTTCTGCAAAGTTCTTAACTGCTAAATATTAGCATCACCCAGCCAGCCCAATTCCATCTGTCTAGGCTCATTCCCAGGCAAAATCACGTTGCTGCCGAGCAGTTTTTTGTTTGTGCTTGCCTTCCCATCCACACTGCTGCCTCATTAGCGGCTTGGCTCTCTAGATCATCTGGTCTTTACCCGTTTCTACATTAGCCCTAGAGGAGCCATCCCAGCAGAAAACCTGCAATATTGTGGTAACTTTGAACACAGAGTTAGTCACAGGTTAAAACAGAAGCATCAGCTTCTCATCCTTGTGCAGGCACTGGTGTGTTAGCAGTGTTTCTACCGAGCAGTGGGGAGGACACTCCCTAATTTATGATTTTCCTGCTTTGACACACACAAAACTGGTAGGGTGGATTATGACCCTTAATATGCTCTAATTACATAAAAAAACTTGCAAGTGACAGCCAATGTGTATAGAGATGTTCTTCTTGATTGAATAAAGGCTCCTCTGTTTACATCATGCTGGGGAGCTGCATTACAAGGAAGGTAAGAGGGTAAGGGAAGAATACAACCTGAAAGAAACTCTCAGGTTAGACTGTGAAGGCTGAATGCTGGTGTCCTTGAAGTTATTGGGAGTTTTGCCTCTGAGGAAATAGGCAAAAGACAGTATCACCCTGTGTCTCTTTAGGGCTTTACAGCCCTGTGCTGCAGTCAGACATTCCTCCAGGTGGTCTCTGCCACAGTGTCAAAAAGCATAACGAAAGCATGCTGCCCACTCAGGCCAGCCTGCCAGGGCTGCCAGCTGATGGCACTTGTTTATTACAGTTTTCATTTCCAGTAATACTTCTGCAGGAACAAGTAACTTTTTGACTAATGTGGGGATAAATGATGGGATCGTTTGCTGTACCTTAGAAGTTCTAATTTTGCCCCTACAAGCAACAGGGTATTTGAAGACATCTTTCTTCTTCCAGGTTACCAGCCTGTCCTGTCAAACCAGCAGCAGGGGTTCCAGGGTCTCATGGGAATGCAGCAGCCGCCCCAAAGCCAGAACCTGATGAATAATCAACAGGGAAATCAGGTGCAAGGCATGATGGTGCAGTATCCAGCCATGTCGTCTTATCAGGTATTTAGGAGCTGTAAGGAAAGACTACTTTTCTTGGAGAATGCTTAATTGAATTAAGTTTTTGTATCACACAGTGCTCTTATAACTTCATTTGGACAGTGTGTGGCAGGAAGCTTTCTGACGGATACGCTTCTAAGTCAAATCGGTTTCTTTGCTTCCTATTTACATGGTCTTAGTACTCCTGATTTTCATTCTGATTTTGGAATGCTTCCAATGAACTATTTATTACAGCCTGCAGTGAGGGTAATGTCACAAAGAACGAAGGAATTAGACTTCTTCCTGTGAAGAAAATTAATTAAAAAAATATAAGAACATTGTTCATTTCTTCTCTTTTTTGCCAGTGCAGTACTGTTTCCTGTAATGAAGTTGAGGGCTTTGCCTGATCCAGTTAAAAATTACTCATCTGTGGAGACTCCTGCCAAGGATCTCACCATGTCTTCTATAACAAGCTGTAGCCAGATGGATTATTGTTTATTGGGTTCTGGGGAGAGGGAAGGCAGTGGCTTGATTTTTACCAAGTCCGTAAGTTACCCAGACTTATTTCCCCACCTTTATACCTAGTTTCTGTGAGTTATGCCAAGAGCATGTGAGAGGTGGCCTGTGCTTACCCTTCTTACTGGTCTCTCTGGAAAGTTAAGAAACTAAATGGCATCTAATTCATTTTAATAGATTGCACTGATTTAGCAGCCATTCCCTTTTTCCCTCAGCTTCTTTGAAAACACTGCAGCGACACAGATGGAAATGGGGGAATTGCTTGTGGGTAAAATTTTCCCCTTACATCTTCAGAATTACTATATTGAAAACATGTTTTAAAGGTTAATTATCAAGTTAAAGGTTTAGACCTTTTAGATGGCCTAGATATACCAGGGTCGAGTCATCTGTTTGCACTGATCCCAGTAATTCATATTCTACTAGGTCATGTCAGAGACACTTTCTAGGCCTAAAAGCAGAGGGAATTCTCTTTAAAACCTTCTCTAACAAAAAAATCCTCAGAGATGAGAACAATTCTGAGCAGCAGAAAATAGCACATTTTGGCAGAGCATACAGTATACTCAGATTCAGCTAGAAGGAATATAGGGGTACTGGGAACCTACTTTAACTTGCTTAGTAATTGCTATCTTTTTTTCCCTACGTCTTTCCGTGTTCCTGCCTAGGTGCCAATGACCCAGGGTTCTCAAGGATTGCCGCAACAATCATATCAACAACCAATCATGCTACCTAATCAATCAGGTCAAGGAACACTAACAGCCACTGGAATGCCTGTCTACTGTAATGTCATACCTCCTGCCCCACAGAACAACCTCCGGTTGATTGCCCCACACTGCCCCTCCAATAACGTTCCAGTTATTTCTGCCAGCTGCAGGACAAACTGTGCAAGCATCAACAGTGCAGGGTGGCAGGTCAAGTACTGACACTGTGGCTTAGATTTATGAGGATAGCGGTGCATTATTTGACAAATAAATCATGGCCTTCAAATGAAGAGGAACACAACAATCAGTTGAGGACATAAGTACTGACTTTGCTCAAGTGATTTGCTGCTGGAAAAACCTGTAAAAAAAAAAACAAGAAGTAAAATAAATTTTGAAAAAAAAAAAATGTTTGCTGGTTAATGGTGCATATTTTTTGTCATGTCTGCTAGGTATGCCTTTATAGCTTAGCTAGTGACATGAATTCATTGAGGTAAGATTTTTTCCTACCACTGAACACCACTGTGTAGATTGTAATATCCCCGATTCGGATTAGTTTTGTACTTTGTGTTGAGTTCGTGAAGCTAAAAGTATTTAAAAATATTAAAAAAATCACATTGTACCAAAGCTGTAATGGAAATGAAAAAAAAATTGAAAACAAAAAGAGAATTACTGAATGGAAGGAATAATTTATATACACTATAGAGTTTTTTTTATGGATATATACTGTATTGTAGTGCTTAATCACAATAAAGCTATTTGACCTCATGAAGGAAGGTCATGTTTCTACCACCTGCTTGATCTCCTCTGTTTCTGAGTGAATTTCCTTTTGTTTCTGCATTGTCTTTTTTCAGGTGAAGCTAATGGGGTAATGGTGCTTAATGGGCTTAGAGGAGTTTGATGAGAAGGCAACATAGCTGTGTCTCAGCATGGGGTACCAGAACAGCTAAGACCACTTTGGAATTGTAGCATAGCCACCCAGGAAGTATTCAGTGAATGATGTACCAGTTCACCTTGAACTGGGTTTGTACTTTGCCAGTCCCTAGGACCAGGAATGTCACAAACACAATTCATCATTGCTGAAAGACTCTACTAAGTCACACCTCTTCAAGAGGCCATACAACAGTCGTACATGAGAAGACAGAGTTGTCCCATGATATTCCATCCGCTGGATGGAAGATCAGTTAATACTGATGTAGCAACCACAGCACCCAGCAACCCTGCTACAAAGAGATGCTCTACCCAATTATTGGTGCTCCAGCTATAAAGCTATTTTGACAAAAGAAGATGACCCAAGAATCAGGTCTGTCATTTTCAAGTAAGTGGGGGTGAACAATATATCTGGGGGTTTGGCTTTTAAAACGCAGTGGTTTGCCAGAAGGTTTGAGAACTTTTTTCACTTCCTGTGGTGTTCTTTATTATTATGTCCATCTTCAGCCAAATTCCCAGCTTGTTCTGATAAATTGTTCTTGATTCATAAATGCTGCATGGAGTTCCTCATTTTGATTCAATGATGACAGCATTTGAGACAAAATTCTGAGTAATTTTTCACTTAAACTTCATTTTTGATCAATTTTGAGCACCTTTACAATAGTTAACGTTGAGCACTCCAGAATCGTGCATACACATTATGAAAAAAACTAAGATCCTTCCATGTCTAAAATCTGCCTGTGACATGATATGATTTTAGGTACCCAAGATTACAGCAGCCTACATAGCTGTTGACCAATGTGAATGTGAAACAGCTTTAATTTTACCTTTAGCATATGTGGCCGTTCCTTTGCTTTCTACTTCAGCTATAGAAACAGGAACTGGAGGGGCTACAATCTGTATTTGAAAGAAACATTTTTCTTTTCTATACAATGAACAGATATCTTTCAGAATTCAGTCCTTTTTTTACGTATGTGTCTTCAAGTGTGGAATCCAGTCCTGTGGGACCATAAGAAAGCCAAACACTGAATTTTATGTAGTGTAATCACGATTCATTTGCTGAGAGACAGTCAAGAGCATGAGCAGTTAAGTAAACACAATTCACTCTTCAATTAGAGGTGAAATGCCTTGGGAGAGCCTGCTGATTGATTTTTTTTTCTTTTTTTTAAATCAAGATACTGCATTTGAATTTTGCCTGTGACCCTGAGCTCTCATTTCAGATTCTCTGCATTGTCTCCTTTATTTCCTTCAGGTGTTTCGTACACAACAGAGGTTTCTGCCCTAGCATGGCTATAATTACATGAGACTGGGTTTGCTGCTGTGGCATCACTGACAGCTGAACGAATGGGTGTCCTTCTCTGTCAAGGCTCCACAGTCCAGCAGGAAGGACCTACCTGCAGGCGACCTTGTGCAGGACAGGCTATGTGTGCCTGGGCTGAAGGAGAGGGGAGGGAGGGGGAATCTCTATGCACCCAGTGTCTGGAATGAAGAGACCCTTTGGTCATCACTGTATTTAAGTCCTATTTCTTCTCTGAAACACTGCTGTTACCTTATTGATCTTCCCTCTTGTCAGAGAACAATGAATGAATTGCCTGGTAAAAAAAATCTGCACTCAGCATCTTAGATGGCAAGCTGGGCTGTAGATGCTCTCAGTAGAGATGGGGAAGGCAGTCAAAAAGGAAAGCCTAGGAATCTTGCTTCTGTAGACAGAATTTCCTCACGTCCTTAGGCCACTTTAGGTCACGTCCCCTTGGCAAACAGCGTATCCCATGCCTGACCATGGCCATGCTTTCCCATGATTTGCCTGTCTGCTAGCACAGTGACCAGCTGGTAGAAAGCACCTACTTAGCTGTAAGAGCAGGGATCCCACTGACTGACTTCTCTCAGCCTTGTGGCAGCAGCACCTACCTGTGCATTAATGTGCCTTCCTGCTGATATGAGACTTGAACTTCTTACATAAAATTTAGCAGTTTCAGTAGGCGGTCACAGCCACCCACCCCAAAATAGCCTACTTCCTCTAATTGTCTCGCTCTCCAAAGAGTTCAAATCTCCTTAGGCATATGAGGAAACAGAATCTGTTCTCCCTCAGCTATGAAGAATGCCCTAATTATTACAGTATCATATACATGGGGGAGCCATCTCCTGTGGTGGTGCATTGTATTTGCTTTATGCTGAAAGAATTTGTATTTGAAGACAATTAAGTAATTATTCTATATCAAGTGAAGCAAAAAAAATATTTTCTAATTTTAATCATACTGTATTTTCAAGTCTTTATCTTATTTTTGTTCACTAGTAAAAATATTCTGAGCTGGATCGCTTAGCACCTTTCTGCTATTAGCAAAGAGATACTTCAGCACTATCAGAAGAGGAGGGAATAAGGAGGAAAAAAGAAGTGATGTAAATACATATAACAAAAATGAGTGGGTGAAGCTCAGTACTTTTTCCTCAGTCCTTTGAAATATTTGTAGGTAATCTCTGTGAAAGGAATGCTGTTGGATTCACATGGCCAGACTTAGCAACTCAGGATGTGGTCACCATGACTTGAGAGTCCATCTTGCAGTAGTGAAATTGTTTACAGGACATGCGCCTCTCCTGTGAGGATGCTCTTTCTCTGTGGGCTTGTTTTTCTCTAGTCTTCCCTTGGAATTTGGCAGACTCAGGCAGCTGCTCTGTGGCGGCCCTGTTGTGGTGCTAGGGACTGTTTGTTGCATTTTTCCTTTGCCTACTGCATACTTGCCTTGTTAATTGTAAATTGCTTTCTCCTCCTTTTTTATATTCTGTAGCTGATGGAAAGTTCTGCCAAGGTCCCATACATATTTAATGTGCTACTTTTTTTTTCTAATTTGTATTGCACTGAGAAACCAAAGGGGCATGTCCTGAATTAAGCTGACTCCATCAGATGACACTGATCAGCCTTTTGGATGGCACTAATTCATTTGGGCTGTAATTTGCAGAGGCTGTACATCCTAACAGAAGCCAGATGCCATTTGCTATTGTTTTGCCCTTTTGTGCTGCCCAAGAAGTCAATGATTTCCTTCTAAAACTGTATTCTCTTATGTTTCTGTTTAACTCTGTGTGGAAAGCTTCCTGTACTGAAGGAAGACTGCACAAGTTATCCCAGCAGCAAGGAATGGGAGTGTTCAAGGGGGATGTAGAGGAGCCAAAGCATCTTGTTCCCTGCCCTCTTAGCTGCTCTGTAGCACAAGGACCTTCCTTGACATGGCCACTGCTTCCATACAATTGTTTCACTTGGTGTCCCTGAAGTGTGCACAGGTCAGTGTCCTTTCAGCCCCTCCGTTCGCTAGCCTGTTGAGCTGTGGCCTGCGTTTCCCCTTTGGGCCAACTGCAGAGAAAACGTTTTCCTCCTTTAATGATCAGTGGAGAGGGTCTGATGGAGGCTGATGCCAAGTCAGGGCTTGGGGTTTTGGCATGTTGTCCCTCAGAGCTCCTCTTGACTGGTAAGGGAGAGGGAGGGTACTCCTTAGTCTTCACAAGTGTCCCATTGGTGCTTAGCCCAGAAGCTGTGCTTCAGAAATGCTCACAGCTTCAACACCTGCTTAGCTCATGTTGTCTGAAACCACATTTCTGCTCTATGGCATCACCATCATTTTGGGCAGTGGCCAGCTTAGGGCAAACATTGAGGGAAACTCAGACTGGTGCTTCAACAGCAATTCAACAGTCAATTCCTAAAGCAAACCAGGGACAGAAAATCACCTGGAAATGGCCTCAAATTGCACCAAAGTTTAGACTGGATATCAGGAAAAAATTCTTCACTGAAAGGGTAGTCAAGCATTAGAATTGGCTGCCCAGGGAAGTGGGGAAAGCACCATCCCTGAAAATATTCAAAAGGCATATGGATGTGGCACTTAGGAATATGGTTTAGTGGTGAATACGGTGCTGCTTGATTAATGGTTGGACTCAATTATCTTAAAGGCCTTTTCCAACCTTGATGATCCTATGATTCCTATCTCTGTAGCAGGGTACAGAAATGCCTTGACTGTTTTGGAGGAGGAGAAGCCTCACTAAATGCCTGCACCTACCGCAGTATGGGTGATGCAGCAATTTGGGGGATGCCTGTTCCCAAATCAGGGCAAATGAAGACCATTTCCAGCTGATTTGCTGCCCCTGGTTTGCTTTAGGAATTGACTGTCTTCACTGCTGGTTTCTTTCATTCTTAAGAAAAGTGTTTATAATGAGTCTTTGGGGCAGTGGATTGATGGTTAAATATTTAATGCCACAGAGTGTTTCTGAGGACAGTAGGCCCTGCATTCAGTAAGGAACATGAACTCTTGCTGTACTCTGTATGTTTTGCACACTCCGGCTTACAGGCTCCTGAAAATACAGCTTTCCAGTGCACATCAGAAGGGGGAATCAACCCCCAGACTTCTGCCTCTTTTTACAATATCCCACCAGCTGTGGAAAGGGATGACTCCTAATTATCTCTCTTGATATAAGGACAAGGGGACGTAAGAGAAATTTTGCCTATTAAACCAGCACTCTCCAAACAAAGGAAACATGAGAAGAATTCTTTTTTTCCCCATAGGATATATAGGCAAACTGTGGCACTCCTTGCAGCAGGATGCTGGGTGCCATTTCAGAGGTGGGTGGACATGGTCAGAAAAGAATGTTGTACTGAAAGCTGCTAAATACAGCCAGCCAGTATTTAGGCCACAGAGGTGGAGAACAACCTGAAGAAATGTCGCCATGTCATTGCCCCATCTATAAAGCCTTTCTCCAGACACTGTCAGAGATGAGTATTGGACTGGGAATGAAGCTTTGACCTCATGGAATGTGCAGTTCCATAAAGCAGTATTTGTTGTCCAAAAATTATTAATAATATTATTGTTATTAATAATAATAGTAATAGTTGGTGTCACCCAACAGAGTCCATCCTGTAACAAAACTAAGGATCAGAAGGAGGGGGTGAGGCTAATCTTGGGTTAATTTTTCTTCAGTTTGTTTAGTGTCGTATGGCCCTGACTGCGTGAGTGACTATGACTGGCCTTACACAGCTGCTTGTTCTGCTTTTCAGAGCATGATGTGTTACCACCCTGAGAATGAAATAAAGCTTACAGGGGAAGCGCTTCATGATCTTTTCCTCATCTTTCATTTCTTCTTTGTAGCATATACTTGTTGATTGTTGTTGTAAAGGTTAATTATTCACAAGCAATCTTTTGTGTTAAAAGTGGTTTGCTTCACTTGATAATAATTGAACTTTTTTTTAAGGTGCCTTTTGGTATATAATCTCTTATTTCACGTCAAAAGTCCTGGCTTTTCTGAGCATCAGGTGTAATTGCTACTAAGAATGGATTTTACAGTAATTTTTCATTTACTTAAGAGAGGTTAATTGATATAGGAATTACAGGAAAAAATTGGAAGAGAGGAACTGCGACTAGCTTTCAAGCTGAAGAATAACAGGTGTTCAGGGTAGACTTATGGACAGCTTGTTGAAAAGTGATATTAAATTCTTCCCTGGTTTTCATTTGGAGACATCAGCTGCAAAACTACACTTAATGAAGCACTGTATTCCAGTTTATCCTTGTTTTTAAGAAATAGTTTTAGAAAACAGGTCAAAAAAAAATTTGCCTTTTATGCCATGAGTACAGTTTTACAAAAGGCATTTGTGAAATGGAAATGTAAGACAATGTATGGCATTGTATACCCATTGAACTCTACTAAATATATCCCTAAAGACATGTTTTTAAAAGATTCCCTCAAAGAGTACTGTGTATCTTCAGATAAAAGCAGGTTCCAGATCCCAAGGCTACATGGTTTTTTTTAACTCTAAGCATAAATCATACAAATGTGAATCAAGCCACTTGCCATAGCCAGGCTTTGCTTGCAAATTTGTGCCAGATCATCTCTGCCACCAAGAAAAACTGCTTTTATGTGCATGGAAAACAGATGTACGTGAACTCCTTTGGTATTTTTTTTTTCCTTCTTAGACAGTGTCTTCTTAGTGTGGTAGGAAGAACAAGTGAATTGATAGTAGACAAGACCAGAAATTTTCTACTTAGATCCTATTAACTTTGATCTCACAAGGTTCAAATCCTACACCAGGTGGAGCCTGTAGGGAAAAAGGGATTCTATGCATGTATGTGCATGTGAGTATAAATTGTTATGATTAAGAAAAATGAATTGTTTGGATATTTCTAAAGCCTTTCAATTGAAACAAGATTTTACAAAATTTCTCATGAACTGTGCTCCTATTTTCCAAGCTAAGTGTTATTGATTCTTTGAGGACATGATTTAGACATGGGACACAATGTCAGGAGGTGAGTGGTTACAGTACAGTCCTTTGACATGTGACATTTCGTGCAGATACTGGCAGGAAAAAAATGATCTTATGCAGGAACCAAGGAGGAAACAAATTGACATTGAGATCAAACCTTAATTGGAAAATCTAGACAAATTCTGCCTTTGAGATAAAAACTTCTAAAGTACATTAGAGAATATTTCCACAGGGAAAAAAATTACTTTCAACATCTCAATGCCCATTGTAAAGGCCAGGAGGTTAGACCTTAAAGCAATGTGCTGGATATTTGTAAGCTTCCTATAAGTAACAGTTTAGAGCAATTCGCACACGTATTCTCAGCTAATCTCATTAACAGCAAGTAAAATGCAGGCCAGTAAGCATCCAGAATCTCCCTGGCCCAAATATTCGGTGAGGGTCGAGTCCTGGCTACGCTTGAGCTTGAGGCAAGGTTTCTTTCATGGGAAGCAAGCAGAGCTGCATTTGCATGAAGCTCACATGTGACGCTTGAACCAAGCTCCTGTGTGTGTGTGTTAATGGCCACCCTTTCATTTTGTTTCATCTCTACAGATGAAACACTGAGACAGACAGCACGCTGTAATGCAGAACTGCTTCAGGCATCCTCGCTCCTGCCTCCTACTGGGTGTGTGAGCCTGTTGGGCAGCAAACTCCCGTGACTGTGGACTATGCACAGCTTGATGCTTCTTTTATTGGCATGGATATCAGAAAACCACATGTCATGGGGCTTGCTGTCATCTTCCACGAGGCTGAAATTATCAGGGTGTGTTTCAGAAACTACAAAGGGGTCCAAATTATATGGAAGACACTTGGGAAATCTGGATACATGGATAAATCTGGATCCTTTCTGCTGTCCCAGAGATAGAGAAGAGAATAATAATAAAAAAAGACTGGTTTAAGTATTTCTTGAACATATTATATCTTCCCAGTCCACTGGGACTTGAAGAGTATATGTAGTTGGCATGTGGTGGAAGGAGTTACTGCTGATGTGTGAATAAAGATGTTGGCAGACATCAGAGCTGTCACACAGCAGTGGAATGAGCTCTGGACATGAAGCATTCATACAGCACAGAAAAAATTGTGATCTGAGTGTTGTTCTATTATTTATTCATGTGCTTCTATGCTCCCCTGGACTGGGGCTGTATTTTTTAGAAAGCTGTCTTGTGCTAGAGCAGATGTTCTATGGTTCAGGGCTAGAAGCATTTCCCCTCTTTGCTTAAGAAAAAACCTGGTGTTAGGATCAGTTTTTTGTTTGGTTGGTTTTTGTTGGGGTTTCTTTTCATTTGTTTGTTTTGGGTTTTGTTTTGGTTTTTTAGTGGAAAGGTGAATTTTCCGAACAGATGTAAGTATTTCTTTAGCAAAAAATGTCTGTTATAGTAACTAGCATCGTCCAAGTACGTCACAGGAAGCTGCAATTTTTTTAAACAACTCATCCAATACAGGACCCTGCTGGTATAACATTCTTCTCATCTGTAAAGCATGGGGTTTTTATAAAACAGGGGGTAGCGCTTAACTACAAAGGTACCACTGGTTTTTAAATGTAATTTTGTGCAAATAAGTAAGTCTTTTTTGTTGTTGTTTTTTGAGAACTGATAATTTCTTCTGCATTAAAAAGCATCAGAAACAGCTCACAGCAACTTGCAGTGGCAGGGCCATTTTACTCAGCTCTGCATGATGAGCTCTTTGGATGCTGTGAGACAGGTACCACTGTCTAAAACAGAATTTTTACTGCATTTTTTTATCCTTTTCCTTTTTTTTGCTGCCCAGTTTTGTTCTGGGTAAATAAGCTCATACTGCTGGGAGCTGTGTGTAGCCTCTGAAACATCTTACACAGGAAACAAATGGCTTGCAGATATGGTGAGAGAGGTGTGATGGCAGCTGCTTTTTGGGAGCACATGAGGAGGTTCAGAGCAGATAAAATGCTGCTGTGCGCTTCAGGAATATGAGCTGAGGCCCCGGGGCTTAGCATGGTGAAGTCCCTGAAGCTGCTGGCCAAAAGGAGGAGCCTGCACTCGTGAGGGTTTGTGAAGATGCATCAGCACCAGCGTGAGAGACGTGTGTGACCTGACGCCAATGTGGCTTGCCAATGAAGTCATACCATGGCTGCCTGTTCCCTGTGTGTCCTATGGCCAGTGCGATAGTGGTCTTTGAACAGCAGAGGCATGAAAAAGCCAGCTTTGGCCATACACAAGGTGCCAGGGAAGGCATTTCTAACACCAGAAATATGCATAATATCAGTAGAAAAAGGCAGCCTAATGCTCTGGCACCCTTAAGAACCAGAGAGGAGATGAAACAGATGCTAATAACCGCACTACAGGACTGGTTCTGTGGGAGAGGACTGATCTTTTAAGCTCACAGAGAAACACAGGCAGAAAAGACACCATTTGAGATTCTCAGCCTGTGCTAGCAACAAAGAATGTTCCTTTTGCTGATGCTGCTTTCATTTAAAAAAGCTATTATCCTCAGCTTTTCATGATAAAGACATATCCTTTACAGAGATCTGTGAGGATGCACTATTCTAGGGTGACATGAATCGCTCTGTGCAAGTTCCCATTCCTCTCTCTAGGGGAGCCAAGGTAATTAGTGCAGCTTGGCATGTAACTTCTAGACAGCAAGATGTGGGAAAAATGATACCCAGGCCACAGAAATCATTCCAGGTACACCAGCGGCAACTACTAGATTGCCAATGCCCTGTGATGACCGTCGCTAGAACATACACTTCCACCACCAACAGGAGCACAGCCTTTCTAAAATGAATCAGTGAAATGTGTGTCATGGGTAGTAGCTGGAGAAAAGGCCTGAAGGTATGGGATACTCAGTCAGAGAATTACTTATTTCTTCAGAAACAGTAACATCTTGAGCTGAGGGAAGACCAAGGGCAACTGCTAGGGTGTGATCTTTGCTGCTGGCAGATAATGGAGCAAGGGCTTTCCATTCAGTGCTATGTGTCTGTGAGTCCCATAAAACCAAGGGTCACAACTGCTCTGTGTCTCAGCCTATTACCCACTGTATTTCTTCATAACAGTCATTTATCTGTGTCTGGCTTCTCAGCTGGTGCACTGGAGATTGAAATGGTGGCTGTCAGCTTTTAAGAGAAACTGGGTCCTGCAGGAGTTAAAACCCTGACAGCAGAGATCCACATTGTTGGTGGCTTTCAGATAACAACGAATATCATCTGCTGGCCCAAGTGCCTCAACAGATGCACATTCCTGTCAGTCAGCTTTGATTCACATCCACATTTAGCTTGCAAATAGTGCCTAATGCCCATGGCCCCAGACACGCAGCTATGTGACCTTCTGGTCACTTGTGTGGACCAAGTCATTCTGGTATCTGTGAAGCTCAGAGTCAAGATAAAACAGGCATCCCGCTCAGTAATCTGCTGCCACACTTAATCCTGCATTTGTTTCTTGCTTACTTACAGCAGCCAAAGTGGCATTAAGAGCCCCTTGCATCAGTGGCACCGGAATCTGGTGCTGGGCTTCGGCAGGCAGCAGTGCTGCCTCCTCCCAGCCAGCACTCAAAACTGCTGGGTAAAGTCCAGCGCTGAACTGAGCAGATACCACCAGTATAAATATTGCACATGCTCAGCTTTTAGGAGAGGCAGAGCACTCCAGGGAATGGACAGCCAACTTTGCCAGCATTACTTTTCCAGTCCCCAAAAATGCGTGCTCTCCTGGAAACTGGAGCAGTGTCCAGATGTACACAGGTGGTGGGGCAGGCCTGATAATCTCCTGCACAGACATGCTGCTGGAGTCCAGTCATGCCTCTCTTTGCTCTTAAACATAATTCTCAGTCCACCTTTCAGCGAACACTAACTTTATCTCCCCTCAGAAATGTTAGACTGTGAGTTAAGAGGTTAAAGAGTGGTGCTGATACACACTTGTGTTTAATGTACTGAATGCTACTCCATAAAGTAGCAGAATTTTTTATCCTTGTCATTTCCATCATGAGTCTTTAGAAAGAGGTAGGAAACATATGAAAATTGTTTTATTCCAACATTAAGTACTTCTGTAAACCTAGCTAATTAAAATTGTGTTGTGTTCTGGTTTTGTTATGTCTCTGCTACCACATGAGATAGTGGCAAACACCAAAAGCAACATGGACAAGTGTAATTAATTAGCTAATTTAGTAGTGTTCTTGGATGCATTTTATTTATTCAGTCATTTTTATTTGCTCCGAGTGCTTTCACAGTTGTGCATTTTTCTTAAAATGCCATTCATCATTGCACATCCATTAGAAGAGAAGGCAGGAGTTATTTTTTTAAGCATTGACACCATCTCTAAACTTCTTCTTGAATTTTGTATATTTTAGATTCACAATCTCCTAAACTTAATTTATTTCTTTTTTCTTTAAAACAGTCCTCATAGTTACAAAATGCTCTTGGAAATAGAATGTGGTATTAAGAGTATAGAAAGAGCCAATACACCGGAAAATATATTTTCCCATAAAATAGGTTATCTTACCTGGTGTTGGCACTCAGGCTAGCTTTTGGCTAAAATACACACGATACCAAATGTGACTTTAACTGGCACACCTCTTTGAAAGAACATTCTAGTTGAGTGTGTGCAGTGGAGCTGTCCATCACAAAACACAGGTGGGCAGGAAAACTGCCATCTCAGGGGCTAGATTTGCAAAGTCCTCACAATTCCCTGTTTTACCCAAGGCAGTACTAGTGTAAGCCAGAGCCATGAACTTGCACTGAGGTGTCACTGGTTTGCACTTCTGTGGCCATCCATGTGTACAGATTCAACCCCTAGTGCTGCTGGGATCTAGAAATAGCAATAGTGGCAATAATATAGAGGAAAATGAGGATAGTTTCAGCTGTTGATCATGTGGAGCTTCTTGACTGAAATATGTTTTTTCCTGTTCCCTTGCGTAAAAAGTCTTAACATTTCTACCCTCTTTCAAGGGAAATGCTGATCCTATAGGAAACTCTCTCCAATACTACCAAACTCTTGATAATAATTTTCCCCAGATGTTTCATTGTATACTCCCTGTGTAAGGAGACTAGCCTCATCATTTCTTAACAGATGGAGCCACTTGGGTGAAGGGCTTTGACCATGATCATGCAGAAAGTTAGCAGACAGTAAAAGAAAAAACAACCAGAAAACGAGTAGAGTGCAAGAGTTCAAGAGAAACACAAAGTTCCTCCATGTAGCTGATGTTAAAAGTAGGAGACATTAGCATGGTCATGCTTAAGGCTGTAACGAATTCCTTATCCCCAGTGTTGCGAAGGAAGGTGCAGGATGAATCCCAGAGGTAGGATTCATGCCTTGCTCATTCAGAGCAGCTTAACTTCAAAGGCAAGGAGTAAAACCTCAGTGGTTCCACCCCTGCCTTCTCGTACCGTACTTTCTAATTCAATTCATTTTTTCTCCTAAGAAGTGAATAACAAGAGGTTGATATATTGGCAACAGGAGGAATCCAACTCAGG
This sequence comes from Callaeas wilsoni, assembly GCA_013398955.1. Lineage (NCBI taxonomy): Eukaryota > Metazoa > Chordata > Aves > Passeriformes > Callaeidae > Callaeas > Callaeas wilsoni. The sequence goes on from VWPU01018057.1 coordinate 288,085, forward strand.
CAGATTATAGAATTATAGAATCTGACTTCTCAAGGTGTCAGAGGCTTATATATATATATATATATATATATATATATATATATTCTTTTGGTTATCACTGAAATAAAGTTGTCCAAATCTGGGAGTGCAGAGGGCCTGAGAGAGCTGGCAAATCTCAAAAAGAGATGGACAGATCTGATTTTTTTTTAAACTACCACAGCTCTAGTGAAACAAATCAAATACAGCTTTAAAACTTCCCTGCTTGAACTTCTCCTCTTCCCCTTCCCTCTCCCTGGGGTTTCTGTTTTAGAGCTCTTGAACTGATTTGTTGAGACAGATCAAAGTATAAAGTATTTCTCAGCTGGTCTTATTTCTCTCACTGGATTGTAGTGGCAGGAGACAGGCAGCTCATTACAACTGGGAGAGTGCTCCTATGAAACCAACTTCATTACAGCTGGTAAGAAAAATAAGATTCTGCCGAAGCTATAGTTCAGTCTCACCATCACAGAAATAAATTGTTTTAGAATGAATAAATAATGTCACACTGCATCTCATTAGAGTATAAGGCTGAGTAGTAACATGATGTTAAATACATCTGAACTGTACTGCTTTGGTCTGGCGTTGTGAAGACTTTGAAGTATGTCTTGGGTTTGTCCAATTTTAAGCATGTTTGCCCTATGCTTGTTCAATATCCTCCTCTTCAACAGTGCTTCAGTGAACAGAGAGGATGGCAGGGGGTGATGTACCTCAACAGCCTGTCAGCCTTCTCCAGCTGCTGACTGTATTTAGTAAGGCATCAGAAAGTATTGGGTAAGGGTATGTTTTCAGGGTGAATGGACATGGTTATCTGAACCCAGATGTGGCTTCTTAATTTTTCCAAGAGTGCAACATGTATAAATCATGTAGGGCAGGCCTGTTGCCAGTTTGAGAGCAACTTGGAACAGGCAGGTTAGGAGGCTGCTTCTTTCTACAGACCATATATGTGAGCTGTCTTTGCATGAGCTCCTGTCAGTCAAAGGGCAGGACAAGCCTTCTGCCTTTTCCCCTTTGCTCTTGTTGTTGTTTCTCCCAGCACTACCTCTTTCTTGCTCCCAGCATTATCCTTTAGCAGTCCCAAAAACAGAAAAAAGTCTCATTCTTTTGACTAGGGTCAGTGCCATGGTTTGCTCACAGCTATGCAGATTTTTTGGATGAGGCAAGGGAGAATTACCGCTCCATTCAGCAGCAGAGCTGGTTTATGAAATTATTCCTCAAAAGGATTTTAATCTCAGAAAGAAGTGGAAAGGGGAGAAGAAAGAGAAAAGAAATTACCCACCTAAGGCCTTGGTTCAGTGGCAGGGATAGGAGCAGATTTCAGGTCTCCTGACTCCCATGAAATCACAGGAAGTCTGAATTCATGAAATTCTGAAATACGTTTGAGATGCACATGATAAGTTGAGACACAACATGCAGAAGGAAGAATGGGAATGGGAATGCCTTGTGTTGGAAAGGGGCTCTCCTCCTGAGGGTTTGTGCTTATGTTTCTGCTTAAATGAAGCATGGTACATGTTGCAGGCTCTTTTGCCTTCCTTTCCCTTCACATAAGACAAAAGAGAGCCAGAGAAAGAGATTTCCCTGTAGGGAAATGTAACAATATTACATGTCAGCTGGTGATAATTTTTAGGGCAGCAGGACTGGTATTTTGGACAGGTATGGCTGGAGCACAGGACCACATCCTGGGCAGTGAGGTAAGAGGTTCTAATGCTGGCAGAGGACCTAATCCAGCCTAGATGGACGTGTGGTTCCATTTAAAACCAGTGTAGCTGTTCCATCTACACAAATGTTAAACATTGCTCAGGCTGTGCAGTAAGTTCCCTTGCAGAGTAAAGCAAGATATAGGATGGAAGTGAGGTCAGATCCAGAGTTTGCTTGCTAAAGGAAAAGGTTGAGTGTGGACAAGAGATAGCATAGTGCTAAGACATATTTCCAAAGCAAGACTTGCTGCCCCTGGTATGGCTACTAGAGAATGGAACAAAAAGAGCTGGTGGATCCAAGCCCGTGACTCAATAACTTTTTCTCTGTATGCCTCAATGTTCATCTCAGCAGCAGCCACTGCCTGGTTTCCTAGTTTTGCAGTGTAGATAAAGCAGACAGTCATGTAACGGGACTGAAAATGAAACATGGCTTCCTGTTGTACTGTGTGTGAAGATTTTCATAGGCGTACCATAAATGGGGCAATTTTTGGCCAGGTTCTTGCGAGACATAGAAAAATAAGTCTGTGTTTTGTCAGCCCAGATGTACTGCACTCCACTCTGGAAAGAAAGGACCAAAAAGGATGTGACATGAATGTAGACTCCTGACGAAGGGAGTTCCTTCCCCACCCCTGTCTGCATCAGACCTACCGTGAAATTAAATTTCCTCAACAAGGCAAGGTTTGAAGAACATAAAGCACATGAAGTCTCCTGGGGAGGCTGTATTTGAAAATTGTGTCCTCAGTTTGCTGTAGTTTAATAGCATGAGAGTGGGCTCATTGGGATTTCTTTTATGCTAATGCTAGTCTTTGATAGCTCATTCATCTCACCTTTCCATGGTGCTCCCACATGAACACACACGTTCAGGGTCTCTGTGGGGCCTGTGACCAAAATCAGTGTCCTTGTGGGACATTTTAAGCGGGTGGAATACCTAAACATCATGATGTGTCAGTGTTTTCTTGTGTAAAAACCAACCTAAGCATGAAAACAGAGGAAATACAGCCCAAAAGGGACCTTGCATGTCAAGGAACCGTGTCCAAAGCACTGTGTCAGCCTTTTGCTTTCATTCATGGATGACTATAAAACTATGTAAAAATATTGTCCCACTGTCCCTGTGTGCATGGTTTGGAGCCATGCCCATCAAGGGCTTTGAGACCCCCTGTTGTCCAAACATCTGGCAAGATTCTCTGAGGTGACTGTAGCATAGAGAGATTTGGGCTGGTATTATACACAGGTGATGGGGCCTCTGTAGCAACAGGGATTGACGCAGATCTGTTTTTCTGTTTCATAGCTGGTGTTTCAGTTACTTAAAGGACACAATTTTATGTAATTGAGCTGACAAGTTTGAGGCTTGAAAAGCATCAGGAACCTGTACCTATTTCATGTAGTTTTGTTTGTCCAAACCCAATTTTTTTGATCTTTCCACAAGTCACAACCCCTTTCCCAAGCTGAAAACTGACATCTGTGCAGCACCCTGTTGCTTCCTGAATGGTTTTTGCTCCACAAAGACTTCTACAGAATTCTAAGGAAGGGAACAAAGATTTAGCTGGCAGCAAATGTGTCAGTGTGCCTACACACTGTCAGTCCAGTCTTACAGGAATGCTCCAAAATAAGAAAGAGATGGGCATATATCTTATTTTATTGTCATGCTTTTGGTCATTAACTAGAACTTTGGTCAGATGTTAACCTCATGGATAAACCCTAATAAACAAAGAAAAATCTGTATTCCACAAACATTTTACAAACATCCTTATGTTAATAGCAAAACATCTGCAAACATGTTTTGCTATTAATTCAGGGGGGCTGGGGCAAGATATTCTCTGAATAAGTCTTGGCTTTGCTAAAAAACAGCTGCGAATTACTTACAGTCATTGGTGGTGCTGCTGGGTCAGCTGAGTATAATTGATCTTCCTGATGGCTTGCCTTCTTTCCTTGGGAAGGAAGAAAAAGGGTGGGCAGAGAAGAGTGCTGGGCGTCAACGCTGGTGAGTACCAATTCTAGTTGTTACTGCATTATGTAGTTCTGGTGTCTGAGAAATTGTGATTGTTTTGGATTGGTTTCCATATTGGTAAACAGAAACAAGCATTTCCTACTGTAATGAACAGAGGAAATGCATAAATCAATTGATAAATATTGTGAAATGCTTTGAAGAGCATAACGTGTGCTGAGGAGACCAAAGTGTGAGCAGCAGTGGTATAAAGTTCCTGCATATTGCAGAGCTCCTCTATGCATCTCTGCAAAGTTGTGCTCCTGCCTTTTTCTCCTAGGTCTCCAGTCTTCCTATTGCACCTTTTATGACACCTCAATACAGAGGTTCTAACCCTACTGCTGTGTAGCCTGACTCTCAGATCAGCCCCTTTCCTAAGGCCTTGAGCTGTGACATACTGAAGTTCTTGCTTCATACACACTCTACATGCTTGCTCCCATTTATATTGCCTCGGTCCAGCTGCTTAGCAGAGGAACCCACTACAGAAGGTTGATGATACCTGCACAGAGGGTAAATACACTGCTGCTTTGAGGGACTTGGCAACACAACAGTTATTAATACTTCTTTCACATTGTTTCTTAAAGATCACTTAAATGTAATGCTAGCTTAGGGAAGTATTGCTTCCCTTAAGAGCAGCACGGGAAAGCAGCAATACTTTCTTTGAAGTGTAGAAAAGTTCTGTTTGTTGTACTTTCACCCTGTTTCTAGAGATGGCTTAGCAAATGCCACGGTGGCTATACGCCAGTTGTACAACCTGCCCGTGACAGTCTGACAGGAGAACATTGGGAAGATTACCTGGGTCAAATAAGCCTTGTGGGTTTGTTTTCTATCATGTGTTTCTATCATTTCTATTTCATGTGTTGTCCATGACAAAAGAGTTTTCTTCCACTGGAAAGCAGGATGTTCTTCATCAGTCACCCCCCTGCTTCTGCTACTGATAAGGACCTCACAGTAATTGTGCTCTTTGGCATACCAGGTGCCATCCTGTCACCCAGGCCCTGCTAGCTCATGCCTTTGCTGTTGGAGAACCTCAGCTTTTTCTGATGGGCACAAACTTCTGTAGTGAAGTAGTGCAAAGCTAATGTCAGAGATGACAACTCACCCAGGAATAGCAAAAATAATGTTGCTTGGGATAACTGGCTGCTTCCTGTGTACATTAGATTGCATGAAGGGTTACAGGATTGAGACTGCAAATCTATATTCACTTATTTCTTGCACATGTGCTGTTGTGGCACATGTACTGCCATGGGTCTGTGGATTGATTATGCAAGTCCTGCATGTTTCACAGTGTCTTCCAGGCAAGTACCTGTAAAAGGTACCAAGTACCCATAAATAGGAGGTATTTTGGCAATATTTTTGTTAATATTGTCTTTTCTTTCTAATATTGCAAGTAATAATTTCTTTACACAGCAGAAAATTCTGTAGCTCTATTATTAGTGGGAGGTTGACAGTATACAGCTTCCTGTCTAAGAATAATTTTTGGAGATTCCTTCCTTGGTTTATTTCTGGTTTGGTCCAGAAAGATTTAATTTTTTAATTTTTTTTTTTTAATTACATGAATTGAAACTCTGGGATTCTTTGCCACATTCTGCCCTTGATGGCCCCAATTTATAGGCAAAAGTCTGGAAGAAAAATTTGGTACATTTAGCCAAAGGCGTTGTCTCTGGTTTGAAAAGTCCTCTGAGCCTTAGATCCTGATAGGCTTGAAGAGTATCATGGGGAAGGAACAGGATATGTTTTCCCTGTCTTAGACTCTTCCTAAAATGTTTCTTTATGGGCTCAGTCAGAGAGATAACTAAGTGCTGGATTGACTTTGCTCTGATTCACTACATCAAATTTTCTCCTTTGGTCTCCGCAGATTATTGTTTAACTGTCAGTAAGATCTTTGTTCTAGGTGTGATAATATGATATGAATCTCGATATGTTCCTAACTCTGATAATGTATAACTTTGAGATTTTATTAATGTTATCTTCTATGCCTGTAGGACATCTAGTAAAAAGATATGAAACCCCATTTCTAACTAGATCCTTTCAAAAGTCTTTATTTACAAGTTCATAAATCTGAAAATTATTCTCCCAGTAATACGGAATATTTAGTTTAGATAAAATAACCATAAAGATGGTTAATAACTTTAAACATCCAGACCAATTAAGGCAGCAGCGGATAAAACAAGACTTGACTTTTTTCAGACCTCACTGTATTTTTGCCTTCAGTAGCAAGCAAAAGTAGTTTAGTTTAAATTCATATTGCCTTTCGTTTAACTTCACTCCTAGCCCTTATGTTCTACCCAAATCAATAAGAGAGAGTCACTAAACAAGATCCTGTTAAAACAGTGACCGTGCACTTTAGTGCTATCCAGATGGGTTTAATAAGTCGAGCAATTGTTTCTCTGAGGTGTTTTGACCCTGTGCTCGCAACAGGCAGAGGGAGTACATACCAGGAGCAATCTGAAATCATCTTTATACAAGTTTGTACTGGATGAAACTACTATGTAGGATCTTTGTCCTTGTTTTAAAGCACTCGGCCTGTCACAAACCACTTCCCAAAGTAATATTGAACTTCAGCTTTGCAAAGGCCTCAAGTAAAAGATGCGTGGATATGGCACTTAGGGATGTGATTTGGTGGTGGACTTGGCAGTGTAAAGTTAATGGTTGAACCTGATGACCTTTAAAGGCCTTTTCCAACTGAAATGATTTTATGAAGTATATCTAGCCAGAAATTTCCCAACAGACTATTCTCTCATTAAAAATACCAATTACAATCAGAGGTTGAACTAAGCCTTAGTTTGAGTTGGATCAATAAAACCCCCAAAACAAACACCACAACCTTCCTTCCAGAGCCCTGTGAAAACTGGAGTAAAGAACAAATTTAGAATTTTGTCTTCAGATATGTGTGGCCTGAAGCTTCCAAATTGTGGTTTATGACTGAGGAAGTTGAAATCACAATCTTGTTCTTAGCTATTTTGAACTGAACAGTTTGGTCTGGACCTTATTTGATGAGGTGCTTAGGGTTTTTTGGTTGTTACTAATTTTATTATTTTTTTTATTTTGCTACTTGTCTAGATCTCTTTTGGGGTGGGTTTTTTATTTTTTTTTTCATGATTTAAATCAGAGGGGTTTTGTGAAGGAGAGAAAAAAGTAGATCCTGGAGCTCTTTGAGTAAAGCAGACCTGTATTTCTGCCCAGGTGAGAAGAATAGCTATCTAGGACATCAAAGAGAGGATGTCACCAAAACGAAGGGCATTCTACTGGCTCTTCTATAGCAGTAAGTTTTCCTTGTGCAAGCAAAGCAATGAGGTAAACCGGGACAGATATGGTTGATATGGGTGCGTAGAAAGAGTGGAAAAGGTGGACTTTGTAGCTGTGCAGGACATGATCGTGTCCCAACCTTCTTTCTTAACCAGGAAATCTATAGCTGGGTGATGCAATTCAAGGACAAACTCTTCTGGCTTTGGTGATTTTTGGAAAAGTAGACTCACCTTTGCTGTTTTTCTTTCACAAGGCTACCCCAGGGTCCTCCTGGTTGTACCTTTGCATGCCAAGTGAGAACTGGAGCTCCCTGTCTCGCTTCTGTCCAATAAGAAGCGTTGTATTCTGTAAATCATCCATGGTATGACCTTAGGTATTCTATATAGCAGCCATAAAGCAGAAAATTATAGTCTATTTCTTATCCAACTGTCTGCCTTATAGAAAATGAGTGTGTCTGTAATTGGGCATGAGGTATTTTAAATTGGGCCATCAACCAGAGTGCATCTGTTGTTCTCTTTATTATTATTCATTACACATCACAGACGCTGATGTTGTGTTTTCATTAATTTTTCTATTAACTTTTCCCCATCAATGTGATTAAAGATTCATTATTCTGAAGCACAGTAAAACAACCTGCCACCACCTCCCAAACCTGAGATCAAATCAAAACCATCCTGCATATGACATTAGACAAAAACTGATTCAGCCTTACAAAAATGAGTTCATATCTCTGAGAACAGATATGTTAGCAAAGGATTAGCTGTTCAAATGGTCAAGTCAAACAAGGTGTAATCAGAACTAACTTTACAGCTCCTCCTCATTTCACTTCTCCCATCTGTGATTTCACAATCCTTTAGATGGGAGTTTAACTTAGTACCAATTATCTTGTACCAATTATCTATGTATTTAATCTGGCCATGTAATTGGCAGACATTTCCAACCTAGCTAGTTTTTTATATGCTATGTATTTAATGGAGCTGAAGGAATTTTTATTCTCTCATTATAATCTTTCAAGAAATATGCGAGCTCTCCTGCTTCCTTGCTCCTTCTGACTGTTATAAGCAATGTTGCCTTTAAATCTGAAAAGTACCCTTCTGGAAGCTTAAAGAATATTCTATAAAGAATGGGAAAATGATGGAAATAGAAGTTAGATTGTCCTTAGATGTGGTGTGTTCATGTGGACTAGCAAACGTAAACTTTAGAAACCCACTGATGACTGTAGTTTCATCACTGTTATTCTGTTAATAAAAAAATGCAGGCATCAGTGTTTCCTCAATATAAACCCTTCTGCCCCCACCCCAATAAACTGCTGGTGACTACCTTAATGATGTCCACATTTTGGAAAAACACATAAAACCTGCTGATTAAATGGCTTGTTTCAACCTGTATGGAACATGGCGGGGGGGGTGGGTGCGTGTGTGGGTTGTCCTTCATTTTGAGACCCATTACAGTACAATTCTTCTTACTGTTCTCTTCTCCCAAGAAGCAGGTGAGAAATGAGGCCATAAATCTAAATCATTAATGTGAAATGGAAATGTGGTGGGGAGAAGAAAGCTTTTGTTTAGGCTGTGGCTGTATAAAAAAGCCAAACGGAAGAAGCTGTCCCAAGGTTGCATTGAATTAGGGAATTAGTCCATCTAGGTGTTGTGTAGTAGCTGTGCCCCAGCTTAGATCTTTACTCCACCCAAATACTTTGCATGTGTGTAGCGGTAACTGACATGCTTTCAGCCAGATCTTAATGCAGATGTGCTTCTCTTAGAGGTCACTATCTTTGCCGAGTCAGCTTCTGAAGCCACGATTTTCAAAGGGTCCTCAATTCAAAGTAGTTGCTTAAAAGACTGCAATGATAACCTGCTGCTATCAGTAACGGCCTGGCTAATAACATTGTCCCATACCAATTTTTAGACATCTCAGTGCACAAAGTAGTCAGTGCTCAGTGAAAGAGCCATGGCATGTCCTTGATGCCACTGAAACATGTGTGAATGGTGACTTCAGCCTCTGTACGGACTGTCCTTCCTGGGAACAGGAACCTCCATCCAAGTGCTGTGGTTGGTACCAGCTCTTTTATAACAACATATTAATGTATCAACCTCATAGTTCTAGAGAAGAATAAATTTAATTTACTGTAAGGCAAAATTGACAAAACTTAGGTCTTCAGGCAGAGACCAATGAGAAAAAGGCAGGCTTGATAGCAAAATAGTTCTGCAATTTATCTTTAGTTTCATCCGTCTTTCTGGTTGGGTTCCATGTTACTTGCAAAATTTCAGATAGTGTTTTAGATAATGTTTTCAATGACCATGTTTGGGGAGAAGCCTCTTCTGTTTTCTCCTTCGAGCTTTCAGAGTCTGTAGTTCATGAAAGCAATATCTAATTAAGGTATCAGGAGGAGGTAAGTGAGGAAATGTCTTGTTTCTTGCACTTTTTTGTCCCCAGGTGTACTTCTTGTCCCTCCTTAATTTTGAAAGAAGAAAAAAGTGCTGTTGTCCTTCAGACATGGCTGTATAGGGCCATCTTCTGGTCAGGCAATAAATAAAACTTTACTGAGTGTTAAAGCAGCCCAATGACTCGCGAGGCAGTAGCTCGGCAGCAAACACTGTTTTATACAGATAAATAAAGAAGACCAGTGCATGCTCCATGTTACTCTCTTGCCATGGGATACCATGGTAGTCCACAGCTTTGAGGTGAGAAATTCTGCATGGGAAAATTCTTGAGGGGTATTCTAGGTCATATTCATATGTACTTCAAGTGAGCTCCAGAGATGCATTGTTATACATGAATTTTTCATTCCAAATTTTTGAGGCAAGCATGAAATGCATGTACTGGAAGCACTCAGCTGAAATTCACTCAGTCTGCTTGAGAGAGTCAAGCACAGTAGACATGGAGGAAAGACAGACCTGAGGGAATGGCCTAAAATTGTGTCAGGAGAGATTTAGGTTGGATATTAAAAAAAGGGTCTTCACCCAGAGGGTGTTTGGGCACTGGAGCAGGCTCCCCAGGGAAGTGGTCACAGCACCAGCCTGACAGAGGTCAAGAAGCATTTGGACAATGCTCTCAGGTGCATGGTGTGACTCTTGGTATGTCTGTGCAGGGAGAAGGGTTGGACTTTGATCCTTATGGGTCCTTTCCAATTCTGTGATCATTTTGTCTTAATTTACTGTACTGCTAATGATGAAGGAGGGAAATTGCCTGGAAACGTCTCAATTTCTTCATAGTTGAGAAAAGGCTATGTGGACTAGCTCTGGTCAAGTGGAAATGGCAGAGGAATTCATATATATATATTTTTTTTTCTTTTTTTTTTTTATATATATATACACACACACACACCCCTTTAAGGTTTTAGTTGATCTGATGCTTGTGGTTACATTTGGCACACAAATAGTACACTTTGAAGTGATGTGCTATTAAATTGGAAAGAATTACAATTTAAGACAGAATTGAAGAGCTGAGAGGCAAGAGAAATTGTTTACAACTCTAAGAAAACATCTAGCACTTGTATGATGAATAGTTAAATCACAAATTATAGGAGTAAATATTGCAGTCAAGAGAAGTATTGCTTCCCCTGGAGATAAGCCAGTAGGAGTTACCTGTATTGCTCTTCAGAGATTGTCTTTTTATTCTCTTTTTTTTCTTTGTGAGGAAAATGCACTGCCTGAAAATGACACGTCCAACTGTGACCCTTTTAAAAGGACTAATTGCCAGAAATTGTGTTCTCGCTAAACCCTGACTGTACCATTTGTGTCTCATGCTTAATGTAGCTATGTAAATGCTATGTGGTACAAGATGGCTGCATGGGATTTTGATGCGGAGTCATGCTGGGAAGGAGCCCAACTCCTGGGGCAAGGAGACAGGGAGGGCAGAGCAGTTGGCTGCAAGAGGTGGGTTGATGAGGGGTATGGTGCATGGTGAAGCCTGGAAGTTCACACTGACTAAGAATGGTGGTGTCTTCAGGTTAAAGGGGTTTGAATCCAGTATCTAGATGTTGGTGTGTATGACTTTGTTTGGATTTATTGCTTTTCTATGTGGACCTACAAATGTAAAAAAGGTGTTGGTGCCTGACTTATTGCAGTGTTTTAATAGACAGTAAAAGGCAACCTGGAAAATGCTGCATCTTTTATGTCCATAAACTCACCTTCACTCCTCCATGCTTCTCCATCTCCCTTCTTAGTGCTTTAGCAATCCAGTACCTAAACAATTCTGTAACTTGTAAGGGCAACATAAATTATCTATTTTGCAGCTTATGAAGAGGAACGCAGAAGGACTCATGAATTCACAAAGATTATTTTTGTATTTTCATCAATTGAAAGCAAGTTGATGAAACAGTTTATCCAACTCATTAAATGAACTGACCCCTGAAGGTTAATGTAGAGTTTCGGAAAGTGCCCAAGAGATTAAGCCAGAGCACTGTCAGAATGACTATGGCATGTACAACAATTTATTGCCTCTGTGCAGAAAGGGCTTTGAGGTGGGATTCAGTGGAATGACTTCTTTGTTTTTACCTCACTTCCTAAATAGCAGAACAGCTTGTTCTTAAAAATATACCCCTCATGGTAGTAAGCAGCTTTTCCCATGTACTGTCCAGAAAGCCATAAGTCTGAAACCTCATGAGTTATACTCATCACAGGGAAATGCTTCATTTATCGAATATGGAAGAAAAAAAGCATACCACATGTGAAATAATCATGGAATCACAGAGTAGCTAAGGTTGGAAGGGACATAAAAATCATCTAGTTCCAACCCATCTGCCATGAGCAGGGACACCTTCCACTAGACCAGGTTACTCAAAGTCCCATCCAACCTGGCATTGAACACTTCTAGGAATGAGGCATCTACAATCTTCTGGACAGCCTGTTCTAGTGCCTTACCACCCTTACAGTAAAGAATTTCTTCCTAATATCTAACCCAAACCTACTGTCAGTTTGAATCCATTCCCCCTTGTCCTGGCACTACATGTGATCATGAGGAGTCTCTCTCTACCTTTCTTGTAGTCTCACTTCAGGATTCTGGAAAGCTGCAATTAGGTCATCCCAAAGTAATAGTGATAATAGTTGTCAACTACATATAGTTAACAGGTCAATGGCAGCATATGATGGGTGTTTCTCCTCTCAGATATCAGTTGCACAGTTGTGCAATTTTACTATATGCCTGAACTTAACTGTTTTACCTGAATAAACGAAACGACAGGATATTTATTTCATGACATTCCCAACAAAACAACTTCCTATGCAGTAGACATAGTGTAAAGTTTTCTGACTTATCTGACATGAGAAAATAATCATCTCCCATTCACCTAGGGTGTCTCTTGGTAGAGATGTCCACTACTCACTTATTCTTCTAGCCGTAGTATCTCTAAAAATAATTCTGGATGTTCCATATATTAGAAGGAAAGAGGTAAAGAATGTGTTAATGGTTCAGATGCAGCACCTGCTTAAAATGTTGCTGCCTCAATTCAGTTTGCAGAAAGCAGGGGGTAGTGTGGGAACAGGAAGGATGGGATGTCTCCAGCTGTTTGAAGAATTTCTGCCATTAGGCATATACCTGAGGTCTGAAGATAAACTTCTTAAAGTGCACTTCATGTTGATCTCTATTTCACTTAGGCTGATGTTCAATGCTGACAACAAGCTGTTCTGTAGGAGCTCTTGTTATTTTCTCAGACAGCGCCCTTAGGACTGTATAAATGGCAGCCACAGGAAAAAAATATTGAGAACATCATTATTCTCTAAGTGAGTTTCTATTGTTGTTATAGAACTTGGAGAGTCAGGAGCACTGAGACTCATAAAAGTGTTTTTGATTATTAGTTCTTATGATTTCATCTTTTTTTTCCCCTATCTTGGAAATGAGCTCAGATCTTGAATGAAACATGCATTTAAGATGATGGTGTTTCCTGGAATTAATGGAACATACACTACAGCATGATGAATTGTTATAATATGTTTATCTTGAGTGTTCATAAGATAGAAATACTTATGAACACTTAGATAAAGAAAATTAGAGGTAGTTTAGAAGTAAATCTCATGCCTAAAAAAACCCCAAACATCTTACAGGACACAAAGTAAGGGAAAGAAGAAAGGCTCCCTTTTTTTTTTCTTAAAACCACTGAAAAAGCATGGGACTCTGTTTCTTTTTTTTTCTCACAGGTTTAGAAATATATTAACATTCCTTTGTGCAAAATCCAGATATAAGGAGTATTTGGTAATGCATCTACCTGCTTATGTTTCCAAGTGTCACAGCTATAGTTCAAGCTAGCTTGTGATGATGCACACATTGGCCAATGTTACTGATGGCATCAGCATATCTGGCTTGAGAATTAAATTTTCTGCTTACAAAGGATTTAGGCAAGACTTCTAATGCTGAACAAGCTACCAAATCTGTTCCTGAAGACAGAAAGTTGGGGGGGTTGGGGGTGGTTTTTTTGGTTTTTTGGGTGTTTTTTTGATTTTTTTTTTTAAACTTATCTACCTGGAGATGGGGCGAGTTCTAAGGGGTGAAGGAGCTGCCCTTTATGACGAGGGGCTTGCAGTGCTCTTGGGCACTTCACACTGTCCATTACATCGTAACCAAGATACCAGATGACATCTGGGCTCTAGCTAAACATTTGGTATGTAACGCCTGAGTTACAACTGGGCTGCAACTCTCTGGACATGCACTCCTGGTCAGCAGGAAATATGAGGTAATTTACTATTGCCTAACTTGCAGAGGAAGAGTGTATAGTTGAGCTATATAGTGAGTGTATAGTATTACCCCACTTCTCCTGTGGGCTAATAGCACATGTAGCTTATCAGATCTTGGTTAACAAAAAGGTTTTTCCCTTCTTAAGAATTATTTAGGCCCTTTTTAATGCAAAACAGGAAAAAGATGTCTTGAGATTTTGCTGTCCTCCTCACAGGTCTTAGAGCACCTTATTATCTGACCAGGCTTTTCTACATTCATTGATGTCATACTTAGGGATGTAGTTAAATATTTATACAAATTCTTCCTGAGGAAAATTTAGAGACTTATTAGGTTTGACAGAGGCTCTTAGGCTCTTTCTCCACAAGGAGTTTTGGGAAGGCAAATCTTTTTCTCCATGTTATTTCCATACGAAATGCAGCTCTGTAAGTTCTGCTGTCCCTCTCACAGGAAGTTGCACTGAAAAACAGCTAGATCCAGAGCATGCTATTGCAGCCCGGTCATAGGAACTGCCAGGTCATTACTGTCATACAGACAAGAGACTGGGCTGACAGTGTGAAGCCTTTGTTACTGAGATATAACCAACCTGATACTTCACTGGTCTCAAGATCTTCTTGCATGTCAAATTTCTTCAGAAAAGTGTTGCCTTATCTGCATAATTATTTCCAGCCTCATCTTGCCAATTATTCAGGCTTTGTCGTTAAAATACTCTCTGTAACTGGAAAAAGTCTTGAGGACAAATCTCTTCAGGGCTTGCTTATGCAATGGAAAGCAGTTCAGCGACTGTTGCCCTTGTACCAAAAGGGATGGATTTGAAATCAAAACTGGCACAAGTATACCCCTAACAGACAGTTAATTGTCTAGGGTACAGAAATATCTGCTGTTCTTCCAAGATGCATGTGGTTGTCTGCAGAGCAGCAGTCAGGCTTGTGATTGGGTCTGGAGAGCTTTTGTGACATGTCATGGATATATCTGTAAAAGTAGTTCCAACACCTTATCAGAGAAACAAATTCCTAGACAAATATTGAACCTGAAGAAACATGATCACTGAAATTTGGGGTCGTACCAGAAGTTATTTCCCCGTAAGTTCGGGGAAAACTTAGTTACTATCTCTCAGCATGGATTGCTGAACTGGCTGTTTTCCTTTAGGATGACTGCACGAAGGGTACTGATCGAGCAAGACCTTCTCAATCTGCATGTTTTCTTGTGGCCTATATATCTCAGTCTCCTGTATTCCTGGAAATATTTCCTCGCAAACAAGCTCTAAATGGCTAACAGTGAGTTATCACAGGAGGAATTCAGAGCCAAGGCAGATGAAACTTAGCTCCGTGCTGGAAGTGTAATGGATGTTGCAGTGAGTCCCCTGTTGCAGCAAGGTACCCAGCAGAAGGAAAGCTATTGACACACAGCACTGGGGAATATGTTAATCACGGCGGCATAGGAAAAGGATCCAGCTGTTAACAAATGTCATTGCAAAGCAGGGTGATTGCTCTTTCTGTAGATGTATACACAGTGTCCTGTGAGTGACTAGTCCACATGCTGTTATGTACTCCATGTTTAAATGGATATCTGGGAGAGACGACTTGGTTTTTTATTATTTCCCTTGGTCAAAACCACAATTTTGTTGTCTGCTGCAAAGGAAATAGGTGGATAAGATATTGTAAAGGCTGTGCAAGAGTTGCCTCTTATGATGAGGTTTCAGCTGAAGGTCAAGGCAATACATCTACAGGAGCTCATTAGATGAAGTTCTTAGTAAGATGATGCTTCTTGAAGTAATTCCTCTAGCCAAAAAGGCCAGTTGACAGAGGAGTGATACAGTGGATACAGCTGGTTGTATATGTTTGGGAGGAGAAGCTACACAACTGGAATTTGTCAGGAAAAGGAAACTAGAACTCCAGCATTAAAGAAAGGAGTGAGCCATCTGCTACAGGTTTGTTCCCAGAAGAAGTCTTGAGGGTGCTAAGAAACTAAATGTTAAGCAAAAGCAAAATTTGCAAAGAAAACTTTCTTGACAGACAAGTACAAACCTGAATATGGCAAATGTTGCTATGGAACAACATATGTTCCTGACTATTGGAAATGTTGCTGTAGAACCCCTACTTGGCTTAGAGTAACAAGGTGGCTGCTGTGGGAATATCCATTTGAGTGGCTGACTTAGTATTCTTGGAACTGTAGTAGAAGAACTAGATCCTGCCATCAATGAAGGCAGGATGAGATGCTGCAAGGTGGTTCCAGGTGGGCTTCAGTCTCAGAGTGGAGAAGCACTGTGGTGGCATTTTCACCTGGGAAACTCTGGGGGGATGTGATGTGCTAGACCAGACAAAATACAGCTGAATCAATTCCCTTCCTTCCGGGACATTTAGTGTGACTGGCAATGCTTGGTGAGCCTGGTTCATATCTGTAGCCCACCACAAAAAGCCACTTGGTGGCTTCTGCTTGGCCTTGTATGCTTTAAATGCTCTGCTGCAATCTTGGTGGATGGAAATTGGGCTATGCTTGGGGACCAAATAATTTTTTTGGAGTAGCTCTGCATGAAAAGCCTTTATACAAACAATATGCTTAATCTTTGCTAAATTGAAAGCTACAACTTTCCATTTGAAGAGAAACTGAATAACAATTTTGTTCTGTGAAAGTCTTTTCCTTGTCTTAAACATTTTGACCTTGTTTTTCCTTCAAGATGCAGAGAAGCATGTGGACAAGGTAGATTACTCATGTGCGTGCTCTTCATTTTCTCATTAGAAGATGTAAGATCACAGATCTGATCATAATTCTTGTTCGTCCTCTTATCAACACTTTTTTTGCATAGACTGTGATTAAAATATTAGGATTTCCCATTACACTCCAGAAAAAAAATGATCAGTTTGCTGCAAGTTTTGGAAATCTGAGTTCTTTCTCTCAATCCTGACCTCAAGTCCAAGCTCTTCTTGTAACTCTGTGCTATGAAGAAAGCCTGGAGTTGTCTGGTTACTTCATTCCGCTCTGCAATGACAGATAGTTAACCGTTTGCTGATTAAAGGGGCAACATCCTTCACACAGGTTTTGTTTGCTTTCAAAGGCTGGGTCTCATCCATCTTCCCCCGATACATCAAGATAGTAACTGCAGCTCAGCAAGCCAGCAAGCTACTAGCACAGGGGAAAAAGAGCTGCCTCTTTCCTGGCTGTAATAGTCTGCAAAGTGGTGTATGTCACTTCCAATTTTACACCAGCTGGAAATTTTTGGTGCTTTTTGTCTTGCAGTTATTCCCAGGGTGGGAATCTTCCCACGTATTTTTGTCTTGATTGGAAGTGGGAGACGTTGGCTTGCTTTGTTGTTGGTGAGCAAATGAGGGTAAGAACACAATCATTACTAAACAAGGCTCAACACCTTACCTTGCAGGCCTTTTGATGTGCTTCTTTCCTCCCTTATATTACGATTCCTACACTTGACCACATTAATTGTTTCATTGGGGACTTGTTGTTTTTGTTTGTTTGTTTTTAACCTGGTGACTGATTTATTGACATTACAATGAAATAAGCTCCAGGAGAATCACTGTAGTGTACTTCAGCAGAAACTGAATTTAATATGTCATTTTTTATTAAGTAAGAGTGATTATGTAGTTAAATACTTGAGTGAAGAATTCCATGTAAGGCTGAGCCCAGTGTGCTTTCCTAGAAACCATACTCATGCTCTAATGAATGGATTTAAAAGTTTAAAGTGGGTGTAATAATGGGAACAGTCTCTTACTGCCAAGAAGGAAGAAGAGTCAGTGGCAGAGAGTATACTGTAAGCAAGTCTCCTTGATTGCCTATAAAGTAAAACTCATGCAGTCCATGAGCTTTTGCTAGCTCTGCACAGGCTGGAATTAAAATCTCTGCCAAGAGCAGGACCTAAAGGAGCACATAAAACTTCTGGGAGTAAGCAGTGACAGCATTCTTGGAAACAGAATAAGAGGGTTTGGTGGGATAACTTCCAACAAAACTGACAAAGTCACATAGTTCAGCCTCCAGTTCTGAATCAACGTTTGTAAGAGTCTCTTGGTCTCCATTCATGATAGTGGGAATCTAGACAGTCAGAAGAGTGATTATGATGACTATTATTATTATCAATATTTTCCCTTTCCCTACACTGGGAAACTACAAGAAGTTGAAACTGGGATTACCCCATCACAACAAAAGTTTTAAAGGATGTTTGCACTGGAAGCACACTTTAAAACAAAACAATACCAACAACATTTTTAATGCCTGAACACAACTGTGGAATCAAACCAATGACCAATGTTTCCTGTCTGGCAGGCTCCATGCTTGCTGGATTTCTTCATCTCCAGAGAAGCATACTGAGGCTCAGATGTGGCTTCATGCATTGTTTACATGCATAAAAGCTTGTTTGCCATGCATCCTTATGCATGGGATAAACACCATTGCAAGGCAGATCTAGAGTTGTCTAAGGGTCAGGAATTTGGATGGTGAGGCCCAGAAGACCCAATCAGTCTGACACTTTAAGCCACTGGATCATACTCTGTGTCAAATCAAAGATAGCTTCTAATTTTCATAGCAATGGTGGTCTATTATGTTTATATGTAAAACACTGAAGAAAAGCATAAGACACACAAATTTTGTACCATCACTTTTGAGTTCATAGATTGTCCAGATGCAGGAAGTGTTTAATCACTTTTTTTCCTGTTAAAGCTAAATGTTCTCTTTAAAGCTAGCCAGAAAGAGTCAGGGTTCAGCACTTCCCTTTTTACCAAAAATAAGAGTGATGATCATCTTTCTGAGATTTCCTTGACTAAGGCTCCACTTTCGGGGATGGATGGTAGTACGCCATGTTTCTGTACAGTAATCAAGGCTGAACTGGGGTACTTTGCAGCATCACTTCTGGGAGTCCCTTGGCTGCTACAACAACAACTCTAGGTATTGAACCAGTCTCTTAGGTAATCAGACTCTCCCTTATATCATGTGCAAGATTTCTTTTTAATTAGAAAAAAATGCTGTTTCTTACAAGAAAAAAGCTTCTGTCATTAGCAGTGTGTGTCTGTCTGGGCATTTGGTCCCAGATTAATTTAGAAGCTGAAGCAGGAGCAGTCTCCTGAGTGAATTGAGGTTTTCCCCCTGTCATCGTGAAAGATCAGTACTGCTCTAAAACACTTTCAGGAAGGTCCCGCTTTGAAACGGCCTTTAATACCAGTGATTTCTAATGGGATGCTGAAATATGACAGCAGGCATGTGTGCAATGAGTTCCAAAAGTCTAATGACAGTCTAACATTTATCTTTTGTGTTGCTAATCTCTTTGCTGCCAGCAGAATAATTTTTGGCATGTTGAAATAAAAGCCCATTCACCCTTTCAGGTCCCAACACTGTATAATTGGAATGTAGGTTCTGCTTGCTCTTTTCTTTCTCTGGATGCCTTACTATGTTTTTTTGTTGGTGTTTTTTTTTTTCTTTTTATGCTGTTTTTCTGCCCTTTTTGTTCCCCTGCTATCTCTTTCGCACAGCAAATCAGTATGGATCCACCTCAACTTGCCACTTCCCAGTTTCCAGCTTGTTTTGATGTTTCCCGTTTACACCTGAACCTGTTTCTTTATAGATCCACCGTTCTGTGGCAGAATCTATGCCATCCACCAGCTCTTCTCCTGCGCTAACCGCCATCAGACACCCTCTATACAATTTTTTGCCCAGGACTCACTGCAGCTCCAAATATTGCATCACCATACCTGAGAAATGTGGCAATGTGGCCTTCTGCTCTCTCCTCATCTCGCCGCATTTTTGTCTTCCTGCCTCTCGAGGAATTAAAATGGAAAGAGGTTAAACGGCAGCGACAGTGAGATTATAGCCTTTTCTTCTTAAAACTGGTTTACAAACCTGTGCTGTGCCATGATTAAAACTACAGTATTACTTGGCTGGGGAGACTAACAACAATGTGCTTTGTATGCAGATCATATTCTCCAGGATGTTCTCCATTTCAGTTTTTTCCTGCAATATTTTCTTCAGATGTTTGGTTTCATTTGTGTCACTAGCAGAGATTAATGACACTGCAGCTCTGAACAGTTTCATTACCTGCTAGTGTGTATTGATGCTAATGAATTATGTTATTCCTGCACCATTATGTGTTATCATCCTTCAGTACAATTGAGACACAATGTATGAGTACTTGAAAGATGTCCTGCCACTTCTTATGACTCAAACTGTATTTTATTTCCATGGGTTTAGATCTTAAACTTTACTTGATTTATATGGCTCATCTGACGGTACATTTTGAAGTCCCTGAATGACTGCCTAGAAACTATTTCTTTCAGAAAAAATACAGATTATGAAACATTTAAGACATTGTCCAGACTTCCCAACGTATTTCCATCAACCCAGTGGTGCGGAAATGCATTCATTCTCAGAAATGGTTTTTGGACTTTTTCACTATATTTCACAGATATATTTGGAGTCATATCCTAGAGATAGTGTGCAAGGTTATATGTTTTAGGCACCACAACACCAATTGAATTAACCAGTTTGAAGATTTTTGAGGCTTATCTAGGCATTTAAAAAACTGAGAATTAACCAAGTTCTTTCACCTCAAGCGTGACCTTGTTTTGCCTTGTAGATGCCCTTGTACTTTTGCTTGCTGTTTGTTGTGGAATATGCTAACAGCTTTTTGCTTGTTCAGGAAACTGGAACTTAAGCATCAGCTATCTGGCACCTTTTGTCATGTATGACCTCTCTTACACTGTGAACCACATTCTGGTCATGGTCTCTATTTATAAGAAAAGCTTTTATTCTTTATTTACATTGGTATGAAAAAATGGAATTAATCAGTTGGCATATAGATCACTTATCTGCAGTCATACTGGTCTGTAACAAAAAGAATGTTATTTTTACTGGGGAAGTGGAGAGAACAGTAAATAAATTACACTGCTGGTGTAATAACTGTCTTGATTTGTTTTGTTGTTGTTTAGTGTCCTTCAGAACTATGTCATTTGAGCAGTACTGCTAGTAAGAAATCAATTTGCTCAGACAATTACCAAATAGGGCAGTCCTCTAAGATACGTTGTGTTGGTAGTCATAAATAGAATGAAACACTGTCTCTAAAGGCAATAAAACACTGCCATGAAAAGCCTGGCTACGTATGTTTTCCTGCAATTTCAGTTGATAAAACCGCCTCAATAGGTGCTAAACTTCAGAATGAGTAAAATAATTTGGGCAAGAGAGATGAAATCAACAGAATTTACTAGGTTATGAGGTCATATAGGGATAGTATTAATTTTAGGTAAGGTCTTCTGTCACATGGAGTACCAGCCAATGCAGGTTTGCTTAGGTGAAATGTAAATGTTCTTGTTCAACTTGATGAAATTTTTATTAAAAAAGGTGAAACGGGTAAATCACTAGCTCAAACTGTCAAGCTTCCATAAATGCATCCCTACTCGTAATCCTAGACTCTACGCTAGTAATAAAGTTTGATTTTTAGGATACGTGATCTTTTAATTCTAGATGTTTGCATTATGTCTGAAGTGATGTTTGGTTTCTACAACCAAAATAAATGTTGTAGAAAGGTACTAGGGCAGGGATCCGGCAGGTAAGTTGTAGACTGTTCCTTAGCTGCCTGTACCCTTCTAGGTGGGTCTGCAAAGAGCTTTTCCTCAGAACATGGAATTTGCAGCATCAAGTTTCCCTGCAAATTTTCAGCTTATCAAGTTGCATGTGCTAATTCTCGACACTTTCAAACTCACCTGAACTTACAGGAGTAGTGCGCCTGCATGCTATTTCTACTCCTTATCTCTGAGGAAAGATCAGGCAGCCTCACCTAAACTCCTGTAGTCCTTTAGGACACCAAGTTATTTTTACTCTAGTCAATGTACTCCTGAGCACAAAGCCGGAAACAAAGTTATGAATTAAATAAAAACCTCCAGCGTTAACCTCTCTTCAACCTGTAATTAGCATGCTATAGCCAGATTTCTGAGCTTGTCCCACACCTTCCCTTTTTGGTTTTTTGACACTTAGGAAAAGCTAGGTGCTGCCTCAGGAAGTTTTAGTATCTTTCTAAATCTCTAAGCCTGTGAACTCCACAGCGTGAGGAAACCTCCATGAGCTAGACAACTAATGCAACCTTTAACTGAATAAGTTGGTTTTGGGGATTTTTTTAATAGTCTGAATTATGCACGTGCTTGTAGATGGAAGAAATTAGTATTCAAAGTTATTTAACAAGTTGTCTATGTGAGCATATTCCAACCTCTTAGGTGTTTCTGCTACTGCATTTATAATGATATTTTCATGGTGCACAAGAGGCCACATACTGATTGAATTTCCTGGCTGCAGCACTCCAGCCAACACAATGTATTATGGCTGTTTCAATGTAATTTCCCGTTTGCCTGGACAGTTATGATAATTTATCCATGGTCGTTCCTAAAGATGAAATCCACCAGAGATACAAAATACATGGAGAGGGAAGTTCTAGACAGTACATTTTCCTCTAGTAAGTATTCACAAACTTTAGAGTTTGCAGAATTTCCTAGAAGTGTTGATTGATTTGATATACAGGTATTTCAAAAAATAGCTGATATTAAAACCTTTAAGCCACAAGTCAGAACTTTATAGATGACCACATCAAATAAATTTGATTTAGTGCTAAAAGTGGGATTAAATCCTAAGACTTGGAGCAGAACAAAGAACAGATAGTCTAAAAGAGCTAATCAGAAGAGAAAGGGGTTCAGAGGAAAGAGGGATCAGTTAGAAGAATAAGGACTTTTAACAGTTTCATTTTCATAGAGTGGTACATATAAGATATGTCCTAGTGCAAAAGCACACACATATATAACATAATTTACTCCAACCAGTTCTAGGATATCTTTTTATTTTAATTTTGCTGCTTCATTTCAGCTCTAGCCAGCATCCTTCTAGGTCCATGGGCATTTTATCCATTCATGTCCTTCACATCCATCACTACCGTCTCCTCAAGTTTCTTTTTAAAAGTTTTTTTGCAGTTATCTTTGTATCTTTGTCTTAACAAACATCCATCCACCCATCCATCTAACCCCCTCTAAATGCCTTTCTCCCCTCCCTCTCCCCTCCCTCTCCCCTCCCTCTCCCCTCCCTCTCCCCTCCCTCTCCCCTCCCTCTCCTCTCATTTTTCCGCTACTTTCCATGTGACTACTTTTGGTGATATCTTGCAGATTTTCCATCTTTCCCTGCTGCTTTTTTTACCTTGCCATTGCAATTTTTTGCCCTGCAGTTGCCTTCCCATCCTGTAGCAAATGGAAAATGAGAGTGATGCAGAAAAGCTGTAGTATTTCTTCCATTCCTCTCCAGGAAGCCTAATTTCCCCACCTGATTCACAGCATGACCCCATAAACAGTGGCATCAGCAGACCTGAGGGGTTGGAATTGCAGTGCAAAGGCTTGGACTTTCCGATTGTCAATGCTATCTTGCAGCTGGAAGTTTTTCTCTCCACCACCCCTACCTTCCAGAGTCAGCCTCCCTGACACATGGAAAACATCACTGCAGGTTTTTCTGTTGCTTTTAGTAGCAGTAGAGTACAGAGGCTAGAAATGTCTAACCCTCTAGCTACCTTGATGATCCATCCAGCCAGATCAGTGCACTATTATCCCAGGCAAGGCTTTTAAAAACAGAGTTGGATAATGTGTCTCTATCTAGACAATCCAATACAATGATTTTTTTTTAAACCACCTCTCTATTTTACATCCACATGTCTTTCCAACAGGAAGCTATTTCTGATACATAGCCTAGAAGTGCTTTTAATAGCATTTCCTTTGTGTATATAATTAATCCACTCTTCTTGCTTTCTCATTTCTTGCATTTGTAGATATAGAATCAAGTCTATTTCTTTGTCCTGCTAAAACTCAGCCTCAACAGATAATCCTCAAAAATGAGCAGAAGTACCACCCTGTCAACAGAACTTTACCTTGACAGACAGGTCCATACCAGAGTGCATTCAGGAATGGCACTGAAACATCAGGCACTAGAAATACAGTATTTCCTACTTGAATTCAAGCTTTGCCTTCATTGCTATGGTACTTACAACAGTAAAATAAAACGATGAAGCACATAATGCTGAACTACTGAAAAGGGATAGGAATGAGAATGAACATCTGATGTCTCCGGAAGAAGGAAATTCAGCGTAGACCATGCACATTTGGATACGTGCCCTGGGAAAGCAAAGCAGAGTCTGTGTAAGAGAAGAGCAAAACAGGAGTATAACTAAGTGCAGTTATTAAAGTGCTGCCGTATTCCACTGATTTATGTAATCCTGACACTAAGTAATTCACTGCAGATTTCCTTAATCTTACATTTAGGATTAAACTACATAATAACCACTTCCAGTAAAAATTAGAAGTTCACTAAATCTGATCTACTGTACAGTTTGCTTGATGCTTTAAGAGATTTAAAAAAAAAAAACCCTCATGAGCTCACAGCTGTGAATATAGCACCCATTTTAGCATGATGGTCTTTCAGTAGTAGGTCTTTTTTAGAGATTGCTATAATGTTTTGTAATCATCATAGATTACAGAAGTACAGAAAAGCCAAGGGGATAACACGTTTGTGCTTATACATCCTCCCTCTTCCACCTCCTCCATTTTATATCAGGCTGCATCAGAATGTGATATAAGTTTTAAAGAATCATACTGCTGTGTGAAGGCAGTTGAAAACCAGTGCAGCTAGAAGGATGAGTAGGTGTGATCAAATAGTTGAAGCATGTCTTGTCAGGTGATGACAACTGGGAGGTTGCATGATTAAATAGTACAGGCTAAACTTGGCCTTCTTGGCTTTTCTGTATGCCTTCCTACTCTCCAAGACAATGCATAATCAACTTGCATCCAAAGGAAGCCTACTGCTTTCAACTTCTCCACAGACTGAAGACACCCAAATGTGGATGTTTGGAGAATGGCTCTTTGCTTCATAGAGAATGATGCTAGAAAGGGTCTCAAGAGATTTTCTTCTAAGATCTCCTTTGAGCCTGGAGAAAGACAATGCATTGTATTTTAAACAGGACACTTCAATCTTGAGTAAAGCATAGCATTTTTTTTCCACCTGTGCCTGCTTCTTTGTATACAGGACTTTCTTATTTTTCCTTTTTTTTCCCCATCTTGTAGGCAAGCTCTTCCTTCACCATATTCCTGTGGGTATAATTTCATTTCATTGTACACATACATATTTATAGTAATAGCAATTTCCAGTGTGCTTTCTGGGTTTCAACTGATTTTGAGATGGTGTCGGTTTTCCAAGAATAACAAGTTTGAGTACCTTAGGTGCTGGGAGCTTTGGGAAATTGGGGCTTTTTGGTACTTTTTCTTTTTCTAGCAGTGGTAGTACCAGTCATTTCATGTGGCTTTGATAGATACTAAGGGCAAATGTAAAGATTCTGTCAAAGTACTGTAATCACAGATTTAATGGCCACTTGTGAAAATCTACATGATTAAAAAATCTGCCACTTGATAGAAAGTTTCTCTAGCCCTGATGACAAATTGTTTTCATGACCTCCATCTTCAAGCACCCATTGCAGTGTCTGAGACTTGTGTTGTGCATCTCTGGCATCCCAGATGTGTCAAGCCTGTGTTGTCCAGGTGACAAGTCCTCAGCAAGCTGTGGCCTGTGGCACCTCCTCCAGGCTCACAGGGCTGTATCTCTCACTTCCCCCCACCCTGCTCTGCCAGGCAGCTACAACATCCAGTACAACTCCAAAAGTGTCCTGTACTGATCTTCTCCTGTAACAATTTCTCTGTGCTGGTACATTCTGTGTCAGATGCAAGCTGTGTAACATGAGAGACTGAAGAAGGCAAGACGTGTATTTCCAGCCCAGGCAGGAAGCCTATTGCTGTCTCTTTCTTGGCCTCTTTTTCTTGCTTCTCCTTGTTTATCTTTCCTCCTTTCCACACCCTTGCAGCACTGCTGCATGGCAGTGACACAGCTGGCTAGATAAAAGGAGTGTTACCTGCAACTACTGCCTCATGAGTTTTTTTGCCTTCCTCACTTTAATAAATAATTTTTGTGAGAGTGACTGTATGTTATTTGTAATTAATCTGTTTGGTAGCATTGAATATTATTTTTAATCTTAACAAGGTTGCTCAAATAATTTGAAAGTGTTCCTGTGGCAAGTAGCAGAGAAAGTCAACATAACTATAGGTTCTTGCATATGTAATATTAAAGAAACTTAGTTTTTGTGAAATGGATTTTCCAAATACATCTATGATTCCATGATTAACAATAAACGGAAGGATTTAAAATACAAATAAAAGGAAGCCAAACTAATGAACTTGGAATCCAGTAGGACCAGAAGGTCATTTGACCTGATGACACACGTGTTTAACAGTGAGGGTGTTCTGGGCCATTTAGCCATCTGACAACCCCTGGCAGCTGAGAAAAAGACTGAGTTGAACAGCCCCTAATGAGTGTGACTCCATTGTTTGATATGGTGCTATGATGAGTCTGTAATTTGGGTTTACCTGCTGAAACTGCTCCACAAAACTGTTGCTGTTTATCTGGTCTGAGAAATCAACTTGGCGGGTGAACTTAATATCATTAATATTTCTTGTCATCACCATTAGGGATCATCACCAATAGTGAGTTGTAGAATTAATTTTATGCTTGGTCTGATAAGTTTTCCTGACAGTCTTGCAAGGGTAATTCAGGCCTGTAGCTGCAGTGAATGAAGCAGTGCTGGAAATGAGCCTTCTCTCTCCTAAATGTCTCTTCTGTTGGGCTGACTTCTTGTCTCTGCCAGCAGGTGTTTGTTGTCTCTGATGTAATGCAACTTTGACAGCTGAATTATTGGCCACAGAATGCATCCCAAAACCAGCTGTGGTTTCCCCAGCAAAGGAATGGCAAAAGTGGTCATTTTCTTTTGTAGAGAATTTAAGTGTATATAGCTGGAATAGCATTTGCTTCATCAATAGACCGAAACCTGGTTCCTTAAAGAGACATGGTGAATACTCTGCTGATGTCAAGTATTACATTTTTATAA
This sequence comes from Callaeas wilsoni, assembly GCA_013398955.1. Taxonomy (NCBI): domain Eukaryota; kingdom Metazoa; phylum Chordata; class Aves; order Passeriformes; family Callaeidae; genus Callaeas; species Callaeas wilsoni. The sequence continues at coordinate 314,636 of VWPU01018057.1, forward strand.
CCTAAATGTAGCTGTGGTGTTGCAGCAGATGCCAATAGTTAGAGTTCTTCTTGGCTCCATCTATGAGATGAAGTACATTATTCGAATCTTGGAATCTTTCCTCCTGCCTCAGGAGTTTAAAATATGAGATTTGTCTTGCATTAACCTAGTCAGAATGAAAAATCTTGAATACCCTCAATCATATTGCATCAGGATTATGTACACAGGCAGAAGGGCAATACAGGGTTAGCCATCGGCTACTTCATGTTTATAAAGCAGTAACAAGCTGTTGCTTCCTGACAGTGAAAGAGGCCTTGGTTTCCCTGTTTTTACTGCAACCACGCAGTTCCGTTAACCTCGCTGTTGGGAGTGACGGTGGGAAAGCACAGAGATCCCACCATGAAGGTGAACATGCATCACACTATGCAGTGGAAACAAAATCCGTTTCTCCTTCCCAGCTATGAGCATATGAGGTCAACTCAGATTCAGATCTGTCCCGAGTTGGGGTAATCGGCAGTTTTAACAAGTGCTGTGTACAGCACTGTGAGCAGTGGTGCTCAAGGCCAGCAAATATCACCTAGCTAGCTTTCATGTCTGTATCTGCAGGAGTATATCCTCAGAGGTAGACAGTGTGCTACAGCCCTTGTCCAAGCAGCAGAATTTGGTTAAATTGATTATTTGGGCACAGCAGCATTACACCGCATTTCATTGGCATCCTTCTCAGGCGTACGCAGTGGTAGATGTAGCTGAATTTTGCTCTGAGCAGCAATATATACAGTCAAAGCTTTAGTGGGCAAATGCTTACCTGGTATAAATTGATGTGGCTTCATTAACTTCAGTGAAACCATGCTGATTTAGAGCCACAGAGGAGCTGGCTCTGTGAAGCAGTCAAATTTATAAAGGACTGCATAATCTACTAGGAAGTCAAGTCAGGCCAACCTCTGTGCTATGACATTTCCTCTGAAATTCACTTTAACAAGGTAATATTTTCTTCCAGTTCCATAAATGCAAATCAGCTGAACTGCACTTCACATACTTTCTCATTTAATTAGAAACTCCTAGTCCAACTGTACTGCAAATTCAGGTGAAAGTGAATGATTCTAACAATTTTTCATTTTAATTATCTTGATTAACTTTTTATTCTTTGCAATTTTATTATATTGCATTTCAGAAATGTCCTTTAATTTAGGACAATAAACTTTTATTTAGCAAGCTGGGGAAACTAGAGGATATGATGCAAAGAGGATTTAACTCATTAAGCATTAATGTTACTAATATTCTTCTACTAATTATTCATTAAGTTGATTGTCTTAGCAGAAAAGTAGGCTTGGCTTCTCTTGTGGATCACCACATTTTATTTGCATATGGCACAAAAAAAGGTAGAAATAGCAAATCTTACCAAAGTTAATGATGAAGTATTTCAGAGGACATAACACACTTAATGAATTTCTCACCACTAGATGTAGTTAAGAGTTCTCATTTGATTTTTAGCTAGAAAACTCCAGATATGTCCTTTTATATATTTTTAGAGGTAGTGGTATCTATTCCTTCATGATTTCTTTGTTTCTAAAAAAAAAAAAAAGATATATACAAGGGGAGGAAATGGTCACAAAAAATACATGCAGTCTCCCTTTCCAGCCTCCTGAAAATCCTGCTATAAACAGAATTACTACTAAAAAGAAAAAAAAAACTAAAAACCCCAAACAAAACAAAAACCCAACAAAAACACTGGATGGATCTTACTGTGTCCACTAAGGATTTTGTTGCTATATATTTTACAGGGAAACTAGTGTGCCTCTCATTTCTCAGTAAGCTCACACATTTTGAACTTCAAAGACAGCTTCAAGAATAGAGTATGGGAAAGAAGACCAAACCTGAAGTCAGCCTCTTTATGTAATCCAGGAGGAAAGTTAAGGGATGACTTGATTATGGAACCTGTAAAGTCTCTAGCTACTAAAATGCCTGACATGCATGTGGAATTCAGATCTCTACATCTAAACCTGCACTCTTGTAAACCCTCCTCTTACCTGCTGTAGTGCCTGGAGATGCCTGTATTTCACAGATACCTCCCTATTCGGCTTCTAAGCTCTCCTCAGGACTGCAGATCAGAATTGTCTCTCTCTTGGCAAGAGAATGGTGCCTGGCCTTTGTCTTGGCCTGACTAATCCTCAGTGTCTGATCCCCTCCCTATCTGTGTCCCAGAGGTATAACTGGCGAGAGCCATAAAATGACGGATGAAAGGACCCAGCATTAGGCTCCATGTTAAATGCAGGGAGGTTCATGTTAGTGTAACTTCCTACTAAGCTTGCACTTGCCTGAGAAGTGCAAGGACTCAAGTTCACTGTGATTTCATTTCCTAGAACAGTGCCATAATTACAAGACTATCTTGAGATGTTTCTGATGATGGGAAGCCCTTTTGCCTAGTTTCTGAAACTGTGCCGCTCTGCAGGAAACAATTCAAGCATTGAGAGGCTAGGGAATGAGAAAACAAAAAGGAATACGGGTGTCCATATATACCAGTGTTGGGAACATGTTTTAAAGATGAAAATGTTGCTGTGAATGTGAACTTCCTCTGTTCTCTGCTCCATGGATGGATTTGAACTTGAGTTTTCAGATTGCCATGTGAGCACTCTGTCAGTGAGCTGATTTAAAAGCCAGTCATCACCACTCTTGCATTCATTTTAGGAAAAGGCTGAGTCCTCCATAGCTCTTCCACAGAAAAGACACTGACTTTTGTCTTTAGGAGGATGATTCTCTCCTTATAAGTGTGGGGTTGTGGATCCCCAAAAGCCAGAGGTAACTAATTCCCAGCTATCAGAGATGCAGGTGTGGCTCTGTACTAGATATTTCCTCCTGACTAGCCTTCTGTTGCATACTAGCAGTATGTATCATTCTGGGATAAGAAACTAGCCCTATCTATGTGTAGGGAAGCTAATGCATTTTACTCCCAGTTATGGATTTCGCTCTTGGAAGGATTAAGTTTTGCAACCTTTTTGTGGTTTGACCCATAACAGATTAAACAATAAAAAGTTTTCTGAAAGATAAGCCAAAGACTGAAATCTGAAATTAGTCAATATCAGTAACAAATAATGGCACAACTGCTTCTGTTAGAGCATGTAACTGCTGGAGCAATTTGGGATGCTGTAGTAGGATGACTGTGATAAAAGGTCTTTAATCACTTGGAACCTTCCTATGTGATCTATTTGAGAGAATACACTGTGAGTGACAAATTTTGGCCTCTGATAACACCTCGTATCAGAACTGCTATGGATGTGTTTATTGGTTTCTGCACAATTTTATGCAGCCAGGCTTTTGAAATTGAGGTTCCTGGCCCTCAACAGACAAAGGGTGAATCAGAATTGTATTCTCATGCAGTGTTTTGTAAGGTCAAATTAATGTGATGCTGCTTAATGTGTCAGGGAAACAGCTGAAATCAAATAACAGCATTCTACTCTTTGAATATGCTTTCCATTCTTGTACTGTAGTGTTGGACTCTATAACAACTTCAGATCTGTTGCCTGAACTACAATACAAGGTCTGGATAATCCAGCAAGAAATTTCAAAGCTCTAATCTAGCTATGGCGGGTGTGCATCAAGAGAGACTCTTGTCCCATTCTAGCAAGAAGGTATATTTCGCTCTTGAGATCTCATCTCCCTCTTGAGATGGTCAAGATGCAGAAGAAGAGCATTACTCAGTGTGTCTTGGAGGAATATCTTTCTAAGAGTCATTTTTGAAGATCAGGAGAGACTTTAGAAGACAGTTTGGATGATAAAAAGAGTGTTTAGCTCAGTTTAAGGAAAAGAGATGCACTAACATTCATAGAGGAAGAGTGTTTTTTCAGCAGCTGATGTTTGCCATCGCTTCTAGCTTTGACTCAGTGTGACTTTGTCCACCATGCCAAGGTTCCTGTGCATGTCTAAAATAAAAATTTTGAAAAATGCTTCTCATTAATTTTTTACTTTTATAAAACAAAGTAAACTGAAAATTTGACAATAAATAAAACTTATACTTTGACACATGATTTTCAAACAGTGAAAATTAAATTTTCTTTTTACACAAATCTTTCAACCGTTCTGAACATCCAATGCTCTCAAAACCCTGCCACAGATTGGTGCACTTCTTTCTCAAATTGACTGTTTCATCAGTCTTTTACCTTTTCTCCCAGCTTCCGCTACTTGCTACTGCTGGAAACAATCCTAGGCTCCTAGTTAGTCTTTTCTTTGGTCTCTGTAAGACTATTTGTTTTCCCAGCTGTTGTTGGAAATAATGCACACAAGGTCATTCAATGTTTGAAATGCCTGGCCTGTCTATAGGAAAAGTATATTGAAGCCGTCTGGTACCTAGTCTCTGTTATTTGAATAAGGATTTATTGAGTAAAATAATTTTTCACAGTGACAATATTTTGTGTTAGTAACCTATCAATATTCACTTCAACCCAAAGCTCATAACGCAAATTTGAGTTGAGTAGTTAAGAATCCAGGATGACAGGCAGTCTTCTGTTGTGGTTCCATAAAACTTCACACTTTCAAAAAGAAGAGTCTTGAGACCATGAAGTATAAATAGAGCTGAAGCAGAAATAAGATTTTAAAGGGATAGTAACATAAGGAATGGTGTAAATGAGATGAACTAATATACACTAGTGTGAGTAAAAATTATTCTCTACTGCAAATCCTTTTACTCCTGTCGTAGAATTAAGTCATCTTGCAGAAATTAAATCTTCTAAGGAAAACTTAGTTTACCGTACCATTGAAGGTGGTAGGAAATTTTTTGAGATGGAAAGAACAGGTAACAGTCCTAATTAGAAATATTAATTACTGGCTTATATAGTTTTAACTTCTGTGCTTGTCTTTGCTTTGTCTTAGTTCTCTCCCTTTAGACCTTGCTACTGATGATTTTTATTCATCCACCTGCTTTACTGCTTTCATCACCAGTGGAAGAGGATTGGTAGCACCATTTTTCTTCGACACTCTTCACCCTCATTTGATCTGTTCTTGTTTGGAACTAATTGCCCACTGACAAGGTGAGAGCAGGACTCAGGAGAAGCACATTTCTCACATAGATTTGTTCACTGAGAGGTAGCTCTCTTTTCATTTTCATATTTGACCTGGTTTTATATCATCAATTATTTCTAGAGCCACGAAGCAGCAGTTTCAGCTGGTTTTACAGTCACGAAGGATCCCACTACAACAGGAGTTTTAACTGTAATTTTTTTCAATTAAATATCTGCTATATTAATTTCACAGAATTGTATTAAATCTAGGTTTTACTGCTTAGTACTCCTTGTGGTCCTCTACAACTCTTCTTGGAAGAGTAGGCTTTATTTTTCCTGAGAAAAAGACCAGAAATATCTGTGTGTCATGGGTGTGTTTTGTTCTATATGTGCAGGGAATCTCTCTTCTGTGGTTCCTGTGGGCTTAGATCTGTGTTGGGGCAGCTCAGCCTGGCATTAACTTTTTACTGACTGGAAAGAAAATTTTAGCTCCAGACATACTTTCGCTTTCAGGAAGACCATATCTGATAGGTTGGATCCATCCAGTTATAAATATTAACAGCTGCCAAATGACAGGTTTAGAGTTGTGCTGTGGAGCCGGCCAAGGCAGCAATTACTTGAATTTTAGCTAGTGCTGCACATTGACTGTGGATACATTAGCTTTAGTGGAGATTATTTAGAGGTTCAGTGGCTTAAAAGCAGAAATCACTTACACGCATATTGGATATTATTACAGATTCAGGAGAGCTGGCCATAAAACCACTTAGTTTCCTGTAACAAAAGGACTCCTAGCCAAGCAAGTAAAATGTTAATGAGACAGCAAGCACTCATTTTCATGTCTGTAGCCTTTCCCTCCAAGGTTTTGCTGCTTCATACTGAGGTTCATTAGAGTGGAAATGGTTGACTTTAAAAAAGAAACACCAGCTAAATTGCTAGGGTGTAGAATTTCTTTTCAGATCATAATTATACGTGATCAACAGAGTGTGTAATTAGTAAGTTGGGTGAAGGATATTTCCAGAACAATCAGTAGCAATTTCCTCTCTGCTGTTCCTTTCTCTGCTCTGAGGACCTTTTGTCTGCTTTGGTAGCTGTGGCTTTATTTTAAGCCCAGAAAACACAAAAATAAAAACTTATGTCAGGTAAGAGTGACACAGTAAATCACAATAAAATAAAAAAGCCCCTGCAAAAGGAAATTTTGTCTTCATCGTAATAGGCCTTACCGATTTTTTTCTATTTCCAGCACTTGAGCACAGGGGAAAACAGGCTCATTTCTGGCCTCCCTTGACAAACCTGTGAGACTCTTGCTGGAGCCTGGATTTGCAGTTGCAAGCAAAAATGTGAGAAGCTGTCATTGTCTTCAAATATCATAGGAATGCCCAAGTTGTTTCTTGGTGCTATGAATAATTCATGGACTAATTCAATGAATCTGTCCAGCATGGCTAAAAATAGCTGAGTAAACTGAGTGCTTTTGACCTTAAGAAACAAAATCTGTTTCAGATTTAAAATAAATAAATGAAAAACAATTTAAAAATCATATGTGTTGTGGTGAATGAACCAACCCCAATAATGGCCAGGGGGCCACAGAGCCCAGAAAAAGAGGTTTGGGGGGCTGGTTCCAAAGAGTAAAACCCCTCTCTGTGAGGATGGCTTCTCCCACTGAATTCCTGGGATCTGCGGTGGGCTCGGTCTGTCTGACTGACAGTGGACAGACACCCCTTGTATCTCCTAAGGAAAGATAACCAGACCTGTCCCACCCTTCCCTTCTTCCTATAGGTCACTGCTGTGTCATCCCCGTCCCCTTCCCTGTATCCCTTTTAAGCCCACTCAGGCTACTGTCTTGTCCTCTTCGCTTCCGGTCCCCTTCGAGGGAGTTTCTACAATAAACCCTTGGAACACTGGCCGAGGCGCCACCTCTGCTCATTTGTTTCTGGTCACGCACGGGCTATCTATAAGCCCCAGGTGCACTAGGCTACGTACCCTCCACCGCACGGGCTGGGAAGCAAGTCAGCGAGGCACCAAGGTGCCAGAGGGTGTTCTCCCTTTGTGTTGGGCACTCCTGGACAAGCTGTAGCCATCTCAGCCCGGCCAGCGTGCCGGCGTACTAATATACATATGGAAGCAAAGATGTTAGTCTGTAAAGATATGGTTTGGTATTGTATCCCGCAATGAAGAATCCCATATTTTCCATCTTAAAGAGAGGCTTTCATCAACTCCACACAGCTGCTTGGTTAGAAGAATGAACATTTCCCATAATTAGGTGGGGTCGAGGCTTTTTCTCATCTCTCCTTGTTCCTGTGGTTGACAGGCACACAGGCAGGGCATAGCTCTGCTGTGTCCCTGCCCAAGAGCGGTCCCTTCCTGCCCTGTTGATGCTCAGCGGAGGAGTGGTGCAGGAATGACGGCTGTGGAAAGGTCGGGGATGGCACCCAGCACAGAGGCCTCGGCCGCAGCCTGAGCCACTCCCGCATGCGATGCTGTGGAGCTAAAGGCCCTCAGTGCTGCCGGCCGAGGTCAGGGCTGTGGATCCACTCAGCCTGCCCCCCTGCTTCTGGCAGCAAGCACTGCACCTTGTCTGCAGGCAACTCCAGCGATCCTGCTGCTCTCAGGGATGTCCTGCCACTCCAGCACTGAGAGGGGTTTTCCTCCTTCAGTTTCACCGGTTTTAGAAGCTGTGGGTGTGCCTGCTCCTCATAGACTTGCCTTGTCCCCTAGACTGTTTTGGCACTCTCCATTGTATGTGACAAGGCCACAAATTAATTTGATATTGTGGTATTAATAATGGTAATAGTACTTGTTATGAATGGATATGAGGGTTTAGCTAAGTCTCTGCCTTTTGCCCAGGCCTCTGGCAGCAGGCAGTAGCTTTATTGGGGTGGCCAGCACCTCAAGACCCACTTCCGTTTGCAAGTTCTTTAATAATGGCTGATTCAGTCTATTATAGAGTGAATTATTTATTTAATAGACACAAAACTAACAGACATAAGACTGAAAACAAGCTATATACTACACAGGAATGAGAATAAAAAGAAATTACTAGTAGGTATATACAGTGTGAGGTTAAAGGTACCATTAATTTTACAGCTAGCGAAGAAATAGTATAACTTTTAAGAAATAGGATCCAGTGTATCTTACTATCCAATTGCTGGTGGGGCACACATCGAGATCCTTTCCCTCAATTCCCAGGAAAGTAACCATGGAATCTGCATCCAAACTCCGGGGAGAAGCCCCCCACACTCTCAGGGTGTGTGTGTAGAAGGCTTCTCCCTCCATGATAACTCCTGTGTCTTTTATAGTTTTTAAAACTGTGTCTCTCAGTCAAGAATATTTCTTTTATCTCTTTCCACATCTGCTCTCCAGACTAAGGTGTTGATTCTTAGCTGGGGCTTGCGCCCTTTTGGCACCAGAGATGACCCCTTGTTGGGCCTTTCGACCCCTGGGTTGTCTCTTCCATATCTGCACCAACCATCTGTGATAGAGAGGGGGAGGATATGTCCTGCCACAATACTTCCTTAAGTTAAATTTTCAGTCCTTCTCTTCAGTGGCAGCACTGGTTAGTCTTTCATGGTCCCTTCTACTTCTTCTGTAATATGGGAATAGCTTTCCTTGACACGAAGAACTGGGCCTCGACCTGGGTGTTGTGTTCAAACAGTCTTTATTCTTTTGATCAGGATATATCCTGAACTGCTATAGAGTTTTGCCAAACTTGCATAACAAGCTCCTGCAAAGCCTGTGGATTGTGGAAACTGAATACTGTGGTCCTCATTAATCTGGCTTGTGAGATACACAGGAATAGACAGCCAGCTTAAAAAACTGCCCTGGATTTGCTATAGGAGGGCCAGACTCTGGTGTCCAGAACTAAACCGTGCAACATCTCCAAATAACTGGTTTAAAACTTTGTTTATGAGGGAGAAGCTCAAACTTAATTATCAAGTTTTTTATGCCCTCTGCATGAGAATACACTCCCTTAAAAATATTTTTCTGTCTTAATAAATATGGACATAATTTTCAGAAATAGTATTTTGCTGTTCTCATCAATGTTGAGTGGTAGTTCGTGGTCAAGCGTGAGGTTGAACATGAAGACTCTAGATTTTGCATTTCTGTATTGATACAATGGTCAGATTAAGCTTTTGCTCCAGCTGATACAGGGGGCAGAAACAAAAAGATCTCATACCTGGTTCTGCAGATGTGTCAGACTACTTGCATAGGCTCTGTGTGGAGTCCAGGAAAACAACTGGTACTCTCCTGCTCCTCTGTGTTCCCCTCCCGTTGTGCACAGAGTACATGGTGTCCAGATCAGCCACTGGTTATGAACAACTGTAATGGTGGGTTTCTTCTAATGTCTTGAAATAGCAAGAAAGGAAGCATTTGGGGCATGTCTGCCATAATATGCATCCAGACTGTCCAGCTGCAAATGTGAACACACTTGTCTGGCACCCCTTGTCTGGCAGGGATAGGCAGAATTTTCCTCTTCAAACGGTTAATAAAAATAAAAGCCTATAGCAAATGAATACACTTTCCTTGCAAAAACATTTCTTGTGCTTTCATTGAAAACCTAGATTCAACAAAATCCAAAAGTGTAGACTTGATTAGGAGAAAAAAATCATGTTTTCTGTGTAGTTGTTTGATTTCAACATTGAAAGTTTTCAGCACTCTTTTAATCTTCTGAAGACAACATGAATAAATGGTAGTTTCTATTGCCATGGTAAGTCTTTGGCAGGGGGCAGGTGGGATGGGAGGGTATAGATGTACTTTCATCACCACTCTAATCTTTATATTCTGGCACAATGTTTTTGAGTGTGAGGTGAACAGACAAGTAGAGCTGCATGTTTACCCTATGAGGCTTCCAAGGGAGAGATGTTGAATACGTTTTTAAATAAATGGCACCTTCATTATTTATTCATAACTAGCTTTCTAACTGAAAAATGAAAACAGCTACAACCTTTATTTCAACAAAACTTTGGCTGATTTCAAATACAATTCCTGTCAGTAAAACCTATAGGACCTAATAAGTCTGGCCCCTTCAGACCTTTGCCCAAATGATCTGTTTACTCAGTGACTGGTGTAGTTTGTAGATATATGTATTTTGTTTAAATGTGGGGGGGGTTTTTTTACATTTGCATTAATAGTTAAAACTGCAAATTTGGTACATGGCTGATTCAGCAGCATAAATTATAGATGTATAATTCAGCAGCTACTGATCTCTTTATGCAACACAGGATCATGAGTTATATTTTTCTGTTCTGAGCTCATTGTGAGTCTCAGTCCCTCTGCCACTTTGAATCAAAATTTCTTCTTTTCCAAGGAGTATGTGTTTAACCTGTTTCCCTTGAGCTAGAACTTGAGCACCTGACAGTGACAGGGCTTGACTGCATTTGTGACTACTTTCTTGAGCTCACGGAGGAAACGTTCATGTTGCTGAAACCAAGATCCAGACTGTTGTCATTTAACATTTTCCTGAATATCAGAGCTGGGGGCCTAACATGAACTAATGTAAAATACTGTTTTTCATGCATCTGCCACTCAGAGTCAATCTCTTTGGGGCAGAAATGGTCATGTGGAGATCTGAGCCACAAAAATTCTCTGAAATACGGCCTAGGCTTTGAGCAGGAAATGTTTAATTATCCTGTCATGGCTCAGAGATGAAGCTCTTGGACAGCGGATGTGGCAGTATGGTATTAACCCCAGGGACTCTGGAGGCGCAGGTTTTGTTCCTAATGTTGTCCTGGACTTACCTTGTGGCTTTAGACAAGTCACATAATCTTCACAGCCTTTACATAATGAATATAAAGACTCCCCTCTCAAATGGGGACTGTCCAACACGGCTGTTTTGATGCACTGCTTGTTTAGGTGGGCTCTGGCTTTACATGGCAGATGTGGGAATACGAACGGCCCTTCTGCACTTCATAGGATTGTTTCTTTCCTACTCGCTGGCCCCAGGCACATCTTGCAGAGGACAGATAGCCTGATCTGCAGTGTAGGAGGTGCTAACACTTGGGTCAGAGTGCCTCTAAACAGAGGGGGCTGCAGGAGATCTGCCTGGGTTTATTGCCTTTCCCCATTTGTTTTTTTTTCATCAGCACCTGATGGAACTTCCAGCACATGACCTGAGGCTGCTTTTGTCTCCAGACCAAGAAATTAAACACTTGAGAGGCTGTCTTCAAGGTGGGCTATGTGTCAAAAACTACACCATGAATGGCCTACTCTTATCTGCTTCTTCTTTCTTAAACCCTAAAGGCTTTCAGGATGTAGTGTTTTTTCCCTTGTTCCATCCTGATGTCATTTTGAGTCTAATACTTGCGTTCCCCTTAGGGGCCCCAACTGGATTCACGATACAGGTGGTCAGCTAGAGCAATGTGGAATTTCTGTGGTCTGCAGCTGACAGTGTGCCCGGTGCTCTTGGCAGTAGCATGGTCCCTCATGCAGGGAGCATGCAGAGCCCTCTTAGGGGGCTCAGTGCCTAGAGGGAGGGAAGCAGAAAGAGCCTCTGTGTCCCATGGTAGAAGATTGCTACTCCAGTAGACCTCAAAGCCTGCTTAGAAGGCTGGTGTGTGTTCTTTTTCTTAATTGTTTTTCTGTGAATGTATGCCTGTGTAAAAATAGTTCTGCATTTCCACCTGACAAAATTCATCATTTAACAAGGGAGAAGTGGTGTCTGTTTTACTGCCTGAAGCCACCATTAGTCCTTTTGCCTCTTGCTTCTGGTAAGGTAGAACACGTAAAAATATGTTGCTCCTTAGAAATAAAATTGCGGCTTTTTGCTGAAGGGAGAGCTGAGCACCTCCGAGGTATTGCATTGGGCTTGCAGCAGGCTGGGACTCTGGACAGCATGGAGGATTGCCGCCCTCTGTTGTTGTAAGGAAAAATAAATATCAGCAGCACAGCTAGTGCTGTTCTTTCTCTGTCCTTTCTTTGACTCTTTTCTTTTGTGGTTTTTTGGTTTTGTTTTTTTTTTCTCTGTTTTGATTTTTACCTTTTCATGCAGTGGCTGGCTGTGGATTCACAGCTGACAGATGGCTGGTTTCATCTGGCCACCTGAGGGTCTCTGTTGCCAAGTAAATCCTTGTCACAAGTGGTCAGCAGGTCAAGGCTACTCGTCTTTCCTGTCCCCGCCAAAGCAGGGAGCAGAAAATCAGTCATGCAAATCTTTGTGCATTTTGTTTCCAGCATGAGTGTGCCCTGATGGAGTTCCAGATGGCTGAGGGACACGTCCTCTGGCTTGCTGGTACCTAAAGGGCAGCACTACCACCTGCTTTGTGAAGCACAGGTTGGCCCAGGGAGTCTGGTTTGCAGTGATCAACTTTTATGCAATGCAGAGTATGAAGATGACCTTGTACATTCCTCTCTCAGTGACTGTTTTATAGTAGTTATTTTCTGGTGTCATTGTAGCTAGTGACAGTTAATTTCTTTTTCTTCTCCCCTCCTGCAGCATATTTGCAGAAAAGCTGTTTTGCAGTTTCAAGTCATGAAGCCTTACCTGCTTCTACTTTTATTCTGAACACAAAGCCTTACACTTCATCAGCATTAACTGATCCCGATGCATTCCAGACAATGAAATGATGTCTGTGGGGGCCATTAGGAGAAGCCTCCCTGGGCTGCTAGATGCAGAATTTATAGAGTCTGTCTTTAACCTTTTGGAAAATGGAGAAATGTCTCATTATCTAAAATGATAGCCTTGTACACTGGAGAGTTTAGCTATTTGAACTACTTAACCAACTCTACTTCTAATATATATATATTTCATATTTTAAAATCTGAAGCTGCAAGAATTGTTATTTCTGTAGGTGAGAACATTTTCACCACACTTTCAGGATAAGGCTATACCCATGTGTATTCCAATCTGTCATTCAAAGTGATCTGTTCTCTTGCTCTGCTTCATACACCATCTCTTAATAGCAGCTCTTTCAAAATCTCTCCTGCAGGAGAATAACTGTTATATACTGAAGGCTTCACCTGGTGGAATTGAGTGATCTACCCATGAAGAGGCATAGGTAATCAGGAGGGGTATTGTTACAGGATTGATGTGAGGAGCACAGTGTCACTTTGGGGGAGTTTTGTGAATGGCCAGTTTGGTGCCATGCATGCTCTGGGGCAGCAGTAGTCACTGAGGTAAGGTCTGCTTGCTGCTTGGCCAGCTTTTGGGCAGAGAAAGTAAATGAAAATAATCACAGTGGAGGTAAAAGCCAAAGATATAAAGTGATTTACCCAAAATCTCATAGGGAGCATGTGAACTGGGAATTATAGCTCAAGATGTTGAATCTTGGGATTCCTTTTGGAACAGCATAATGCACTGCAGTACAGTCAACATGGGAGAGGTGGGGTGAGCCTCTTGGACAAGACCCCCACTCTACTGCGCTCTGGAGACGCTGGTAGAAAGCTAGTTAGACCTCAATGTGATGATGCCAGAGTGAAGTGCTCAGCCTGACATCTGCCTAATCTGCCTTGGCAGAGGCTGTACCACACAGGAGACAGCCCTCCTTCTCCTGCAATACAGCTCCATACTAATAACCAATGCAACTGCAGCCCTTTTCTTTCCCCTCTCCCTGGATTTATCCGTGACTGGCCTTTGTACAGCCTTGCTGTCTTTAAAAATTGTGTGAAAAACCAATGCCTCAACACAAAGAAGTCCAGACAGACCACACTGCTATTCTAAACTGGCTTAAGTTTATATATTCTTTTCCTTTATGTGCTGCAATGCTTTGTGCTTTGAGGCAATTCTCATACAACTGTTTTTTTTATTAAAGCACTTTTAGAGGAAGCTGTCAGGAGCTGCAAAAATTTCCTTCTCCTTTAATCCACTCTAAATCCAGCCCTTAAAACTGTTTTGCTCCCAGAGACCTTGGGCAGTGTTATTTGGATTGAGACTACCTCCCACTGTGGAGACATCCTGCTAGCCCCCTAACATCTGGGATGGCACAGGCTAAGGTAGGCAACACGTGTAAAGGTCCGCCTTCACAAGCCTGTGGGAATAGGTAATTGCTCATAAATTGCTGTTGTACTGCTTTGATTTCCTTGCTGAGGAGCTCTTAGCTGACAAGACTGATACTTGTAGTAAAAAGAAAGTGAGGAAAAATGTTACTTTCTGCAGCGGAATACAATCAACCGGTACTGCAGTTTTACAGGTGGGTAATCAAATCTGCTGGGTTTTCACACACTTTCAGAGGGCACATACTTGACAGATGGTCACTTCAGATCCACCAGGCTTATGCTGGGTGCTGGGTATTCAAAAGTAGATTATAGTGGTTTTTACCTTCCCAGGCTATGAAATAGTCTTAACTATTTTCAGCGTCAAAGCTTGAATGAATTGTGTGATATACGAGAATTGCATACCTCCTGGCTTTGCAGAGTTGAATTTTTATCTTGCTAAGTCATCTGATGTGAAAGAATAGACTGACAACCACACTGAGCCTTCCAAAGAGCTGCAGAGTAGACTCGTTGTATCCCGTATATACACATGATCCCATGCCATATACAGAACTTCTGTATGAGTGCTGTAAGGGTGCAAGCAGGATTTCAGCCCGCATTACTCCCAGGGGGAGATGAGAAGCCTACCTCTTGTCCAGTAAGCAGACTGCACCTTGAGACAGAGCTTCTCAAGAGGGTATGAACTTCCAGCAGAGGAATACTTGGTTTCCAGCATGCAAGTGCTAGCAGTGCACCACCTGCCTCTCTTGAAAGATTTAAGATGCTCAGCATAATTTTTCTTGCCTTTGCCAGCAGGCTGATGGAGTGGTATGGAATGACTGGAATGCCTCCATCTCCATTGCAATTTATGGACAAATAAATTAAGCCTTTAGGGCCCTTTTTCTTTCTGCCAACCTCTGCCAACTTCTCCCATTCATAAGTCAGCTACCTTCTATTTGAAAACTATGTTATTCTGGTATAGGTTCAATGCAGATATAAAGACATCCAAGGAGGCTGTAAATGGCAAATAATAAAGGTATTTAGTACCTAAGTAGCAAAAGGAGCTATTCGACAGCTGTGAAACCTTTCACTATGATCTTGGAAGAATCTCCAAGTATCTCCTGGGATTTGTGCTCCCCTGGTTAGGTGTTAACTGGAGGAAAGCCTGTGCTTGGTCCCACACACTTAGAGGAAGTTGTATTTACTCTTACATTTTTTTTCAATAAACAGACAAAAATAGGTGATGAGGTACAGAGACAAAATAGCTATTTCTTTATGAATAGACTTCAATAAAATACTACTTGTGTAAGTTTACTCCTGTCAGTATTTGAAACATAGGTCTTGGTTGTTACCTAATGCTCTGGAAGTGAAGATGTCTTACAGGCACCAGAGGAGTGCAGAGTTTGCACTGAATGGGAACAGGGTCACAATTCCATGCAAACTCCTGCGCTGCAAAGAATGATGAATCTGATGGCTTCACAGCACAAAAATACAAGGACGATTGAATTTTCCTTCTCCACTTGCTTTTGTAGCACTTCAAAATACTGCCCTGTTCAAGGAAAGGTGCAGCTTTAAAATTTCTTAATGCATTTGAAAGTGATTACCTGAATCCTTCTGAGTCAACTCAGTTGACATGCTATTCTGTAATAAACACTTGAGTCCCTTTGTTCCTTTGGTATAATCTCAGTTTCCTATCATTGTCTTGAATTCTTCATGTGGTTTGTCTCTCACCTTCCCACTCCTGGAAATAGACTGTCAATTAGTCTTGTCTAAAAATGCTTGCTTTATCTTCCCTGCTGGAGCTGTGGATAGAGACTCCTTTCTGCCTTCCTGGATGGGTAGAAGGAGAATTTCCCCACTACTCTCAGTGATAGGACAAGTCCTGTTAGGTGAGTGAATTGGTAGAAGAATGAAAGGATGCTGTCCTGCATGGCTTCTATGCCAGTCTTGTTACTCATGTAGCACAGGCTGCTTGATGGGTACCAGAGCTCTCCCTACTTGTTAGCATAAAAAAATATATTGGGAAGAGAGCAAGTATTGCACCCCAGTTTCCCAACTCTTTTTGCTTCACCTCAAAGGAAAACTTTGCAGTAAGGTTTATGACAACACTCCTATTGACTTCATCTAAGCATGCAGTGGGATAACTATGTCACCAGAGAGACTGGAAACAGAGATTGGCCACGTTGTGGAGCAAAAGCTTTAAAGCACACTCCAAAATTATCACCAAAGCCTGCTGCACAGTACATAGGACAGATTAATGTTCCAATCATGTGACACTTTTTAGGGGGAGCTGAGAACATCACACATCTTAAGATGCTTTGACAAATAGGAACATCTTTCTCTTAGCTGCTACTTGAATAATTTTTGCTAATACTTCATCCCAGCAAGATAAAAGGAGTACTTAAATGTGTATATGAGAGGGATTTACTTTTGTTGACTTAAGATTCAATTTTATTTTCTCTTTGAAGACTTTTAAAGAGCAGCTGTGGAGTGGGTTTTTCTTACTTATTCGTTTAAATTAGGATTTTGAGGACTTCTGTATGTGGAACAGGAGATGGAGCTATTTCCTAGGATGAGACATATTTTGCAGTTTAGTTAAGCACTGGCAATAGTTGCATGTTGTCCTTGGTACAGTTCTTATGTTATCATGATTGCAGTCCTTCTCTAAACCATTATTTTTTAAAGCTCAGTAGCAGCTGCCATCACATCAAGATGACATTTTATTCTCAATCTGGATTTGTGGTTAATGGAATAAATAAACAGCAATACTTTGCTTATGTCAGTGGGGTAAGCAGCTCTCAGAGGTGCCAACTTCTTGCTTTGAGGTGAAAGATTATTTATAAGGCCCCCAGCTGTGTGTTCATTTTAGCTACCAGGCTAAACATGAATTACTCCTGAAATCTTTTTCTGTTTTGTTCCTAGTCTTCTTTTACACAAGATCATATATTTATCCTCAAGTATCTAAATTAAATTTAACTGCTTTTTTGTTTGTTTTCCTAAGGAAATGAGGCTTTCAGAGTCATGTTCCCTTTCTGTGTGTCTGTCAGACTGCTGCAATTAACTTTTGAACCACTGGTCAATTCTAGTAGCATTTGGCAGAGGGGCAGAGGTCTTGAAAACAATTACATTCCTGCAAATGGCACAGAAATTGACAGCTGGGTGATGGAGAGAAACCCTGTTAACATTCTTATGGAGGAGAAAGAGTCAGCATTCATCTGTTAGCAAACATAAGGAAATCCACTCAGAAATACGCATCTCTTGGAATACTCGCTTCCTTGGTTTTGCTGTCCCTGGAATGGTTTTTGTTTGTTTATTTTCACTCATGACATATAAAACCCAAGTGAAGTAAATATATTTTATTTTTATGCAAAGAATTGTAAGGTTGTTTTGGGAGAAAAAGCTGAAACAGAATCAACAGTTAATTTGGGGGTTTGTTGTTTTCATTTGTTTATTTGCTTGGAAGATGTTTCCAAAGAAATAAATCATTCTCTCTACTTCCTGGTTTTGGCAGGAAATGGGAACAGAGTAGCATAAAGAGAAACTGTCATTTCCAGATTGCCTGGAAGCAGAAAAGCCTAAGAAGTAAGAGAATCTGTTAACATACAGCTATACTATGCCATCTCTGTTATTCCTGGGACCAGATGCACAGACCCCAAAATAATTTCTTGGGTTATCTTTCTCCTTTCTTCCAAAGCCCTGTGGGCTTTACCTGCTCTATGAACAAAAGAAGAACAATGTATAGCACAGGTCTATTTTCCTTTTCTCGTCATTGTGCTTTACTGCAGGGTGCTCATTGTTCTTGTCAGACATGGAGATGTCTCTTGGCATTGCTGCTCTCCTTGTAGCTGCCATCCCAAGTCATGCTGCAAATAGCACATTACTGGTGCCTGCCCTGAGCATGATTTGGCTCAGGAGTACAAAGACATGTAGGTTTGTGGAATTTGGGATATGGCCAAACAAAGTGCTCCAGGTAGGCACATTTCTCCCTCTGCTAGGAAAGATCAGCCTTGCTAGGCAAGGAAGGGTCCTGCCTCCTCTCCCTGGGGAGCTGAGCTAGGAGATAAGAAAGGAGGTATTAGTTTACTTCGTGTGCTTGTGTGACAGAATAGAAAGAAGAAAATGCCAAGCAGTTCAATGAATTTGTTTTCCATTGTGAAATAGGGGTTGCTCTTTTTTGCGATTTCATGTGGTCACCTCACATAAGAAGTTAGGAAGTGTTCTGTTTCTTTGGATGTGTCTTTCCTCCTTGCCTGTCAATGCAGAGGCATGCCCTAGTCTTTGATATTTCCCACAGGCTGCCTCACCCACCATTTTGTCTGTTCAGCACCATTCTCAAATCTATTTTCTGCCGTTAATTGATTCTGGCTACAGTACTCCAAACACTTGACAAATGCAACAAGAGTAGTTCACATCTCATCTAACTGAATAAGAAGCAGTGTTTTCATATCCTATAAGCTTCAGTGTCATTAAACTAAAGACCAGTCTACAAACATTACTGGAGGCCTTCTTATTCAATTTGTGGTGGGGAAAAAGGAGATATTTTTGTACGGAGTTTGGCACTATTCAGGCTTTGCCTGCATAATATAACTACACCTCTGTTTGTTTATCCTGAGCCCAAATAACTACCTTTTCAAGTGTCTGGTTCATATCCATTCAAAAAGAATTTAACCAAAAATGTGTATGTATAAAGAGCAGCTAAAGGGAAGGGATAGTTCATGAAAACATTTTAAGGTTGTATTTTCTCACAGATCAGTTAAATGTAGTGTATGAAATCTATGCAATTATGGATCTTGTATTTACCACGAATTTGTTGTTGTTTTGTTGGGATTTTTATGCGTTGAGTTAATGAGGCATTAACTTGGGAAGCAGTCCTCAATATGTGGGTAGTTTTAAAAGAAGCCACCTGAAATAGCTTTGAGTAGCAGAGCATGCACAGTTTCAGCATTATTCATTAGAGTTAGTTCAGTTAACTGTAAAAAATATTTGAGGAGATGATGAATACATGTTTTCTTGCAAACTCAGTGGGTATTACACAATAAGAGCAAACAGCAAAGAGAATACAAGACTTACTTTTCTCCCCGAAAGGTATTTTCAGTCCTTGCTTGCACCAGTAAAGATGCTGACAAATGAACTTCGATTTTGGAAATACTCGCCAGGTATTTTGATATATTCTGGCACACTCTCACAAGTGGTATCATAGAGTAAGAAATAGTGTTTACTTTCAGGATATTTTGAGGTCACCTGTTCCTACTTCCCTGCTGTAGGGGAAAAAGAGTATCTCAGCTAGCCAAAACAGCCATGATCTCGTTGATCATCCACATTACCAACAATGAAGGTCTCCAGCTTGTCTGGTTCATGAATGCAAGAAAATGTCTGATTGAGAGCAGATCTCTTGCTGCTGTTATTAAACTGGGTAAGAGCAGATATACATTAGAACAGTCTGAACTCCTGCAATGGGCACAGGAGGGAAGGAGACGGCAGGTGTTCACATGTGTTGTGGAAGCATATTGTATTGTTGCTGGGGAAGGAAGTCATGAAAGCTGGAAGATGTGGAAACTGTCAAATTTGGGCTGTACTGCCTTAATCCTTTTTTTTTTTTTTCCTTTCTTTTCCTTTAACTGGTCCTCTTTTCGTCAAAGATTTTTGTTTTAGCAAATCCTTCATTTCTCAAGACAGCTGAACTATATAACACAAGGACTGATGACAGACAGAGATCTACTTATGCTGAGGAAGCATAAATAAGCCTAAAATAAGAAAGATCACACAGCTCTCCAAGAGGCTGACCGTCTTCCCTGAAGGAAAATTTTTCCCCTGAATCTTAGAGTTGTCAGGTTAAAGCACAGAAGCTTAATGTTTTATTAGAGTTATGGTCTTAATGTGGACACAAGAATATGAGTGCAATGATGCAGGTTTTCTTGCCTCATACTCTCGGCGTAGTTTCCCACAAAATCTTGGTTCTGGTATGTTTTCTTCCTTTAAAGCAGAATAACTTTTCTTCCACTATGATGGTAAATCTGCCTCATTTACAAACATGTAGCCTTTGATCAATGCCATTACTACAGCTCAAAATTAAAATAGGTTGGAGCAATTTCTGAAATCAAACTGATATTTTAAGTCTTGAACTCAAATGGGACAAAATATGAAAACCTCAGAGCTATGCTGTAGCTGTGCTCAAAACCTGTGATGTTGCCTTCCTGACT
Organism: Callaeas wilsoni; assembly: GCA_013398955.1. Classification (NCBI taxonomy): domain Eukaryota; kingdom Metazoa; phylum Chordata; class Aves; order Passeriformes; family Callaeidae; genus Callaeas; species Callaeas wilsoni. Next base: position 334,707 of record VWPU01018057.1, read on the forward strand.
GAAATGTTCAATTGGCCTGGCTGCTGGGAGACACCACCATCTTTCAAGCGTCAATGTACTTAGCTCTAGCATACAGCAAATTTAATTTTCTTACCTTATCATCAACATAGTCAGCAAGTCCCCTGCCATTAAATATTTTCACCAAGTGAAAGCATTGGCACACAGTGATCAAATTACTTCTCAGTCTTCACTTTGATAGGCGGAATAGATTAAACTTCTTAATCTGCAAAACAGCACTTCTGCAGTCCTCTTTTGCTGTCTTTCGTATTTCCACAGTTTTCTCCAGTGTGGAAACCAAACCAAATAATCTATTACTGTGTACTTAATTCAGACCACTTCTTTTACTGGAAGCGTGAGATAAAGATATCAGTAGATGTTATTGGTTTTCAGTTTTCATTTTTGAGTCACATTATTTGGGATAAATGTACAGTTTAAAAACAAAGCTATGTGAAAATAAAATTCACTGGATGAATGTGTTCCTTTAAGACAGGTCAGTGCAAAGATAGTGCAAAGGAGGAGGAAGGACAAATGCAACCAGCATGTTTAAATGCAAATTTCATTTTTAATAACAAAACTGGTGGCTATAGAAATTTCAAGTATTTTCGCTAGTGGCTCCTGAGAACGCCATTAGTGCTGCGTGGTGTTTATCACTGGTTCTGTATTCAAATAATCAATAATAGGCAATGTTATTTTGTGGATTCTGATTCTTAAAACAGTTGTGTTACTTAATACTTATTTTGAAAAGTTTTACTGTGAGTCGATGTTTCTTTCCTCGAAGGGAGGTCAACAGATGTTTCAGTGCCTGCTTCCAATAATTTATATGGTTTATTATAAGGGTTTTGTTACTTAATTGTATTTTCTCGACAGGTTAGTAAAGTTAGTATTTAGTTTTTCCAAACAGTGTATAAGATTGACCTAATATCTACTTTCATGTCTTCTGATACAGTATTTCAGGTTATTTTTCTTGAAGTGTTACATTGAAGGAAGAGGCTACTACTTGTTTCCAATTAATACCTCCGTATTAAAATATGGCATACATCTTTCAAGTCTCTGACACTTGAATCAAACTACTTCCTCAGCACACTTCTGTGCTACTTCCACCTACTCACAAATTAAATTAATCTGTGCTTCCTCTTGTTGCTAATTAAACTCCCCCTCTTTTTCAGAGGAACTGTCTTTTATGCTTATCATCATGTCTGGGTTTCTACCTTCCAAGTTTTCTATAACATCTGTTTTATAATTACTGTCTCATTTGATAGTAAAATAGCTGCTAGTATAGGTAGCACTATTCCCTGGCTGATAGTTATCTTCATGGCTTCTCCTGCTCCCTGTCACAGCCACAAGTATCTCATTAGTTTGTGGTTTCCTCACTTCCCTCTCTCCTGCCACCCCCCCAGCTCTACAGGAACTGTCAGTCACACAGCAAATGAATGCTGCAGGAAATCCACAGTGCCTTCTCATATAATCCAGCACTATAATTTCCTCATCTACATCTAGTACTGTTAAAAAACCAACAGACATTATGTAGTGTTCTCAAGCCTGCTTTATTCTTGTGACTAGCCTGAGAGGGCTTTTCATTGAAGGACCATTCATTCCACAGCCTGGTGCTGTGATTTCATCTGAGTGACTTTGACAGGGATAGGCTTTGTGGCTCTGAAACTTAATGAAAGTTAGAAGTCCACAAAAAATGGCTCTGGAGGCGGGGGGGATATATCTGAGTAATGAGAGTCTTTTAAGGTTCTCTGTTGAGCAAAAAATTAACCCACTCAATATTTGAAAGATTTCTTCAGATACTGATGCCGCCAGAAATGTTACTAGGGTTTCTTTATATAGGACATCAACGTGCCAAAGACAGGTAACAGTAATCAGCCTTGAATTCAGAGTCTTCACTTCCAGTGTGGATGCTGGTGTGTAACCATTCTGCCCTTTTTTAGCAGGGCGGCTTTTAAATGTTGCAACATAGCTGTCCTTTATGTATGTGAGTTTGTTTTCCTCTGACACTATGGAAAATCAGTTTAGTTGATATAAAACAGGAGACAATGCGTTTGTGACCTGTGAGTGCATTTAAATTATTTGTCTTCATTAGTGCAATGCACTATAATTATCTTTTTCTCATTGCCAGCATTTGATTAACAGTATTTCAAGTTTCAATTTCCTTGCCATCTCCTCCAAAACCCTCAGAGTTGATTCTCTGATGTCTAATAAGTGTGTGTGTAGGCAGGGGTATATGTGGAGGTCTTTCCCACTGTGGATGAATCAGTAGGATCTCTGACTTGCTAAAGACCACCTGTTTTCATTAAATAAAATTTTCATTCCATTAAAACAAGTAGGAGTTTCTCTCTAGGACTTCTACAGAGCATTCATACTCCAGAGCTAGCCGAAACTGACATGCTAAACCATGTTTTCCACCCTTTTCTTTCTTAATATTTGTTCTCTTGCTCTTAAAAGATGGTGGTAATGAAAGCAGACTGGCGTTTTCAGAGGGAGAGCCCCATTGATGCGCAGGAGAGGAAAGAGCTGCATATGAAAATTAGTCTTCATATTCGGATTAGTTGTCTTTCCTCTTTCCCGCGCAAGTGAGAGTTTTAGGGATTAATAGCCACAGTAAGTACCTGGGACACAAAACACTTCAATGTTAGCTTGAAAAATAGCAATGTGCAGTGCATTGGTAGGTGAGGGAAGAGACTCCTACCTTGGTCTCTGCCCAGTTCTCCCATGAAGTGCCAGAGATGCAGTTCACTTCATGCTCTTCTTGCTGTACCTGCAGACACAGGGTAAAGGGGAACACTATATGATTTGTCCTGAAAAAGGACAAGTTAGCAACAGTTTCAGATTGTAAAATGTTATGTTTCCTCATTTCCTTAGAAATTACCTACTGCTATTAAAAACCTATCTCTAATTACATGGGAAGAAACAAGTCCTAACTGCATTGGGAGTGAATGCAACAGTACATCTTAAAGAGCTTGTACTGCCACCAGACATTTTTCTATCACATTTATTCGAACAAGAATTATCTAAATAGCAGATTGGCTACCTCAGTAAGTTGCTAATTAGTTCGTATTTATTTTAAAAGGGTGTATTAGTGTTGCTTTCTGTGTTTTCCCATGTTTTTAAGGCTTGAATGAAAATTTTAAGGCTTTCTCTATAGAAAGATCTTTGATTGGGTTACACTATGCCAATTAGTGGAGATTTGAAAATAAGTTCTTTGCATTGCTGCTCTCCTCACTATTGAAGGATGCAATGACAATCACACATTTGCATCATATAGGTACCATGTAGCAGATTATATACCGGGGTTTTGAACAGCAGCTTGTTTCCTTTTTGTGATTCTTGATACGCTTTGTATAAGATTAAATCTATTTCCTTGGTCAGCTCCTTTATAGATATAGAGAATGTTTCCACCTGAGAAGTAAACCTTGTGGAGAAACAGCTGGTTTCCCTCAGAGCTTTTCATGAAACAAACCTGATGCCCACCCTGTCTACAAGGCTAGTGGTGCTCCGGGAACCAGCATACTTCAGGTCTTGCCAAGGATGCATAAGGGTGAGGATCTGACTGTGATTATGATGTCAAGCAAAAATAATGCATCAAAAGAGCCCCCAATTTGTGTAGTGGAATTGCTTGTGTGTGGACAAGTGTCATACAGAAAAGTGTTCATTGTCTACCATCACCTCGAGTAAGGCAAAATGGAGTTCCAGAGGTTGTTCAGAGGTTTGATTTCTCCCTACCCCCTCCCAACATGGCAAATCTACCAGGGATCATTGGTATAGCTGTGGCATTGGTGTAGCCCAGATGCCAGTGGTAGTCCTTGAAAACACAACTTTTAGTTGGATGGTAACCTATGGTGTTAAGGGAGATGCTGGAGCTATTGCACAGAAATTAAAATATTTATGTCTACATACACACACACAAGTATTATTGTTGGGACTGTATTGAGATCATCTAAGGGTAATTGTTATTACCATTGCTCTTTCAACTGAATTTATTTTGTGCTAGTATTGGTCAGTCTTGTGACATTTATGGTAGAAAAAAAATAATGGGGAACTGTGATATCGCATGTTATAGCTCGTGTTTTGCTTTGGGGAGCTTTTTCCCCTTTTAAAAATAGTGCTGCTCCTCAGAGTATCTTGGATGGGCTTTTTGAGGAGAAAATGTTCCTTGTGTTATTTCTTTTGTGTCTCTTTCCCTTCAGTAGCACTCCAATAAAAGCCAGAGGCAGGACTGCGGAAAAAATAGCTGCTACTGAAAAAAACCAGTGTGATTAGTGTGCTGGATGCTTTCCTGTTAGCGTGGAGTGAGAAACAAACTTGTTAGCAGAGCTCAGGCTGTCAGGCCAACCACTTGCTATCTATCCCGGGTATTCATGGGCAGAAGACATGGATGCATGCTGCCTTCCAAAAAACAAGCAAACATCATCTTCTGTTTAGAACTTCCAGGTTATAAATCTTCACTAAAACAAGAAAGTTTGTCACTAAAACTAAGTAGTTCACATTATTCAACTGAGATAGTAAAATTTGTAATAACTAATAGTGAAATACTGTCTGTGTCAAAATCAACAAAGTAAGCAAATTAGTTTCAGTTTCACCATGCTAATATGGCAGAATAATCAATCCTTGTTTACCGTTGTGTATAAATCTCACTAGGAAACCTTATTACAGTCAGTCAATCCTCTAATTGGAATCTGGAAAAGTATCTTCTTCCGTCTTCAGAGGAGCTGTCATGATCTTGTCAGGATCAGATATCTCAAATTATGTTACAGTCTTACAAAAAAAAATCCAATTTAAGATAACTATAAAAACACCTAAAAAATATGCTGGCATTAAAAAAAACCTGGTCTGATGTTCAACTCTAAACTAGAAAAACTATCAGATTGTGATACACTTTAGCTATACTGTGTACTAAAGACAAAGTTCTTACTGATTTTGGCAAGGAAGGAAATTAAGAATAGTATATTTTTGGACGTCAAGACAGACAGCTTTAGATCTTGACAGAGAATATTTCTCTATTAAACATGGAAAGATGAAACCAGTAAACACTAAAAAATGTACAATTTTGTAGTTTGCATGTTCCCTAAGTATTTCCCTCATAGCAATCCATTTGTTTGCAATTGTAAAATATGTTGTTGTTTCCTTTTGACTTTATAAAAAATAATATCAAGAGATTTAGTGTCTTCTTATGTCTTCTATTCAAGACAAACAAGGAGTTTTACTTTTCCTTCTCAGACTGTCCTTTTAACACAGGAATTTAAAATAGGATCTTGCATTGCTTAAGTAGCTGTGAATTAGATCCAAGTTAGCTGAGCAAAGATGGTAAGCACCTGGCAAATGTGTTGAGAGCCAATTGGTCATGCATTGAACATGTACTGACAATTTATACTGTACTATGGATTTCTTCAGTAGATTTCATGACAGGTAAAGTTCTGCCCTTTCTCAAAAGCTACTAGAGCTTGTTGTACCTACCTTTTATGCAGACAAGAGCTGACAGTGTTATTGGTGGTTTAGCAGAGGGCTATACTCAAGACAATTTTAATGAGGCCTGGCATCTACAAATTAATTGAGACATTTGAGTCAACATGTATTTATCCATTTCCTCTGTGAGCAGAGCGGTGATTTGTAATTTTGAAAATCACATGTAAAATATGGAAGAGAAGAATTCTATTTTGAGAGCATTTTACACATACTTGCTCACAAATGTACTCTTGGAGGAGTTCTGGGCTGCTGACTTGCAGCAGCAAGCAGAATGAAAAAAACACTTCTTCCTGTTTCCTCCAAAATACCATGTGTGAGAAATCAGAGCGGGGGGAAAATAGCTGCAACAAAATGTTACAATATTTTTGTGAGACATATTGCGTTTGTACTGCGTGTATTCTCTAATTTTAAAACTATGAAAAGCGCCTATGTGACAACATTTTCTGCTTAACATAAAGAATTTGGTAAAAACTAGGTATTTTCTTTCTTGTATCTTACAGCTGGAGTCACAAAAATATCAGATACTTGGATATAAGTATAGGGGTGCTTAGATATAAGTCATAGGGATGGAACACACGGTCCTTAATTTATAATTTCCTAGAAAGACTGGAATTTATTTAACTTTCAATTTTAAAAGGAACTTCAAAAGTTCCCCTGTGAAACTAAGTTACTTGAAATAATCCTGAGGAATTTTTACACTTTGATCAGCTGGAATGAATTGTTATTTGGATTTTGATTTTTCGTCATATTGCATTACAGGAATATGCTGTCAGGATAACTTTTCCAGAAAATTTTAATTTACTAATAATTTTTGAGGTTGTGCTTAGAATAGAGGACTCTTGATAAGAAATTTTTTATAATAGCTAACCTTATTTTATTCCCTCTCTCTTTTGATTCAAAGTTCATGTCGCTTCCAGTGCAACCCTGATGCTCTGCCCTGTGAAAGGAGTTTGTGGAGTGAACTCAGATATAATGTGTGATGTGCACCAAGAGGAGCAGACCATCCATGGCTGGAATCAGTGCTGGCACTTGGGTAGGTTTAACATGCACCTTTTTACCTTCCTCTGCACCTGTGTTACTTTCTGATGTGACTGATCAGCCTTGGAAAGCGATAGATAAATTGGGAAGTCAGCAGGTGAGGGAGGAGGAGGACAGTCCCTGAGCTGGCATAAACCTGCATTTACTCATTCATCATAATTCATTGACTTCACAACCATGACATCAATTTATCTAGCTGAGCACCTAAGCCTTTCTTAAAAAGATTACAGTGACTTTCGCAAAGCTGTGATGATTTATTCCTATTGTAAATCTGCCCTCTGCAACAATGCATGCCTGATCTTACCGTAATATGCACACAGAAACTTTTTTGAAAAGGAGAGAGGGTTGCTGCTGTACACTGGATGTGTAGTGACTGCAGAGAGGACAGAAATAGCATATAAGCCACAATCAGAATCTCAGTGTGTAACCCCCTCTCTATCTGTAAACGCATTTTTGTCAACTACAGCTCTAACAGTACAACTCTGTGTCAACTCAGCCCTCCTTTAAAAAAACCGTCATGTTTTCCCCTTTCCTCTCAATCAGTGCTAGCTGTGGATGATTAGAATAATCATGATTATAACTGATTGTATTGATGCAGGGTGAAAAACAGTACTGAAGGTGTTGAGATGTGATTGTGTGACTGGATTTTTATGGTTGCAGAGGACCGACCAGATCTCATCCAGACCTGGTTTATTCAAAACAGCTGTACCTTTCCTCTCTGCTCCCCTGCATCACTAATGAGGTCTGAGTATGCCTGCTCTTGAATTGCTAGTTGCACTGGTGTGGACTGGGATCACGCAGCCATTAAGTGGCAGCATTATTTATCCATCACCAACGTTCAGGCCTTGAGCATGCAGAGCTTGGTCTACTGTCACCTGATGGATTGCACCTTTCTCAGCAGGGAAAAGGGATTATAGCAGCAGAGTTAGCAGGGCTCAGCAATAGAGCTTTAAACTAGATGATAAGGTGTAAAGGGGCAAAGTGTCAATGCAGAAGGCAGGTTTGGCTGAACAGATCTTCTTTTGGAGATAAGGCAAGAAGAGGAAGGTATATGCCCACTGGCAGCAAGGGCAGGTGACACGAGAGGAATACAGAGATGCTGCTTTGCTGCTCTAGGCAGAAAATTCATATGGACAAAGGTCAATTGGAGCTGAAGCTGATCAGACCTGTGGGCGACAATAAAGAGTTTTTTCAAATGCATTAATGGCAAAAGGCAGTGTAAAGATCACATCAGCCCACTACAGAATGAGGGTGGTCACCTCACAGACAGGGATATGACAAGGCAGATGTGTTTAATATTTTCTTTGCATCTGTCTTCCGTACTGGTGACAGATCAAGGGTAAGTCAATGCCCTGAGCTGTAGGACCATGATGGCAAAAAAGGTTCAGGTTGACCCTGAACCTGCAGAACCTTGTGCAGTACCTTTTAGGGAACATCTCAATCCCTAAAAGTCCATGAGGCCTGGTGACATTCATCTGAGAATACTCAAACAGCTGGCTGATGTCATTGTGGCTACTCTGTCAAAGATTTTTGAGCACCCTTAGCCATCTTGAGTTGACTGTGAGCAGGCTAACATTGTCCTGATTTTCAAGAAGGGCAAAAAGGATGACCCTGGTAACCACAGGCCTGTCAGTTTCACTTCAGTGACTGGAAAAATCATGGAGAAAATCATCCTGGGTGGTATTGAAAAAACACCTGAAGGACAGCACAGTCATTGGTCCCAGCCAGCACAGCTTCATAAGGGGAAAGTCCTGCTTGTCAAATTTAATTTCCTTTTATGACGAGGTAACACACCTAGTTGATTAAGGGAACCTAGTTGATGTAATCTTTTTGGATTTCAGTAAAGCTCTTGGTAATGTCTCTCAGAGTAACCTTCTGGACAAAACGTCCAGCACACAGCTGGATAAACACACCATGGTTAAGCAACTGGCTCACAGGTTTGTCACAAAGAGTAAATGTAAGTTACATCAGACTGGTGGCCAGTCACCAGTGGGGTTCTGCAATGACCAGTGACAGAACCCACGGGAATGTTGTGTCAGAGGAGATTTAGGTTGGATATTACAGAAAAGATTCTTCAACCAGAGGGTGTTTGGGCACTGGAACTGCCTCCCCAGGGAAGTGGTCACAGTACCAAGCCTGACAGAGTTCAAGAAGTGTTTGGACAATGCTCTCAAGCATGTGCTGTGATTCTTGGGGTGTCTTGCACAGGGCCAAGAGTTGGACTCGATGATACTGGTGGGTCCCTTCCAGCTCAGGATGTTCTATGATTTCAGTTCTCTCTAGAGTCAGAGTTGTTACCAGCCTAGGCCAAACTCTTCAAAAATTCTGTACATAGTAACTAGGTATAAAGCTTCCTCTCATGAACTACTGAAAGCAGACCTTGACCTTGGACAGTTCTGCTGTGCCCTTGGCTAAAATGTGGCCTTAAAGGAGGAACATTTAACATGGGAGCCAAGTGTAAGTGCTACAGAGCTTTCTACCTCCATATTATTCTATTATGTTGCAATTTGGAGAAGTGAAAAGAAATCATGTGATGATCCAATTATCAATCCCTTTCAGAAAGCTGCTGAATGTGTTTGATGCTCCTTGATTGTTTAGACAGATAATATAGCTTTGTGGTCATGATTTTCCCCCCTCTATATTAAGTAAGGATGCTGACCACATGACGTGTATTGCTTTATGTCAGAATTGTTTTTTCTCTTCTAATATTTTTTCCCACAGTAATTTGTAAGCATTTGTCTGGAAATACAGCATGGCAGTGCTATATTGTCTCATCTGTCTTCAACTGTTTGTTCAAGAGCAAGCAATATTCATTATTTTTCAGAATGTTTGTAAATTCTAATTGTATTCCTTCAAGTCTGAACATCCCCTAAACCTTCCTTTGTACCTTAGACGTTAACTGGAATGCCTCTTATTCAATGGTGGAAGAACCAATATAAATTATGATGACCAATAGATTGAATATTACTTAGTTTAGTTGTCAGAATAAACTTCAGCTTGACATAGTCTGTATAACCATATCACATTTATCTTCTTTGGGAGGGAGTGTTTGCCTTAAGTTAGAAGTATGTAGTTGGGCACAAGATGTACATAAAATCTGAACACACTGAAGAAGGCTTTTCTGTGGCTTTGACATTCAGCTGAAATTCTCCATCAGAAGAGAGAAACGCTTGGTTGAATTTGTATTGAGTGTTTGACTGCTCAGATGTAGAAATGACGCCCTAATTCTCATGAGCGAGCAGGCAGAGCTGTTTCACCTAGGTCCCTCAAGTATGCATATAGACTAACAGAGGTGTGTGCTCTTCAGATTACTCCCTTTCTTGTGGTGAGAGAAGGGACAAGAAGTCTGGAAAAATGTTTTAAAGAATTGAAGGTTGAAATATGAATTGAACTCATCACTTTCCTCAAGATCCTAGTTACGCTGCTCTACCAGGGTTTGTATTTTATGGCACTCCACTGCAACCCCTGATGGATTTAGAGAAACACATGCAGTATCTGTGGAGTCAGGCAAGATTTTCTTATGAAAACAGCCTGAGCAAGAAATACTTATGTTGGATGCAGCTTTAGTAGGGAGAAATGGATCCATTTTGTCAAGGAGGGAATTGACTTGTCATTATTCAAAAATAACTCAAAATGAGCTGCTGTAGGAGTAGACCCCCTCCATACTGAGGTGGCTAAGCATTTCTCAGGACCAGGGTTGCAGTCATCAGTTTTTTCAGCTTTCAGCGATAATTTCCTCTATTGAAAGCTAGATGACAACCATCACTTTCAAAAAAGCCTAGACATATTTTTTTTCCATAATAGTTGTATTCTCTTTCAGAGTGAAACATAATCAACATACATTTACATATTTCTTGTAATCAGGACAAGTGGAGGTGCATGATAAAAGAGGGGTATTATGGTCAGAGTGCACAACTTCATATTGGTATAATGCAACTAATTACAAAAACCATTGACAAAAACTGTCAAAAAGTTTAACTGATGCATCCTTTTTTATTCCTTTTTACTTGAATCTCTAAGTGTACTCTTTCATAGCACAGTCCTTCTAGAGACTTTGGAAAAATAGCATATTCTTCCTGGAAAAACAGGCTCACACAATGCATTGTCAGATCTGCCAGCTTTAGCAATGAAAATAAAGCTTACTGATTTTCACTGTGTTCAGCTATAGGGAACAGTGTAGATGAGACTTAGCTGAATGCCTCTTCATGTCATGAATTATCATCTAAGTACTTAATAAATTTCAATTAATGACTAATATTTTCAAATCCTTTTGAAGAAAATGTGCTAGGACAGATGCTGTCCAGGATGGAATTAGAATACAACAAGACTGCACAGTTGTAACTGACTTAATTTATCTTCTATGAACTACTCTACTACTGAGAATTATGAAAGGGAAAGAACACATGTGGTTTTCTCAAAGAGGCTTCAAAAATTGCCACATAAATAATCCAGGTGTCTAATTCCTGACAGTTCTCAAATTGATGAACAGAACTATTGGTTTCATAGGCTTGAGATAAACACAAGGTTTCTAGTCATGAAAACTCTTGCAACACTTGATGCTTGCCCATGCAAAGGTGTTTTATTTAACTATAAAAATATACTGAGCCAGAGGAACCTATGATTTTTTTCCTTCCAACAGCTACACTTTCTGTGCATTAAAAGTGCATTATCCAAGGAGCAAGTAGATCAACATTTTTAACACGTTCTTTTTTAATATATCTATATATAAGTAAGTATACAAGAATCTGTATTTTATACATATATCCTTAATATATAAAATATATGCGTTTTATAAATATGTAAGTTTTTACAGAAAATATATAGACAGCTATATCTCAGAAAATAAAAACAGTCAGCACAGTTTACAAAATCTCATTAGATTTGAGCAGCCTGTCCTAAAGTCCATATCATGCATCTTGATATCTGGTCTTGGTGATGCAGGGGTAGATTTATTCAGTGGAGTAATAAATTAACTGCCACCATTATTTTAAATTTTTTTTAAAGTACACAACTCTGCCTTTTCTTTTGCTGCCACAGAAGCAATTCTCCATGTCCTCAGCTCCTCAGTGTCTGTGAGCAAGAGTCAGCTCCAGCACCTGCTCCTTCCTGTACAGATGATGTGGCTAGGGCTTGTTTCATGGGTAGGAGCCTGCCAGGGCCCTGCACGCTCATTTTGTGGATACACGTCAGCAGTCTGAATCTGCTCTCCTAGTCCCCACACAGGAACAGCTCAGCTTGTTACCATTTCTAGCACATCTTCATCTGTTGCTTGGTTTACGGCAGCTATAAAGCAGCAATTTCCTTCTATTTCTATGGAAGGCAAAAAAAGGAGGCATCATTATAGCTTTAAAAGTCACCAGAAGTTGTTCACATCAGCATTGTGCTGTGTTTTTCCATTCCCCATTTATCTGTTCGTCAAAGCAGAATGCTTTCCCGTGTAGGAAGAGTTTGTTTTCCAGTAACTTCCAGCACTGATTTCTAGTAATTACAAGTAAAGAACTCTAATGAATTCTCTCATGAACAGTGAAATTATGGAAGTAGGATTGTACAGACTATGTCCCAAAGCTCGTTGACTTGAGCCGTCAACTGAGAAGTTAGAAACTCAGACTGAAGTTTTTCTCATGGTTAAAATACATGAGTGTGCCCTAAGGATTCTCTACTGCCTAATGAGGTGTACGCCCTCACACTCCAATAATTTCCTTGATTGCAGCACTAAAATAACCCCTTTTAAATCTGCCTAATGAGAGAATTCAATATGGTTGAGTTATCCTACTTGCTGAAATTTTCTTGCATTTTGGCAGCAAGTTGATAAAGAAGAGACAGGTGATAGGAAAAACAAAACCCAAGTTTCATCAAGTCTTTTTTTGAATGAGTGCTTTTCTTATCCAGGAGTTAGCAGCTTTCACTGGTGCTTGCTGTGCTTCGTGTCCCAGGATGGGTAATGCGGTTTGGAAGCAGTGAGGGTAATTTAGAATAATTACCACCAGTGGCAATGCCTGTAACAAAGCCCTTTATTACATAAGAATGATGGAAGTGTCCTTTAAAGAAGGCTTTAAAAACTGAAACTAGTACAAAGATCAGAACTGGCCAAAATTAATCCACCCAATTATCACATGATTGGAAAGCATGGTCCCAATGAATCCAAAATATTTCATTGTGAGGGGTGGAGTGATCCTGAAAGAAATCTGAGTCTCCTAGCACAGGAAAAAAAAATGGTTTCTTTGTATTTTCTGGTATGGTTTGGTTTAAATAGGGCATTTCAATTGTTTCTTGCACAAAATTGTCAGTTAAACAAATCTTTTCCTTCATCACAGTTCAGTGTCACTGAATCAGCTTTTTCCAGTGAAAAAGTAATTTATTAGAAAATGCCCAGTTTTGATCTTTATGATACTTTCCATCAGGCTAAGATGAGGTTTGTTTTGAGAAGGACGGTCCAAGATTCTTTCCATAGACCCTTCTTGTCTTGGGTTGGCAATGTTGGTGTGAAGGAATAAGTCAGTTAATAGCCTTAAACACATTGAGGGTAGAGATTTAAAAAATGCTTTCATATCCTTATTCTCTCCCCCTCTGATTCCTGTTGCTTCAGAGGGGAAAGGTATGCTTTTTCTTCATACTCAGAGGTCTGTCTCACATAATTGTTATGAAATATAACTCTGCCTGCTTTGGTTTTAATTTGGTTTTGGGTTGTTTGGTTTTTGGTTTTTTTTTTTAATTTTTTCTTTGTTGCTTTGTTTGGCTTTTTTTTACCCACTTATTAGTTAGTCTCCCTTATGAGAAGTATGTGCACTCAGAACTGTGGGTTGAGGAATTGTTTTCATTCCTACCTACCATTAGTGGAGTTTTTTTTTTTTTTTTTGAAAATAAAATCAAATGTTAAATTAAGAGTAAAAGGTAGGAAGCATTTAAAATAGTTCATAACACTAATTGCCATCTGTGGTTCCATTAATGCTTTGTTAGGAAGGAAAATAAATCCAGAAAACACTGACCAACAGGGAACAGCAGGTACTTATTAGAAGTGTTAAACTGAACATTAATAATACTGTTGTGTGCTCAGAAACCATGGCAACAGTAGGGAGTGGCAATAAAAATAATTTTCTAATGTCTAAGTACATTATTTAAAAACTATACTCACCTCTACTCTTGATCCTAATGGCAGATAACTCCCCTAAAAAAATGCTTATAGTTTATGGATGTGAAAGAGGAAAATGTCACTGAATAACTGGTTTGAAAAGAAAAAAAGAAGTGTGATGCCAGGGTGAGGCATTTAATTTCTTTTCCTGAAACTTTCTAAGCTGAAGATAAAAAATATTTGGAAATTTTTGGTCATAATGAAGGTACAAAAGTGCCAGTGAGAGGATTGCAGTAGTCATGAAAATCTACTAATAGCAAATATCAGGAGCTGTTTGTCTGAGAAAAGCAGCCTTCTCTGGAAATTATGTTTAGGAACAAGTTGTATAAATATCTGTCAGGAATAAAATACAATTTATACTGGTTTAGGATGAAGGAATAAACTAGCTGATCTGTTGAGTCCAGCAGCAGTTTTTAGGTATGTTGAACCACGGAGGAAGAGCTACTAAGGATGCACCCGTGCTGTGACTTTTGTGTGTTAGCACTTGGTATGGGGGACAGTTCTTGATCTTGCAGGATGTCAGCTGAATACAGACAAGTAGCCAGTGAAGAGTCAAACTACAATTGCTACTTATTATTTGTGCTTCTGGCTTGAATAACTCTTTAGTTACTGGGCTGTGCATAGATAGAAACCTCACACGGAATATTTAACACTTTAAATGAGATTTTCCTTCTCAGATCATCTAACAGCTCTGGGAAGGGGTAGTTGTCCATTCCTAGCTTGGCCAGGTGCATACCTTGTAAATCACAGAAAAACACAAGGGACAATGAAACACTAGGCTTCCTCTCTTCCGCCGTGCAATGACCACCAATTCCTGGACAGACACTGTGTGGACACGGAGAACAATGTGGTGTAAGCCATTTATACTGTGGGCAGAGGGTACTTCCTGCAGGGAGGAGGATGTGAGGACTTGATGGCTGACTCAGTAAATGTGAAGGCAGTAAAATCCGCCCGAATTTCCTACGTGGACGCTGGTGAATACGCGAATGTGCTACTGTCATCGAGAAATTAATTCCAACGGTTACCAATGGAATTTGATCAAAGGTCTGAAAATTAAATACTTTTCCCACTGGGCAGCAACCAGTTCAGCTTCAAAGTGCTGATATTGGCTAGAAAGGGACCCTCTCTACTGAGGAGGAAGCAGTGATTTCCTTGCTTCCCCAATCTGAGTAAAGCATCTTAAAAAGGCATGCCAATAGCTGCAATCTGCATGCAATTCACAGGCGCAAAATTTCTTCAGTGTGTCTGTCTCAAGTAGCCACCAAGGGAACAGAGTTGTACCAAATTTAGGTCTGTGTAGTATATAGTGAAGGGAGAAATAAGCATCTTTTCATTTTATAGACAGCTGATATATGGGAAGAGAAACAAGAAAATGGAAAAGTGTTTGCTTAAAAAGAGGGGGTATCTTGGTGGTCATGTAAGCTGCCATATGGAGAGAGAGGGTTGGCTATGGAGGCACACTCTTCTCATTTCTTCATGGCATAGGCCAGGAGGATAGTTACTAGGCAAAGCCATGGACAGCATTTATTGAAAACATAATCTAGACCTCTGCCGCTGTCAGTGGAGCTCAGCAGTAAACATATAAACACTTGTGAGGTGAAAATCGCCTGAATACCAAATGTGACCACAGTGTTTGACTCCAGTGGCATGAGTATTTAACCGCTTTATTTTTTCTAACGCTCATTGTTATAACTGATCACACATGACAGAAGCCTTAAATAAAATATTAATTTATAAATCTAAACATCTGTTTGTTTTGTTCATGTAGTAAGACCACAAATTGCAGAAATGGAAGCGTGCAGGAAGTGTAAAAATCTAACCAGCCTCTGCAGAATGCAGTCACTCATTTTCTACTACATAGTGTTTTCTCTCCTAGAGCATTTCTATCTCAACTTTTGCTAAATATTCTCTCTTGGGCTTTTATTCTGGTCATGAATCTCAGAAAAAGTTATCAATACTATAGATAAACTAAACAGATATTGTAAATAAACTGAAAGTCAGGTTGCATTTTGTTTGGTTTTGATTGCCCAGTTGAATAGATAATGCCTAACCTTTTCTTGAATGCTAACCGTTGTTATTAAAGAAATCTGCAGATATTGAGGATATAAAAGCAGAATAGTGGCACCTGTATTTTGATCCTTTTTTTGTTATTTTTAGACTTACACTTCCTCCCCACCTGTATGAAAAAAAGAATACATCTTCCTGGATATGTGCAGGTCAATCTTCACCTGATGTAAAGCAGCATAGTTCTAATGATTTAGTGGCAGTTAGCCATTTTGAAGAGCTTGAGAAGTCAGCCTGGTGTAACACCACCTGAAATCTAGTGAGCTGCTAGACCCCTCGCTACTCTTTTTAGACACTTTTTTCTTCAAAAATAATATATTATCTAGTTAGTGCTAGAACTAGTGGAACTTTTTCAGTAGTAACTATTTTTGCATACTCCCTTTTCCCAGCTGCAGTTTGAATTCCACTGTTAAAGGGTGAGAGAAAAGAGTGCAACCTCTTCAAAGAAATTGAGGGCTACACTGTGATTCCAGGAAGGAGGAAAAAAAAGAAATAAAAAGACATTGAATGCGTGTGCAACAGATATGTGGCAAAGTGCTAAAGCTGATTATTAAAACATAAGTCAAAGAAGGAGATATTAGTTACTGCCAGTGACTTCCAGGATATCTTGCTAGGTAGTGCTTTACCAGAGAGTGGAATCATTACGGAGCAAGCTAATGTTCTCTGACTGGGTACAACTGATTATTCGGTAGGAGAAAGTTCCCACAGCTTCAAGGTAAAAATGTTTTGTCCTGTTTTGCTTTTAAAACCTGCAAGCTAACTCCATGAGAGGGGAAGAAGTGCCTTCAGTAGAAACTAGACTGCCTCCATCAAGAGGGCATTTGTGTACAAGGGAGAGAGTAAGCTTTGCTGCAGGGTCAGAGGCTGTAGGTGAGAAATCAGGATGAAGGACAGGAGAGGAAGTGGGAATTTTTTCCCCTGCTTAAAAGAGTATGATGCAGCAGACCTTCTAAGAAAAATCTAGGAATATAGCTTTCACCTCAAAAATTTCCAGCTCACAAATTTTACCTATGTGGAGTTTAACTTGGATTTGAGAGGACATGCTGGGGGAGATGTCATTTGTTATTCTAATAGATCTGCCTTTTAACCAATCCTTTCTCCTTAGCTTGAGTTATTATAAGGAAAACTATCACTGGGTAAAGACTAATGGTCCCAGGTGTCTAGGCTCAAATGTGAGAGTGTTGTAGAGCATAGTATCAATCACTGCCTGACTGCATGGTACTTCTTGCTTTTATACATTCACAATAAATTATTTCTGTGTTTTCCACCAAGCAAAGTTGTGAAGGAAACTTTCCTGTCTGTCCAATCACTCTGGCAGTCACATTCCCACCACCTGAGACTTTCAGTGCTGTGACTGAAGCCCCTTTGCAGCAGGTGGCTTCAGTGAGCTTATAGGTGCCCCACCTGGCTCCCTAGATACACCAGTCTTGCACTGTCGGGCAAGGTTTCCCTACTGATTTCACCACAGGCCTCCCATAGCCAAGTCTCAGACCTCTAGTTCTTTTAAGTAATTTTATCTTGACGCAAAAACCAAATTACAGCTCAAACTGGTGCCTACAAGGAGAGATCCCAAATAAAGGAGACCCCTGGCTTTTTTACTCTCACAGTCTATTCGTGCTAATGTCTGTGATCTTCCCTCAGAGTCACCGGCTCCTGTAATGTGTCTGAGTGTCTGGTCACCTGGCTGGTCCCACAGGTCCCCTTTCTTGTGCAAAGCATCTGCAGCAGTTCATGGTATCTTGCTTTGGGTTCCTGGCACCCAGAGGTCAATCTGCAGCTGGCACTGCAGCTATACACTGAGCTACCTATACCAAATGTATTTCTCAACAAAAACAATTTGTCAAGAGTGTGTCAAACCCGAACAGCTGTTCTGCCTTTTAGCTGAGCATCTGCCTAAGGTTCTTCAGCCATGGATGCATTTCTTTGTCAGCTGCACAACACTGTTCCTTGTTAAACCACCCACCAGAGAGTCATATCCACCCTACTTTTTCCTGACACCCAGCTGGGCGAGACAGGCCTACAGGGATGGGAACAATGGGAAGAACTGTCCCACCATTCATTCAAAGGAAAAGATTAGGAGAACAGTGGTCTATTTTCTATTCTCACTCCAAGGAAAAAAGGCCTTGCTTAAGTGGATGTGGTTACTTTCTCTTTTATAGGAATCAGAGAAACAGGGAAGGCTGCTGTTGCTATTGCTTTATACTGCCAAAGGAGTGAATAACATATGGAGGAAGGATGTTTTAATTGATGCTTCTGACGCAAAAGCTGTATCTCTCTGTGAGCCTGCAGAGGTAGACAACGTTATAGAAGCATCCTTTCTGCATTATGTGCAGTTAAAGTTGCAGATTCAGTTGTTAACCTTACATCTGCAGCTAAATAGACATGACAGCCTAAGTGTGCCTCTTTGCTTTGTGTTCTTTTGGGCATCCTACAACATCTTTTCCACTAATTCACTATTTTCTCTGCTTTCAAATTACATAAGAAGCCTTGGATTCTTACTGAGGTTATGTCAACAGGTTTTGCTCTCATTCACTGCAGCTAAAAGTACCTCCCATGGCAGTGCGTCCCTTTTCCCATTTCAATTTCTTTAACGCGATACATGTCAGTCAAGTGCAGTTCATTTTCACAACAGCTAAGCAGATTGATGTATTTCACTAGGTTAATTACACTGTTATTAACTTTGCAGGGATGTTTTGATGAGTTCATTTTATAATACTTAGTTATCTGACAAAAAATATTGAGATATTATCCATACAAGTGTTTCCCCAGGCTACTATCAGGGATTTCAAACACTGGGAGCTGTACCGGAAATCTGTGACCCACTAAAATATCTGCTAGCAATGGCATGCTGCTTTAAGATGTATTGTCCTTCAGACAAAACACAAGTCACCTAGATAAGTAGAAAGTTCATATTCATGAGGAAATCTTCTTAGCAGTGATTGGCTTGATAATCTGGTTTGTAAATGCAGTTCAAGGTAGATCCAACAGTGACAAAGAGTGCATTTGAAGAGAGATGAGATACTTCTGCAAATAATTATGAGTCATGTGACAAAATAAATAGAATCCTGAAGTCACAGGGAAAAGACCTTAACAGTGTATCAGCCTTTCTGATCATCTGGAGATAATCAGAGACTTGCAGACCATTTAACTACTTCATGGTAGGGAACCTGTATTCTAAACAAAGTTTCTGCCTAGACCTCCTATGTATTGTGGGTCTCCCACACAAATTTCAGTTTTGGAAAGAGAGACATAACTGAGCATCCCAAAGAAGTTCTTCAGCATTTGTGGCTGAAAGAATAGGGGATGCAAAAGGGGCACTGCATCTATCCATGCTAGCAGGGCTGCAACGCTGTTTGTTGACTTGTGCCTAGGAAAAAAAGGATGGGTCCTGTAGGATGCCTTTGTTGTGTTCCTAACTTTTTTCTGGGCTGGAGCAGTGCTAGCCTCTGTGCTGGGGAAGCATTGTCTCCCCTCTGAGCTCTCTCTCAGCACAGACTCCTACAGGAAATGGCCCCTCCAGACTGGACAACAGTTGACTGGACTGGTAGAGAAAGAAGTCTCTGGTACTGTTGTAACTAGCCAGTGTTAAACTGCCTAGATTTAGTGTTCAGTGTGCAGCCTTATGAGAATTTGTCTCTATTTCTTCTTCTGTTAATTCTGCTTGGTCCTGAGTTGACATAAATCACTACTGTTCCTCTGCACTGTTTTTCCCAGCTGGAGATTTGTCACTCCGTGTTGAAACCAAAGATGTTGAAGAAATAGAATATTCATTGCAAGAACCCAGAAAATGCTTCTAATTTGCTGCTTGTGATCCTTGCTGTTAACTGCCTTTGGCTCCACGGTGGCTAGCACAATCACTTCAGAAAATGGGTGTGTAGAGGATTAAGAAATATCGATATTGTTTGGATGACTGTGAGGCATGCCACCACATGGGTGTTTTCATGAACATTTATGTGCAAATGAGATAGCTTGAAAGGGAGTTTCTAGCAGGAGAATAAGAAAAGCAAAATGATTGTTCAAATCCTTTCTAATATCAAGGTTTATCGCTGTAGGAAAGAATTCTCCTGTCTGTGATGTCAGGACTGTTTTGCCAGAGAAAAACATGAAAAGACACTGATCCACTAGACCAGCCACAACAGTGGAGAAACACCAAAACACCTGTTGCTGAAGGAATTGGAGTTTGCCCCCACAGCCCTGTTGAAGATTTTAAAATGAATGCTAATTACAGCTGTCAGCACACTCAGGCACTGTTGCTTCGAAGAACCTTTTGGAGTGCTAGCCAGCCACACTCTTTAGGAAAAGGGTTTCCTGTGTTGCACCCTGACAGTGCTTACAGAAAGCTCCTGATGGTGCCAGGCAGTTAAGCTCACGTGCTGGCACTGTTGGCCGTGACACAGTTGTCACACAGGGAATCAATGGCACAGAAATGGAGGCAGCAGCAAGCACTAAAGAAATCCTAGGGGAGCAATTCTCCTGGGCTCTGAGCCCTCAAGAAGGGCTGTTTCATCCAGTGCTCTGGCAGAGGCCGAGACATGAGAAGATGAGGGAAAAGCCAAATATAACAAGGATGGTGTTCAAGAATCCAGAAGAAATCTTTTTTCTTTGCCAGTCATCAATTTGCAGAATTAATAGAATTAATAGAAACATTTCCCAAACCCAGGCATGACTTTCACTTCACATTACTTCATAATGGCTGACTTCGGTCAATGACGGGTCAATGCTGTAGGGTGCAGAGCTGCAGTCTGCTGAGACAGGGTGAGTGCAGCAGGGAAGGATTTTATCCCCATCCCTGGAGGTGGTAATATTATCTATATCATTCTTAACAGATAATTCTCAAATTCTCACCCCAGCAACAGAATATCAGCAATCACGAAGTCCTTTTGTTACGATGCTTCCTTATCCTATTGCTAGATATTTTTTCTCAACATTATTGCTAAGTATGCTTTTTTTTCCTCACGTTCCCTACTTCTTTTTACATCTTTAATGAATGTGGGAAAATATTTATCCTTTTTCTGAGTAGAGGTACAATTCAAATATTAAGGACAATTATCATATCTCTCCTAAATTGTCTCTTCTCTAAACAAAATAACCTGAATTCTTCAGCTATTTCTCATAGGATGAATTTTCCAGGTGTTTAAAAATTCTCTTTAGTGTCTTTCAGCCTCCCTTTAATTGAACTGTATCCTCCCTGAATTACATTAGCTGTATACCAGCTGAGGCCTTACTGATAAAGGACTGCTTCATTTCACAGACAATATTCCTGCTATATTCCCATATGGAGTTTTAAACAAATTTTAGTCTTACATTTAGCTGTGATTGACAATGATATCTTAGTTCCTTACTGCAATATCACTGACATTCATTCCCTCTGTGGTGCTTAAACAGATGATTATCCCTACCTATGTGCAGAGCTTTGTATTTCCCTTACTGAATTACAGTCTTCTTAGCTCAGACTAATTCTTCCATTTTCAAGATAGCTTTGAATTTTCTTCCTCTTATGCACTATATTTGCCATCCCTCTAACTTGCTGAATTTGCAGATTAAATGAGCACTTTTTGCTCATCCTTTCCAAACCGTTGAGGTAAATCTGACAAGCCTCAGGCCCAGCGTAGACCAGAATCCTACTGATATAACCCACTAATCAGAAAGTCAGTCACTGATAATTAGTCTTCATAAATGCAATTTACTACCCATTTATGCACATGCCTGGTAAATCTATCTATTATCTTTTATCTGGCAATTTCATAGACATACAGAGCTAGCAGTAATATTTTATCTGCATTCCCATGTGATGAAATTGAGCATTTGCAGTCTCCTCTTGCAGGACAGACGAGTCATTTTTATTAATTTCTGATTGCTCTTCTCTGCTACTGCTCCACTGTAAATTCCCTTTTGTTTTTTTCTTTAATATTAATGTCCCAAAATACACTTGGTATGCCAGATGTCTCAGGAAGCTGGGTAATTTTTCTCCCTTTCAGCTGAAAATACCTTTCTAGTTACATTAAGGAACATATCTGTCATTTTGCATAGTAAATCCAATTGCTGGCTCATAGTCATCCCGTGATTGATAACAGATTGTTCTCTTTTAGTTTTTGTTTTAGGAATCATTTGTTTACTAAGATATCATTCTCCTTTCCTGGTCTTGGAAAGAGAGGTTAAAATAATTTACTTACATGATTCAATTCTGACAGTAGCATCCAATAGAATTAATTGTATTGGTGTGCTGTGTGAGTAATGATCTGAATGTTCTTAGTCTAAACTTTTACCATGTGCTTTTTCTTCAAACTGGAGACACTGAAAAATAAAAACACACAGCTAAGTGATATAATGATATTTTACAAAAAAACCTATGAGATGATGGGAACAACTTTAAATGTTCAGGTGAAATCTTTAAACTCTTTGTTGGAGTAACAAACATATATGAGAGAACTTTTATAACCTGTAGCTAAAATTCAATATTCCTTAGTTCAATAATGACTAGAAAGATGTAGGAGGCTGTCAGCATATGCACTATGTTTGATGCCGTGACCTTGATAAGGTATGATTTAAATTTCTCTTTCCTTAAGTCACTTAAGCAAGTTAAATTGGTAAATATTGTTAAAGATGTTAATATTTGCTGAACTTATTGAAAAGGGCCTTGTATTTTGAAAATCATCATTGTTTTTCCTCCTCAAATAACTTTCTTGATATTTGTTAATGTTTTCATGCTTTCTAATGGGATGTTTCGTCCTTTTGTCTTTCATCTATTCATGCTATATCTTTTTCTCCTCCATCCAAGTATGTTTTTTCTACCTTCCATTTCTCTATCCACTCTTATACGTATGAGACCCTAAGTTTTGTTGCTTTTGGTTTGGTTGTTTGTTTGTTTGTTTTTTGGTTTTTTTAACAAACTCAATTGGCAGCATGAAAGTTTGAAAGATATGATTAAAGATAGAGAGATCCTTTTTCATAAAGCTCAGACAAATGAGAGCGGGCAGCCCTCATGCCCAAAGGGGTAGTTTAGCCTGAGTATCAGAGACTTGACCTTATTGTTGGTGTGAAGAGCCCATTAGGCTGCCTTTGTTTTATTCTAGCAAGTGAGAAACCTCTCTGGCAGGAAGGTCAGCACCTCCATGGGCCAGCTGGATCTGTCTCTCCCTTCCTGCACGGTGATCTGGGCAGGTTGCCAGGTTAGTCTCTAAGCTGTACACTGCCTGGACCGTTATCAAACCAGCTCATTCTGTCCTTGTCTTCTAAGGACATGTTTGCCGTGTCGTGTTTTAGCGAGCAGGTAAACGTGCCAGGGCTGCCTTTGCTAAGTCTTGTGTTTCCAAAGAGTGACTGAGCCCAGGCTGCTACTGCCATACTGGCAGAGGAGGAAGGGAAAGATGTTGCCCTCCTTTGGAACAGAGTATAATAGCTCTCATCTTCTCAGGCCAAGTATATTGGAGGAAGGTTCTGGAAGCCTAGAGGCAGAAAGAGGGAAGATGCCCTGCGGGAGTAAATGGACTACGCACGATCTAATATGAATCCAGCAGAAGCCACTTTATTGCCCCCAAGCACCCTTACTATACACTACGTCCCCCTTGTCCAGGCGTCCACACATTACATGGTTGGCAAAGCAATATAACATGTAATGATTTAATTGGATCTCTCGCTCTGTTCGCCCGGCTACCATGCACCTATACACACAAATCATCAGACAGTTTTCTATCTTTGTTTATGTTTTTCTTCGGCTGCTGTCCCTCTGTCCTTGAAGCATCAGCATTCTCTCACTGTGTACGTTTTCTACGTGCTCTGTTCACTTGTCCTTATGGCTGGTGCACCATGTGTCCATTTTCTTGCAAAAACTCTGTCTCCACAATGCCCCAAGGTACAAATCCTTGCGATAATCCTGAGGGCATCATATGTAACTCCAGAACTGGATTCCACCTGAATAAGTCAACAATGAGGCAGATTCTATTAAACTTTTCTATGGCCTCTGAAACTCATCTCTGTCCTGCACTGCTTCTAGTTATAGCACTAACTTGTGTTATACAGGCTGCTCACAGATGGTACTGGGCTTTTTCTTCTGCCAACTCCATTTTCAGTCCTCCTCCCTCATCAGGATGAACTACAATAAAGAAATGACAGTTCCCTCCCACAGTTCCGTCTAGACTGCAAAGTAGTGTATTGTAGCTTAAATTTGTCTTGCCTGAAAACCAGATCTTCTTCATAGACATGAAGACTGACTTTATGCAGTAAGGTATCATGGACGCCAACTTCTGTGTGTAGTGTTTTTATGTATTGGATCAGGCCTTCCGTAAGTTTTTTTTCCCATGCCGTTAGTTGTTTTTCCTCTTTCAGACACATTATAAACAAATTTGGAAGGCCTTTTCTTTCCTGAGAGTTGTATTTAAAAATTCCTGAGTGAATTTTTTTTCTTCATTTTTCAGTCTCTTTAACATTATTCTAGTGACAATTCAAGTCTCAGTGCAACAGGTACCTGCCAGCTTTTATTAATTACTTTCCCTTAGAAGCTACCAGCAAACACCCGTCAGTCTTCCACAGACCCCCATTTCCACAATACTCAGTGAGGATGAAAAATATTGCTACCTTAGTCTTCTATGACATGTGGCTGTGATGATGTTTTTCTAGGGGAAGAAAAGCTTTTTTATACTTCTGTTGCTAAAGTAATGGAGTAGAGAGCAGTCACAAACATTTTTTTCTCCTGAGACATGTTTGAGCAGATTAGTGAAGCTGCCATCTGGAACGGCAGACATTTACATTTTGATTGTAATAGCTAATCAATATGATCATTGTATTATTAAATGTGTTATTTTTAGAAGAGGAAAAATCTGGTCAGCTAAGGATCAGAAAATCTGACTCTGCCATCAGCTTTCTATGTGATTTTGAGCGAGATCATTTAAGCTCTCAGTGTTTAAGCTTCTTCATATCTAAAAGAGAAATAACAAAGCTTTTGAGCCAGTGGATAGATTTGAAAACAGTTATGGAAATAAAATTGTCTGACTAATTTCTGGCATTTAAAGATTTATAAACATAGTGACATAAGGAAGATATGAAGTCCATCTATTTATATTGAGGTGATACAAGTTAATTGGAAATAAAGCATCTATTAACTGAAATTATCTTTATTGGAAAATGATATAATAATGATGTAATGATATAATTCAGGACCCAGCCCTCCATGCCTTATTCATTGCCTTTTACAGATATGTGCATGGGAGAACTCTTCTCTTTAATATGAAGCATGGGCTTTTTCTCCCCAGGTTTGTCCTGTCTTCATTCATTGTATATGTGAGTCATTTGTCTGCATGTCCTGGTACAGCTCCTCAAAACTGTCTTGAGAAAGGTTTCAAGGTGCTTCTAGAAAAATGAAAAATATTAGGGAAAAAAAAGGAGGATTTTAAGACTTTGTGGGTGGAGTTTGGGGAGAATTGGACAGGGACTTTAAGTGGCAGATTCAGAGCAGCTTGGAGATTTTGGCACCAAGAACAGCTCTTCATATCCCACAGACTTTAAAATTATATTTATCCTGTGTCTTTCATTGACTTGACGCAGATGCTGTTCTAATTTTCTAGAAACTTTGTTTCAATATTTGTTGGATCTTCAAGAAGAATTTTCCTAGAGCTCAAAATTTCTAATTATTTTCTTCAAGGTTTTCACCTAGAAAACTTTTGGCATCTTTCTGCAGGAACTGCTTCAGTTTTACCTAAGTTCCACCTGCACAAAGAAAGGAGCTGCCATTTCAATTGGCTCGACTTTCCTGGCCAGCCTTTAGCATAGTGCTTGGGACCTTCCTCCATCATAGGAAACTGCAAACCCCGAGGAAGTAGTTGAGCAGCCAGAACTAGAAGAGTAGTACTAGACAGCTCTATTTAGAAAATTAATCATGGCTTCCACACGTGCTACTTTGTTTAAAAGTTATTAATTTATTTTGCCTCCATATCTACAGTTAGTGGCATATTTAATTTTCTATTAATTTTGTGGTTTTCTTCTTCTGATAGCAATGACTAAATGCACCAAAAAAGTGCAGCAAGAATGAAGAGACTTTCATAGGTTTAGAAATTATGCTAATATATTTAGATCTATACTTTACTTTGAACTTAGAGTATATAGAGGTAAATCCTGCAGTTCCTGCTTAACCCTGAAAATCATTTGAATGTGTTTTGTGTCCATAAAATAAGAAATGTTCTAATAATCCTTTGTCTTCGGAGTTAATGACATGCTTTTTGTAATAGACACTGAGGAACATCTTCTCACAGCTACATAGTAGAGTACTGTAATTCCAATAATTCCAAGTTTTGCTAACCTTTACCAAAAAAAAAAAAAAAAAAAAAACAAAAAAAAAAAAAAAAAAAAAATTAAAAAAAAAAAAAAAAAAAAAAAAAAAAAAAAAAAAAGACTTCTGAATTCACATCAAATTTCCAAACAGTTTCCTGGGATTGAAGAGGAAGGATGATGAAAGGAACAAGCAAATTGGCATATGTTATTTTACTGAAATTTTGTCCAAAAAAGAGTCCTGAATTTTTTTATTCTGCAGGGATAAAAAAGAATTATAGAAACCTTAATGGAGAACAGAGATTTGCAAAAAGGGAAATACTTCCAAAATGTACTGCAGCTTTAAAAGAAGAGGGAACAAGGCTTTTTATCACTGGAAGGCAGTGCATTTCAAAATTGTCGCTAGAAAGGTAGCTGTAATATAGAAAGTGGCTACATTTTGCTATAACATTTCTACTAATGGACATGTTACAGAATATAGAAAACTGAGAAAAAAGGGTACAAGGTGCAAGAGTTTATTTTATGACTTACATAAACCTCTGCTTGACATTTGCCCAGTGTAGCCCAACAGCAGACAAACCTAAGGAGTAAAAAAGCTGGGCTTTGTGTAACTTTCCAGAAAGAGAGTAGTAGCACAGAGAGAGCGCTTGCTGTGTAGTAATTCCTCTTTATGTAAGCAGTCATCAATGAGTTCACGTAATCTCCCTCCGCCCCCGCTGTTCTTCCACTCAGCAGCACTCTGCCAGCACCCACACAGTGACTCACCCGGACAGCCCTTTCTACTATATACTTACAGAAAGGTTAGAAACATTAGGCTGTTCCTTTCCTGTTCTCCCTCTCCCTACCCCCCTTCTTAAAAATCTCTTCAAATGACTTGCAAAGACAGATACTTTTGAAAGTTTTGCTTTGAAATAGTTAGATGGTTGGCATTGATAGAATTAAACATTGATTATTTCTACCTTATTTTCAACAAACTGATCCTTTAATGACCATGAAAATGTATATTCAAGTAAAAGTTCCTTCTGGCCTTAAAAACCAATATCCATAGCCTCATGATTTTGTTATGAAGCTGCTATTTCCTTGTCTTCATTTTTAATGGCATGTCATGAAGAATTCAAGACTGCACTAATGAAATCTGTATCCTTTCCTCTTCCCTGGTCTCTTGGAGATAGATTCCTAACAGTTTAAAATTGTACCATTTGATCTTTTTCTTCTTATGTTTTATACACAAACCTTAGCGTAGCAAATCCTTCTTCTTTCTCCCATCATCCCCTCCAATCTCTGAATGTTACAGGAAAAGGATTTAAATAGCTTGTTCAGACCCAGAGAGTGTGATATTTCCAGTGCTCTTAGATGGGAAAGAGTTAATATTGAACAAACTACCTGGTAATAAAGAAAGGTCATAAATGTGAGATAGTAATTTTTTCCGCTTTAGGCAATCAGCTGTTCCACCTTGGGTCTTGCTCTAGGAGGACTTTGAAGGTGGAATGAAATGAGAATTAGTTGCTTTTTCCTGGTTGGCTTATTCCTGGCTGCCAGCTCTTCATTTCTTATTTTGTAAGTCTCTGCAATATCCGCTGTGAAAATGTTTCAGATGGGTTTGTGTCAAATTGCTTGTTATGCTGTTATGTTCTTATTTCTTAAGTATTAACCTTCTGTTTACTTACAAATGAAATATTAAATGAAATGACAGGGTGGACAGAGAGATAAAAAGAAGATTTATGCAGGTGTAAGGCTTGTCATCCACAAATACAACATACTTTTCTCTTCTTACCAGTGACAGCTATCTCCCAAGACTCAAGTGCTCACGTGAGTTCTCTTAAAAAGGGAGAAACAAAATGGAGATATATATGAAAAGCATTTTCGAGAAATGGCTCTTGATGTCAAGTCCAGCATGGGCTTATTACTGCATAATGGTTCTGTGGGTTATTCACAGGAAACACCGATATATACTTTGGTACACACTCATTTACTTATTGTAAACCAATTGTAAAGGCAAACCCAATTCTTTTCTGGAGGAGCATTTGTGATATGAAAAGAATTCAATGTGTTGAGCAGAAATAAGGTTTGATTCCAGAAATAGCCTGACCCAGACTACTTCACATATCTCTTCTGTTTGCACTGACATTGCAGATCAGAGAATATGTTCCGCACATATCTCTATTTTCACTTGTTTTGATTAAATGTGTAAAAAATGTGCCCAGGTAAATTTCAAGCACATGACCTTCTGCGTAAAGAGGTAAAAGTGAAGCACTAAATTTTAAACTGTCTGCAGCATGATCCCATGAATGTTCTCTGATGCAGGGACAGAGAACATATCTCTGGCTGTAAGAACTCTTCACAGCACAGACTGTCTGCTCAGTCCAGAAGGTCTCAGCAAGATCTTGTATTTAAAGACTTTATGGAACATCAGAGTCTGATGTGAGCACAAAATTCCCTTTCAATGGTGTTCAAGCTCAGAGAACTCTGCATTCTGCATCTCTTGTACCTTGGAGACCTTCCTCCTCTGCTCTGCTCATTCCCAGAATACCTTTGCTTTCCCTTCTCTCTCCTTGGGTGTTTCAGGGCAGCAGGGAGAGCTCTCTCACTCCTCTTCACCATCACTTTGTGTTGTTCTCTGCTGCTTCCTGTAGTCTGCTGTTTTCATAGTTATGGTAGATGAAATATTGATCTTTGCCAAGTTCCTGAGGGAAAATAAGGTCTTACACTTTATGTGAACAACTTTCTTTGTGAGTCCCATATTTATATTTTAATATACTGGACTACTAGGGAAAAAAAGGGCTCACCGGGATACATTTAATAAACGCAAATGTAACAAAACAAGTCAGCATTTCTCCCCTAAAGACAAGAGAAATTAAAACATAAATTAGCACAAAAAAATAACACAAATCATCAGTAAATTCACAGATTCTGTCAATAGTATTCATTAGTTAACATGGTCCAGCTGTGCCCTGAGGCCCAGGAGTTCTCCCAGATTCAGGCTCCGTGAATCTCTGTTTGCTGCCCGTAGACCTTGCCTGCCCCACTTGCAGGAATGGCCATCTCCTATCAGGTCTGATAAGCACTGACTGCCAGAGCAGTGGGAATATGGGGTGGCCAGGCTGGGTGCTTGAGGAGATGAGTACCTCTTCATGCATAGTTTGAATCAGAGGGCAGTCTGCTCTCAAACCCTCTGTTTGGTAATAAGTTGATGAGATTTATCTGAGGGCTACAGAGTAGGCATAACTGTGTGGCACCAGCTGGACCAACATGCATTTGGTTGGGACTGGAGATGCTGTCATGCAAGGAGACACTCCCCTGCAGGATGCCTGCAAGGGGTAGTGGTCAAGGCTACCTGCATAACCTTCCGCTTCAGGGGTGAAAGGGTGGGGTGATGTGTGTGCAAACTCTTTAATACTGGACACTGCTCTAAAGGAGTTTTTCTGGAATGACTATTTCCTTCTCTCTTTTTAAAAATCTATGGAAATGCATTGTCCTAATTTTAATTGGGTGGTTAAAGTTTAGTTGTCACCACAGAAATTTTAAAAAGAGACTATTACTGATGCACTAGAAGAAAATCTGCATGTTTGAACAAATCACATGTACTTGTCAGTTCTGGTACTCACAAGATGTGTATTTTCACCTGAGAATAACTTTTCAGGAGTTGAATCCCAGCTTGCTTCTCAACAGACATGTTTTTATTCAGTGTTCTCTAAATGTATTCTCTGTCTTTTTTATACACTAATTATTTAGCGGTGCCCAGATCTGCTCCTGCAGATCATGGCAAGAACTCCAGCCTGTTATGAAGTACACTCATGAATTTGTGTGCTGCAGAACTGCTTTGGGAGTTAGTCTGAGCATCTCTGGACTTTGTGAAGTAAATATGTATATGCGTATTTGAATAGAGCCTTATGATCACATGGGAGATTTCAAATTCAAATGACAGCTGGGAGCCCAGCTCCCTACTATACTTTAATGTAATCTGAATCCTTTACGGTCTTGCAGGCCTTTGGAGAATCTCCTGACATTTCAGGAGGGAAATACCCTTTTGTTCTAACCCTGGAGTTTCAGTCTGTCAAACACATAGCCTAATATTTTCTGCAGAATGTGAAAAGAAGGCAAGGCATTTCCCTTTCAATTTCTCCGCAGCTTTACTAGTCACATTTGTTCAGATGAATGCTAAAAAACAGTTAGCCCTGCATGCCCCCTTCAATATGGTAGAATAAAGTAAACCCAGATGAGTGAAAAACAGATTTGCCACAGGGAGAAATGCTTCCTTCATTTATCAACCTTTTTTGCTGCTTTTCCACTCATTAATCTTTACACTCGTTTTCTCCACCCCATTTTTTGAGTAATATCTGGAGTAGGGCTTTTGTTCCATGGAGCTACCTTTCTGTACTCAAAGCTACAGGACTGCATCTCTTCTGCTTTTTACTCTCTCCTGTGCTTCTCTCCATGCAACCAGCTGACTGATGTTACCCAGGATCTCATTTCCCAGGGTTTGACCAGGTTTGCAGACTGTTCTTCCAATGCTGGTTCTGTTTTCATCAGTGTAAGAAGCCAAGGGTTGTTTTTTCTTCTTTCTCCCCCTTGTTTTTTGTTGATTGGTTGGGTTTTTTTTAATCATCGACAAGGACCATTTGAGAGGCTTGAACATTAAATAAACTGCTACTGTTGTAGGCTAATTCTAAGATCTAGGCACTGTCAAGCAAAGAAATACTAAAAACCGTCAAGCAGTAATAAAATTTATGCACTGGCAAGGAAAAATACTGTTATGTACTTGGACAAATGGGAGTTTTGTTAATTGAGATTAAATACTTTCAACCCTGGAGATTGCTTAATGTCAGTCCTTGTACTTTCCTGGAGTGGATGCGAGTTTTGACATTAAACAGGGAACCTGATCCTGACTGCAATGTAGCCGGGCCTTGTGCCTCTCCAGTTGAACAATTACAGAAAAAATTTGGAAAGGATTAAATAGAGAGGCAGTAAAAATGATCTCTTGCTTGTTTAAGCATGAAGAATCCCATGAGTTCAAGCTGCTTAACTTATCAAAACAGGTTAAGAAACTACCAGTCAAAATATTTTAGACACCTTAACAGAATGACAGTATTTGATATTAGAGGTCTTTTTAATCTCTCTTACTTATACTTTTCAAAATCATGTTTAACTATTTCTAAAGGTAAACTTTGCATGTGAGTAAATTTTTTTGTATGACAATTTTTTTTACTGAAAATAGCCCTTTTAGCTGAAGTTTCTGTGGATTGTCCCTTCATTTTGAAATAGTCTATGTTTTTGATGAAAAACTGAAAACTAATTTTGGTTTTAGAACACATAAACTGAATGTTATTCTCTTTTCCAGCAGATGAAAATAGCAAATTTTTAATTATTTTTGTAATGTGGGGTTTTAGGCATTTTTCATATTATACACTGGCTTCTGTTCAGCCCGAATTTTGCCACCATCTCAAGTACATAATTACTGGAATTTGAAGGACTATTATTTACAGACAGCTGTAGTGTCTGAGTTTAAAATGTAGTGATTAATTTGAGACTCGAGCAGGCATCATGTGGCATGGCCAAGGCTAGCAAATGAATGTTCATATGTATAACTCTTGAGGTTTCTTCTTTTCCTTATGCTCATATAATACAATGAGACTTTTCACACTCAGATGCTGTAATTATCTTCTACTAGACTTGTGATGTGTTCCCCCCCATTTTTTTTAAGCATTAAAATACACATATTCACACATTCACTGTGATTCAAGTCTTGCTCACCTGCATTTTTTTTGGTTTTATCCCTCATTAAAAGAGCCCTCTGAGTTTTGGCATTTTTTCCTCTTAGCACTCACTCATACTTTTATTTTTACCTGAAAATCATTAATGACTCATCATTTTCCAATACTAGCAATTCAACTTTGTATGGCACTAATTTGCCTTGCTAATTTCTCTCTGCAGACAGCTGGAATGCTCTGGCATCTCTTACTAAGAGCATTAGTCTTCAAATCGTTAGTTGTTCTGATGGGTAATATTCATTTTAGGTGCTCCTTTTCATGAAATTCCTTCCATAGCTTTTTATTTACTGGAAAATCAGCTTTCCCACACTTTTGACTACTGTTTGGGAAGGTGCTGTTACTAATTTAAAATGAAATGTTTTACTTTAGTTATTTGTTTATGTCTTGACAAATGCTAATTTTTGTTTTCAGTTCAAGTGTCTCTATTGATTAAGCACTTGATTTTTGGAAGGAATTAAAATACTCTGACACTGTTTTATTTGTCTACAGTCAAAATTGGCTCCCGATGAATTTCTTGGTCATTAATATATGAAATATCTCCACCATCATACCAGACGTTGATGAGATAGGCAAAGGGCAGGAATGCTGTTGGTGCAATTGGGGTGTTTTGCCCCTCGGACAGCAAATGCAGGGCACTATACCCAACTCCAGGATATACTGATATATCAGTTTGAGTCCTGTGGAAATTATAAACTGTGGTTCACTCCAGTTTTGTCTACGTGGGCTGGGAATACAGCCTCAGAAATGACCTCAGATTTTAATGTGTATTTCTACGTTCACATGTTAGCTGCTCCTCTGCTTTTGGGCTTGTTTTGAGCTACTTGTCTTATGCTGTTAGAACTAGGTCCTTCTTCAGCCAATGCCATGCATTGCCTGACATTGCTTTCCTGAACAGTGTTCCACAATCTAGTTTCAAGAGAGTAGTTTTGTCTTGCTCTGGCCTATATTACAACCTGGGGATAACTTCATACTCTCCATTAGCTTGATGTATTTTGTACTGTGTCCTGTCCCAGCACTGAGAATAAGGTTGTGCGGCATGAGTGAGGAATCCTTTTTGAACAGCAGAGTATTCAACAATTGATACAGTGCACAGTCAACAAACGCGTATGTTTTCTTAAAAAACCCGTAATAAAAAAGCGTTATTAACGCTCCTTGCCATATCTATAAAATGTTTTCCCGAATGGAAATGTTAGATATGTGGTTTTAATTCTCTTTACAGCATATTTTTATTGTCTAGTCTAATCACATGTGAGACTTCTAATGTCAGACAAATGAACACCACTCTGACATATATTCCATGTTCCAAAAATTTTATTCTCCAACTTCTGATAATTCCATCATGCCAAAGAAAAGTAAAATTGACATCTATATCTTCTATTGATCCTGCTCTACTAGTTTGTTAAATATTTTAAAGAGAATTTTATGCATACTTGTTTCATTTCTCACTACAGCTGATAGAAAATTCAAAACTGTTTTTGATGGAAAATGGTAAAACTTCCACTTCATCTTTACTGCAAGATATGCGGTGTAGGTTAGCTTTCTTTTCAAAATATACATTTGTGCTGTTTTTTTCTGGAGTAGGGTTGATATTTTTCACAGTGGCTAATACGGGGCTGTGTTTTGGAGAGAGAGAATGAGGGATGTAGCTGGGCTGGTTTAGACTGAAAAAGAGGAGGGTGAGGAGCAGTCTCATAGCAGCCACAACTGCTGATGGGGAGCAGAACAGCAGCTCAAGATAGTGTAGCATGAGGCAAGAGCTGCAAATTGGCAGGTTCAGAGAGGATATTAGAGAAAGCTTTCTACTAGGAGCTTGGCACAGTGTAGGAGCCTGTTACTCACATGTAATGAAATCTCCATCCTTGCTGGATGTCATTACCTGGCTGGGGAAAGCCACAGCTGACCTGGTTAGGTGTTGGCAGTAGTCTCACCTAAAGCAGGAGGCTGGACTAGGTAGTCACCAGAGGTCCCTCCGAACAACTTATCTGTTGTTCTGTGTCAGGCATTCATGTCTCTGGTCAAACTCAATATAAGGAAATTCTAGTTCATGCAAAAGCAATTAGAAGTTCGATTAAAGTGTTTTAGTTATTTATATTTTTTTCCCTAATGGCTGGAGTCCTGATCCTACATTCAAGAAACAAACTTCTTGATGTGGACCTCTACAGTACCTCAAAAATGTGCATCTAAGAGATGGCAATTTTAGAAAAAGGATCTGGAATCTCCAATCCAGAGTGTCCACCTGCTAGAGAGAATATTGACGTGAACACTTCTTAAAAAGATTTTTTTTCATAATAAGGTGTTGATTTGTAGACTAAGAAACTTTCTTTTGAGAACATGTTAGTTTAATTTCGATAAAGAGATGGTGTCAATTTGAGGGAGGAAGACAGCTTTCTAAAGCAAGGCCTAGAACTTGATCACTGAGTAGACAGAATGTGAAATGGGAGAATTTCTGAATGCTCAATATATCTTATGGGAAATGAAAGAGGAAAGTATTTGTCTCCCAGATACAAAATCAAAATATGTTTAAGACTTGAAAAAAATGCAGTGGTTGATGATGCAATTTTATTTACTGCAGTGATTTTTTTGTTGTTGTTGGATATACGTATTCAATTTTTTTCAGTCAAATAAGCCTGTTATGCATATTAATTTGCTGTAATTGCTTTAATTAACTTTGGAAATGCAATGATTCATAACATGATAAACAAATTTAACTTGGACAGCTTATTAAGGATCTCAAGGAGATGAGATGTATTTTCTCCTATTGCTTGCTTACTTAAGGAAAATCAGTATCTCATTGCTACTAAATTTACTTAGAATATTTATTTAATTCTTTTCTATGTTGCCATATGATCATGTTGAGCTGTTTTCTTCCTTAATATTTCTAAGCTACTGGAATTTCAAGCCAGACGAAATAAGAGTTGAATGAGACCTATTATTGTTTCATTGACTTTGAAGCACTCTGCATTTCCATCCCTCTTCATGGAAAAGGTCACTTTAATCAGTAGTGAATACTTCAGAGTTGATAGCACAAAATAATCTTAATAGGTTATTTGAATAGCAATTTGGTTTAGATGAAATTTCGTTAATTTGAAGAACATGCGTTTGCAGCACGCTGAAACATACACTGGAGAGCTCCAAGAGGAGAGCGCGGTTTTCTTGTCTTGACAACCAAGAACTGCTTGACAGAGCTAGGATTGCTTCTTCCAAAGAAAGAATGATTAAAGAAACACGTGACAGCACTCCCTAAACACATACAAGAGTGTTGCAAAAGAGAGGAGAATACACTGTTCAGATGATCAAAGAGATGAGCAGTAAATTTCAGTAAGCAGGATTTAGATTTGACAGTATGAAATCTTCCTAGCATTTAAGATAGTCAGTGAAATGTGACGATCGCTTCCCTAGGGACAATATGGGAATTTCAATGCTGATGGTGTTAAAAGCACAACCAGTGTCTGACAAAGCACAGCCTGGGTGTAAGACAGGATATGATTCTTTTCTGAAGTAAGAGAGGAATTAGATATCCTCTCAAGGACTCTCCCAGATGTCTTTTCCATGTTTCCTCTCATTCTTAGAGTTCAAACTTGCTCCTGTCAATATCTGTGTCCAGAAAACCTAATTCAGTAAGAAGGACAGAGTGAGGCTTCTGTTTACATACAATAACATAGTTTCTAAATCAGTTTGGTTTTCAGGAAGGGTTTCGGGTTTTGGTTTTTTTCAGCATTCAAAACCACTCAGGCTTTCAGGGTCTCCTTGCCTGCCAGTTTTGAGCTTCTAAATTGAACCTAAAATTTTTGATGCTTTCTGCCTCTTAAGTGATATTGACCTCAATATCTAGGTGTCCAACCTAGCGTGGTCATCCAGGCTCCTGCTGCAGTCTATGGGGAGGTGACAGATGCTGTTAGAGCTCTTATCTTATATCCAAAGTGTTACTTATCAAGATAAGGATCACTTCTCAAGCAAAATATGCATTTCTATGCAGAAATATGTTTCCTATGTATGAAGTTCATTGAAATAATTTCATGATTTTTAATTTAATTCAGAGAATGTACGGAAATGTCACACAAGAATACACAAGAATAATACAAGTCATACAGAGTCTGTGATACCACTCACTGCTTCTGTATATGCCTCTATTTCTCCTGATTACATGGAATATGTATATGGCAGCTTTGACTTTTTTCATAATTGTTACATTTTCATTCACTGTGAAATAAAATCAGGATCATCTGATTTTATATGCAAACTAAGTAAGTATGAAACTGACTCTGAAAGATGCTCACCTCATCTACCAGAACAGACTTTGTTGCTACTGGTGAAACTTTCTAGGTTTTTATGGGTTATGCAGTCTTTAAAATTCTGACAGTGATATCCCACCCTCAGCAAGAAGGATCTGTTTCTGTTAGGACTGTTTCCAATGCAGCTGTTTGTTGCTGTTGTTGCTGTGGCTCTTCAACAAGGAAAGCATATATGGCTCTATGGTTTTCAGTGTGTGGCAGCAAATCCACCACCAGCTGTGATTGATGAAGCCTCTGTAGAGCACTGTGACTGGATCCTTACAAGCAGTGAGAAGTTCAGGTTGTATCTTGAGCTGATTCCCTGAACTTTTTTCCACAGTTGTTCCTCCTTTGATCAGTGCAAAAAAATTAATGTGAAGAGTACCCATCTCCTTCAGTGCATGTTTGCATTTTTGAGAGGCATGCTGAAATTGCTCCTGCCTCCTCCAAGGCATCATTCCCATGTTTGGACTGTCAAAGACCAAATAGAAAAAATACCTAACCAAAAGTTACTCCCTTCTGATGAAGAACTTCACTTACATCTCAAAGTCACAGAGGAATTGACTTCTGCAGTGTTTCCAGATTTTACCAGCACTCATATCTATATTTCTTATTCAGTCCAAACTCACAGTGAAGTCAAAGTGGATTTAATGAATCAATTCTTTTTCTGGGAGTAAAAAAGTATCAGTAGTTAATAAGATTCAGTATATTAGAGTATTGCAGGAAAGCTCAGGGGATTTCCTCCCGACTAGAAGTTAGTCAAAATGAAGAAAAACTTTGAGAAAAGTGGCATATATAGTGGAAGATAATAAATACACCTAAAAATCCATTGCCTTTGAACAGACAGGTCTGAAATGAAGTAAGAAAGTGTTCTTGTGCAGAAAGGCATCTTTGAAAAAAAAATTTGCTTTAATGCTGAACCATGAGAAATTTTAGTGGAGAAAAATGCTAGGATGGAGAGAAAACAGAATTTGATACATTTGTCTTCTTAAGCATTATACCACATATTGCAAATAAACAAGTACTTGCCACACATCTAAAAAACTCTGAAATAATCTACTGACAGTAAATAAATGATTTATTTTGTTTTCATATGAAAAGAATCTGATCTTATAGCCATCTCACATCTAGTAATATCTTCTTGTTGAAGTAAACCAATTACAGCAGCCAATTATAAAGTAAATGTACTGCAATATTACCACAGGTAATATTATCCAGTGAATATTACCACAGCGATATAATCCAGTGAACTCATCCTTTAGTTCTGCACAGCTGCAGAAGGATCTCACTGCTACTGGGAAAAACCAGCTTCTCTTGAAAAATACCTTTCCAGCTTTCTCTTTAAGTCTGTGGCTCCCTAGGGTGCACCTCAGGCTCATTTAGGAACTCGGTTTGAATTTCTCTCTGTGACCAGGTTTTTCAATGGTTGCATTCTTTGGGAGGTGAGCAACTGGTTCTGTGTGCCCTGGGGACTTATATGCAGTACTTATAGACAGTATAAGAACTTCTATACACTGATGTTCTGATAGAGTATCTCCTGTGATAGAAAAGGCATGGCTATATCTACTTCACTGAAGGAAGGGGAGACAGACATAAATCCCTGGCCTCAAAATCATGTGAACTGACTGGATCATATATGAAGAATTTATAGCATTACTTTTGGGGGAAGGTGACTGGAGCAGTTTGGAACTGAGCTAGTAAAAGAGCTAACAGTAACATGGTGCAGACAATTAGGGACTAGTTTTTCAGTACGCTCCTTGGCCCTTTTCAGGGTACTTATCTGGGTAGTTGTGTCATATGGCTACATGCCATATGACAGTGATACCAAAAAAAAATTAACAGTGCTGTGTTCTGAAGTACAAAACACTATTTAGTTGAACTGTTAGAATACCCCTGATGTGACTTCATCCTGGGTCAATTGGTATTTCTCCAAAAAGGTTCATCACGTTGGTTTTGGAAGTCACATGGTCTGGACACCATCTTTTATAAGCAGTAACTCTGTAGCTGCTTTATTGTGAAAATCAAAACAATTTTGTAACATGGACCTGAGCCGTTTCTTGCTTGTTGGTGTGAATCCCAAAGAATAGTCCAGAGCAAATTTACTTTGCTAGTATGTAACATTTGCATTAGCATGCCTCAAAGTCCAGGAAGGTCCTTCTCCAGCAGAAGGCTCTGCTGTGCCCAGCTGCTGGTCATTTCCAAATACTGAGGTGGCACAACCCTGCTTTCTGCGTTTCTGTTTAAGTGTTTGTGCCAGTACTCCTGTAATTCACTTCAGGTAAAAGCACCCATTTAAATTGGCTAAACTAACCTTTCTGATTTTATTAGCAGTGAATTAGAAAGCTAAAAGGGAGGCAACAGACTGTCCTACACTTCTTTATGATTTCAATTCTAAGCGATTTTTGCCCCAAACTCTTTCCTTATTATTTTTTCTACTCTGAGGTATCACTAGGCTATGAGTAGACTAACTCTGTAATTGTTTCCATAGTAACAAAGACTTCAAAAGATAGACTTCAAAAGATGGAATGAGCTGGAGAATTAAAAAAAAAATAAAAAAATAAACAAGCAACAAACCTGTAAGTCGTAAACAAAATAAAAAAAAGTGGCAGAGACGCAATATCTGAAGTCTAAAGGTTTTGTGGCTTCTTTCCAATGACCCAGCCTAATGTGAGAGTGATGACACAAGTTCATCTCAAAATCACTAAAATATACTCTTTCTAGAAGTCCATATTACCATAACATTTGCATTCACTAACTCGTTTCCTCTCCTCTGGCTCAGACTCTTTACTACTTGAACCTGCACGCAGATCAGATCCTTAGCTGGAGATGTCAACTTGGGTGTCATTCTGCCAGTACTGCCCCTAAAAGCCCCTTAATCCAAATGCAGGATCTCTTGGACAAAGTAATGTTGCTCGTTTCAAGGACACTGATTTATGCCAGCTGCAGGTTATTTAGTCTGACTTCTAACTAGATGCATGTTCCTGAGTTGGTTAATTTGAGTTTTGTTGTGGGTTTTGGTGGTTTTTTACACTAAGTAGCACAGGAATGATTATCAGGAAACATGCATTCTGCTTTTGAATCTGGTATATATTGTGTATTTTATGCTGTGTACATGTTCATGCCTTGACTTCCCTACATGCATAAAGGAAAGTACAATACTTCTCCTCTGTCTACTTTTTTTTGAAAGGAGATTGTTTCAAGACGAACAGTATTGGCAATCTTTTCCTTCGTTTAAGTCTGCTTTGCATCAAAAATATATAGTTAGCTGCAATATGCCTGATGCCTAAATATTGTAACATTCTGCAACAGACTTTATTTTAGTTCTGTGAACTCTCATACTTGTTTTGAAATATTTCAGAAGAAATGCTTAGCATTTTGCCTAAACTTGGTGCTAGAAATATCTAAAGTAAGATGCATTCTGTCTGCATAATGCATATCAGAATGTTACAGTAAATGATTCTTGGCTGTGTAGAGTGTGATACTGTCTAAAATAATAGAGGTTCTTTAAAATACAATGCACTACATGTTGATGGCCGGTTGTGAAGATGAAAATATTTTCTATTTGTTGGCCCAGAATTCCCTGGAGACTATCACAGACTCATGCAAGGGAGTGGAAGCTCTCATGCCAGGAATCTAGCCACATTTCAGAGAAAATGAACGGAGAAAGGTTTGGCCCACTGTCTGTGGTAATTGCTCCTGTAGTCAACCTATCAGTCCACTTCAAAAGCTGTTGGAGCTCCCACATTTGAAAAGCTCTTCGGTCTTTCCAGCTGAGACCTCCCAGGAACATGCATTCATATCTCAGAA
This sequence comes from Callaeas wilsoni, assembly GCA_013398955.1. Taxonomy (NCBI): domain Eukaryota; kingdom Metazoa; phylum Chordata; class Aves; order Passeriformes; family Callaeidae; genus Callaeas; species Callaeas wilsoni. The sequence continues at coordinate 374,510 of VWPU01018057.1, forward strand.
TTAAAATATAATTTATTTTGACTAAACAGCCTCCAAATCTTTCCTTCCTCCAGATGGAAGCATTTGTGCAATTAAGCATTTGGCAATGTTGGCATAAGTAACCATGTCCCCTTTGGAATATTTTCAAAACAAATAGTCAGTAAATGTGGATAGAATGATCCAAAGTCATTGTTTTTTCAGAAAAGGGCTGTTTTCTGGTTTGGTTTGCTTTTGCTTTATTTTCAGGGTCCATGCTCCTTGTAAAAATTTGTAAAAAATACAGTCCTCTGGGGTAGTTTCAATCAAGCCAGGGATTGGGGTTTATGAAGGGCATTCACGTTACCTGTCTTCTATATAGGGATGTCAAACTTCAGTAAAGGAAAAGTTAATAAAAGAGTATGAGGTGAGAAAGTTTTATCTAAATGTAACCTGGCTAATCCAGTTCTGCAATGATCACCCAGTCAAGGCCAAGAGATTGAGTTAGATTTGTTGACTTGTCATGATATGCAAGCTGCATGTAGGCTATGTGCAGTGGGTAAAACACAACTGATAATGGGCTTTTCTCATATCCCCAAGGACTCTTGTATCATGCCCAGTGGTAAAAATGACAGCAGAATTGAATCTGAGGCCTCCAAATTGTAATATTCCATCAAAAATTTGTTGGGCAGTCTTGAATCTAACTCTGTATTGATAAAACTTGAGCAAAGTTTGCTAAAGATTTATCAGTATGAAGCTGGAGTCAGATTTTCACAGATGCTAAAGGAAAGAGTAGTCAGATCAGAGGTGCCTCATGAAGTTAATGAACGCTGAAACATAACTGAAGTTGCGGAGAGTAGATGGCTCGCATATCTCAGCCCACACCACAGAGAGCCAGTTATTTCCTGTGTCTCCTAAAATGAGAAAACTGTACAATATCAAGTCCTTCTTTGTAATGACTCTTGGCATGTTGCAACTTCCAAATTATTATTACTGTAATTTACTTATTAGATTATTTTAAATTTATTCTGAGATGGGCTGTCTGGTTAGGATAAAGTTCGATGTCTTACAGACCAGAATCCATTCTGACTCTAAATATATTTTGTAGGAAGTCAGGGAGGTATAGGAGAAAAGTGTCAGTATAAACAACAGGAAGGAGAAACTTGATAACTGAGTTTCACAGAACATTCATCTGCACATGGTTTTAAATACTGGTGATCTTTCTCCTGGTGATCTTTCTTAGGAATGGTGTTCACCATCTCTTTATCAGGTATGCATAGGGTTTCTACAATGGAAAAGATGTTTTGGGTTTTTTGTCCTTTGCCTGAGTTCTAATGTCCAACCTGGATTTTTTTTTTTTTTTTGAGTATTTTGCAAACAGTGATGCGGCGGTGGATTATGTTTGTTTTTCTTTTGAAACTGATTTTTTTTTCCATTTACATCAAAAGTCAATTACTTTGATGAGTCTCCATTAGATCTGAAGGCTTCCAACCTCCCCTCCTAGAAATACGAAGTTTGGGGATTTGTATAGAAGCTGAGCCTGCTTCATGTGACTCTGTAAAAGCTCAGACTTCTGTGTGTTTGGTACTTTGCTGCAGCTTTAAGGGCTGTAGTTTCATCCTGCTTTAACATGAATCAGCTTTGAAGTTACATGAGAATTCAATCTTTCAGGTTCAAAAAACTTTGAATGGATTTTGTTTAGATTTTTGTTGTTTCAGAGTATTGAGCCCTAAGTGAATAATGGAGGAAGAAGGGAAACAATAAAACAGTAATTGCTGTGTCTTTTGACCCAAAGGGTGAAATAACTGATCCCAAGAAAATTTTAGTTCAACTCCTTGTACAAAGGAGATTAGATAAATTGGAGATAGAAAGACAGTCTGAACCAAGTCTGCAAAGCTTTTCAGTCTTATTTTTCATCTTAATTAACTTATAATTAAAGTCTCACGAGCCTCATGATTTTTTTTCTCACATAAAATGGAAAAAGGGTAAATAAGGTTTTGAGGTTTGTGAAGGAGACAATGTGGTTGGAAAATTGTAGAAATCATTTTGACCAATTTTTTTTTTCCATTACCCCATAAGGCAAATCACTTTTTGGTGAGCATTGTTACCTCTATGTCCCTCTCTGTCAAGGGCAGGAAGGCAGCTGTGTACACTCTTTTTGGTTACTTTCTTTTCCTGAGTGAGGGCTTTGTTTCATGGGAGGAGAGCACTGAGGTGAACATACAGCATGCCTGACATGAATCATAGTCTATTTGACACTGAGTATAATATCCAAAGTATAAAAATTATCTTCAGGAGATAATGGCAGTTTCTGCATTTCTAGACAGTGGAAACAGTTAACTTCTTACCTCAGAATATATCATTAGCTGGATGTCATTTTAAAGGGCTAAATATTGGGAATATTTACATGGTCTGGTTTACAGATCAACCATTGACCTCAGTGACTGCTTTGAAAAAAAAAACCAACAAACCCTAGTATCATCCTGGAGTAAAATAAAGAGTGCACCAAATCTTTCTTGCATTATGTAGCATGAGAAGTATTTTTCCTTGACAGTTAAAATCTCCATGCACTGCCTGAATGCCTGAGAGGATTGCCTCCCTGTTAGCACACACAGACAGATACATCAGTACAACTCTTGGAAATAAACACATCTCTTGATAGAACAGAAACACAGCAAAAAATATTTTTTCTTCATGGCTGTACTGGAAAGACTGTGGCATCTTACGTCTTACATAATTCATATCATTAGGGTATTCTAGCGGATGGCCTGTCTGAAATACCCTCGTAACTGTCTAACTGAGGGAAAAGCAGTGATAAAGTGAGGTAAGATGTGCATCTTATTGCCTAGGAGAAGATTCGGCAGTTCAGGCTGGTTACTGAAAAAAACTATATTTTTCTGCATGGGGGCATCTATAAAAGAATGAGATTGTTCCCTTTTGTACTGTTTAGTGGGGGTAACACAGCCACAGAGATACTGCATTAAGGATCTTGACCAACACAGTCTTAGGAGATGATGCAGTGGGGCAGATCAGGTCCTTGCACTTTGGAGTTGTTCCTTGCTGCCATCTTCCTACAATATTTTCTGTGTTATTGTTCGCTACTGCCTAATTTAAAAGACCTGTCTGCAGCATGCTTCTCTTCAAGATACAGGATAATTATAAATTATCCTCCAAATTATAGTGCACCCACTGCCTGGTGCCTCTCCCTTTAATGAGGTCCATGACCATCTCAGCAGGGCTTCCCAGCTTGCCTGCCTCAATTCTGCTTTCTGGCATCAAGGGATTTTGTTTTGAAGAGCTGCACCTCGGGAGCTGTTAATGATGCTCTACTTCACTTGCTTTACTTTCTCCCGAATTCAGGTCAGCACTACAACTCTGCCCTTAAACTTCTATTGTCTCCACACACTTTTCACAACCAGACTACAAACCTATTTTTTCTTCAATTAATTTTAACTTATAGGGCAATAACAGGAGTTTGGCAGTTGAAGCTAATCCTTAAATGCCCTTGTGTCACACTAAACAGCTGACATTTATTTCGTAATCTGCTATTATTTTATTGTATTTGTAAGAAGATCCTGTTGTCACAAATTGTGCCATCAGATTCTTTTTCTTTTAGCAGTCTCCAGAACTGGATACAACTGGGACATGAATGTTCTGACCCACAAGTCTTTAGGCAATGTTCAGCGAGAAGAAAGATTGATGGCTGCTCTCATGAGTTTTGGTCCTAAATCTTAGTTGCCTTAGAGATAAGTTTTTCAAACTGTCATCCAAGCTAGGAAGATGCAAAAATGCAAACCTTGAGTTTTGTTCTGGGCTTATTTTTATTATGATATCTGGGTTATGCTCCTTTGAAGAATTTTTCCTTCTCAGTTTCAAAGTTTAACTCTTTGAAGATGATTATTGCTGTTGGTCAGGCTTTTGCAAGGTTGCTCAGTCTTTTGTGTGACATCTAATGATTGTATATGGCATTTCTCTATTTGGGAAGCATGAAATATTCAGGTTGATGTTACATTTGTTATCCATATTTTTTCTATGGAATGGAGCTATTAGAGCAAAAAGCTGAGAGTTAAACAATGTTTCTGTGTCGATTCCTCTTCTTCCTTGCTCATTTACGTTCTGAAGTTATAAGCAATTTGCGGTCAAAAAGCACATGTTTGTATGGAAGGTCTGAGTTCAAATCAAAGACTTTTTATGTTTATAGCAACAAGTAAATAAGCAAGTCTTAGAGATAAATCTTGGCCTTCAGAAATCTGTCATGATTCAGGGTGTGAATCTCACACAGACCTCTTGTATCTTGCAGAAAATAAGGTACTGCTGAGGCTTGGGCGTGATACACTGATCCAAATATTTGTGTAAGCTGTACTCCATAGTGAATGGGAGAATGCTGGATGAAAAAAAGAAGGTAGTTTTTCTGCAGTTTTGCAGGCCCATTTTGGCTTTAGATAGGTCCTTTTGTCTCTCACCTATTTGGGTTCATCGGAAGCTGGATGAACGTGTGTTAGCAGAATTGTGACTTCTGGTCTGTATTTACCAAACTCAATAAATCAAACTTCTACTTCATGGTTGATATTTCTTACCTTATGTACATGAAGTAAGTCTGCTACACAAAGGTGCTGATAATTCTCCTGCTCCTATTTACCTCTTTGGCTTGTTGGGTTGTTAAAGCTGAGTCACTAAAACTACCAGAAAGATCAGGTCGTGAGCTAGCATCCAGGCTGTACATCAGTCCCAACCCTTCCAAGACTATCATGATGTTCTTAATGTCTCCCATGAGCAGAACTGAATTTATGGCCTTGTCAGAGGTTCAGGTTCCAAGGCTACAAATGTTTGCGTCCAGATGTCCCTGGGTTTGCCTGTGGATGTCATCTTCTTCTTTGCAGGGATTCAGTCTACTTCAGTGATGTGTAACCAGATGGAGGCTGTTGCATGGGGGAAGGGAAGAGCCCCATCCATGCAACACTGTCAAATGCCTCCCCTCTGGGGAGCTATCTAAAGACAGCTATGATTGTTATTCTATGGCTCTAATTCGTTTCACTTCCTTCCCTCACGTTCCCACAAAATATTGTGGAAAGACAATACTACAGCTACTGACTCCTTTTTTCTCATGTTAATGACACCACTCTTTCCTCAGGTGACTCTGTGTTAGTCATTAATCAAATGTCACAGCCTAAAAGCATATGGTCTCTGTTCATTGTCAGGAAGCAGTAATTGGCAGCAAGGTAGCAGTAGTACACTCTGGAGATTATTATTTCTTAAAAGTGAAAATGCCATTCTCCACTCCCATGATAAGAATCGCTGGAGTGCATATGTGCATCTGTATATAGCCCTTCCTTACAGCAGCCATGCCATTTGTAATCCTCTTTTGGCTATAATGCTACAGTAGCTTGGATTGCAGTGTACCATTTTTAGCACTTATCACATAGCAGCAGACAGCTGGGCTTCTACATTACAAAACAGCCACCGCTGCAGCAGTGGCTTAGACGACAGTGAAGTACTGTCCATGATGTATGATCTTGAGCAATGTCTAGTGGCCAGAATAAAAATCAGTCTGACTTCTCAAAAGACTAAATGCAGCTGAAAGGGCTGTTAAAATGGGCCATAAAAAATGAAGTATGCAGCAGAACCAGGAAAAGAAAACATACATTTTCTCTCAGGCTGGCTAAATTACCTGGGTTGCAGAGTACTATGAGGTTTTAGAGAATAACGTCACAGTAGGAGCTGAGGTCGTACTGCAGAGTGGTTAGGCTGGCTGTCTTGGAGAGTTATGCTGCTCCATCACCTTTGCCTCAGGGCAGGTAACAACCACTTCATATAGTCCCGTATTCAATAGCTGACCAGGGCGCCCGTTGTTTATTCACTGTTAGTGGTAACTTGGGTGAACAATTTCATTTTCTAGGTATATTTCAGGAATGACTGCACAAATATATGATTTTACTTATCAGAGTTGATGCAAGTGTAATCTGTCTCCTTGAGGATGGCTTGCTTTATTTCCGTTCAGTGTTAGCCACTCAAAGAGAATAAAATAATGTGGCTGATCATTCTTATTTAAACAAAAAAGTGCAGTTGTTAGGGCCCATACATTCTCATAAAATTCAAATGGGACAGATTCTCTCTGAATGAGTCAAAGAAAAGGATCTAAATCCCTAAACAACAAACACAGAATAATGGAATATGCTGAGTTGGGAGAGACCCACAGACATCACTGAGTCCAGCTCCTGGCCCTGCACAGACACCCCAAGAGTCACACCATGTGCCTGAGAGCATTGCCCAAACGCTTCTTGAACTCTGTCAGGATGGTGCTGCAATCACTTCCCTGGAGAGTCTGTTCCAGTGCCCAAACACGCTCTGGGTGAAGAATCTTTGTCTAATATGCAACCTAAACTGCTGCAGACACAACTTCAGACCATGAATCTCCTAAACCCGAAACTGTTAGGCAAGCACATTTTACAATCAAGTTTTACCAGTCTGGAGAGGAAGGAAGATTACAAGTTATAGTCCATGACAGCAGATTGCATTTAGCCTTCCCTGCTTTGATCAGGACCAAACCTTGAAGTATCATTGCTGAGAGAGTCACCCATCTACAGAGAGGTCTGATGTTAGTGTGAGTATGTCTCATTCCCTCAGAAATACGACGGTTCAGATTTTCTTCTCATGAAGATTGAATGTTGGAACAGTACAACTGTTCAGAAAATCGAAATACTTTGCTCCTCTCAGGCTAACCTCCTGATCAAATTTGCTCAAAGATTTCCTATTTCCTTTGGCAGCTAGCACAACCCATAAGCATTGCCATTTGCCTTGTGCAGCTTGGCAGCAGTGGCTGGAAGTGGTGAAGAAGAGCTCAGCCGGGTTAATGCCAACCTGCTACTGCAGGCTCTTCATTAACACACACAAAGAGAAGGCTGCTAGGACTCAAATAAACCCATTTGACTACTTGCAGTGAAGCTGCAGCGAGAATTCAGGGACGAAGGATTTATTGCAGAAGCACAGTAGAAAGTAGGTCCTGAGAGAAGGGGAAGATTTGGGGATAGCACAAGTTGTAAAGCCTGAATGGAGGTGATAAAATTAAACTGAAGATTAGTGTGGATTTCTATAAGACAAAAATCTGCAGTGTTGCACACCTGCAGCTACAGACACCTGCAGGGGACCATGGTGAAAAAAAATCCATTCTCTGTGTCAAAATTGCAGCAATACTTACTCAAAAGCCCATTGCAGTGTACATAGGCCTTGTTATCAATTTCAGTGTGCTTTGGATCAAGCTTTTAATGTCTTGGTGTACCTCTCAAATCAGCATTTCTAATAGTTCTAAGTTGTGCTGAACTTAGAGTTTACATTTGGTGCAGGGTGGATATTGTATGTCAGTTTTGCTTTTTTCATATGTAAATAGGTCTCATTTGTAAATGTTCATCTCTGGAAGATTTAGTCAGCTGTCTTCAAATGTAGGCATTTCCCCTACATTTTTCTGCACATGTAGCTAAAGAATACATGTCTGAAGACTTAGAAAGGAACACCTTAAAATGTATTCCCTCACTCTTATAAGGAAGCAGAATTCTTCTTCACAGACCAACTTCACTCATGTACAAGTTCTGTCACCATATTAATACCCTTTGTGTGGGATTTTTTTTTTTGTGGTCTTTCACACATTATTTTGTTGCACTTGGAGGCTCAAGGCAATATACAATAGCAAAAATAAACCATGAGAGAAGAAAAAAAGGAAGCAAAAATTCGCGACTAACCAAAGTTAAGTTACATTTTTTCATCATCTTGTCTATCCTTTTTTCATCTGGAAAACCCAAGGAAGCAAAAAGGACCTTCACTGCTGGCCTGCACAACACCTTAATATTCTGGCTTAGGTTTCTCCCCATTAAAATCAGCAGAACCTGCCTACCAACTTCAGAAGTTCATTTTTGAGACCTGACAAGCTTCTGTGAGTTCCAGACAGCTGCTCCTCAAACGTGCCTTAGAAACTTAGAGGGTCCTGCAGTGAGAACAGCAGCTTAGTCAGATTTACAAATCCGTGACTTTTTAGGCTGCTAATCATAATAGAAAAAATCTGTCATGCTGTCCTCATGCTGTCCTCACAAAACGTGAGAGAACTGGGAGAAGACTGGATAAGTAATCATGTGGTTGGGAGAGTGGAAAGAGCAGAGATGGTGGTGCTGGCCAAGATGGGTCCAAAGCCCTGGGTGTCGATAGTGTGGGAACAAGTAACTACATGGTGGTGAGTGAGGTGGTGCCTGTTCAGTGTACATTTATTCATCTCTGTTATCTGCAACTCCACCAGCAAAAAGGACAAATCCAAAGTGCTTATCTCTGAAGGGTGGTGGGGAAGCCACAAAATGTTAGACATGATTCATCACAGCCTTTTCATTCAGCAGTCCTGTCAATATGGCTATAATTCTAAGAGCCCTGTGAGTACTCCAGGAGGTTAAGTTTCACTAATTTAAAGTGCAAAAGTACTTAGATGCTTTCCAAGGTATCTCAATGGGAGGAATTTAATTTAAAATTAACAGGTCTAATGCTTTTTTTCTCCTTTTCATCATTGCCCTAGACGATAGACCGAGAAGACCTGTAGCTCACTGAAAACATACCCATAGCTCACTGAGTTCTACAAGAAGGCAAAAAATTTGCATGTTAGGCTACATTGCTTAAACGACTTTTTGACTTGTGAAAGGTGTTGCAGAGTAAAATGAGGAAATTTAGGGTAAAAAAAAAAAATCCTGATTTTACCTGAAGATTTCAAGAGAAGAGTTCTGACATTTCCATCAAGAGTTTTGTGATCAGAAAAGGCAGTCTTTACCAAATAGGTGCAAATTGCATTTTGTTATGTTATAGGCCATCATATTTTGTACTTTTCAATATTCTATACTGTTTTTATTGTAACAAACCTCAGTTACTACTTAAAATCTTTTTATGTGTCCTATTTGATCTGCAAAGCAGTACTTTGATGCTTAGCTCAAGATATTTTAACTAGGTAGTGATGGCTGGAAAGCAAAATAAGCTCAACTGATACTCGTTTCCCGAAATAGAATAGAATGAAATGGTGACACAGTGTTAATGTTCCAAAGAGAGCATTCTCCTACATTAGGTTTTAGAGACTTCAGTTTTGTGAGCAATTCAGAGAAGTGGGGAATTCAAGAAACCATCACCTTTGCTTTTATTTTTGTTTAGAACAAAATGAAATTCTGCAACTGAGAATTTCACCTTCAGAGGGCTTAGCTTTCATGTTACTTGTGACATACTGTTGTGTCTTTACAAAGCAATGGAACATATTAATAACATAAATATATGAACGGTCTTATAACTCTCCTGTGCTTATAATCAGCAGCACATGAACTACCTTTGTGGAATTCCATAGTGGGAAGCATACTAAAAAAACCTGGGTTAGTCACAGGGAATTTTGGCCAGAATTAAGCAGAGGAAGAACATGACCTTGGTGTTCTACGGGTCGTTGCCTCTCACTTTACCTGACAAAAGTCAAACAAAATCACAAACATCCAAACATCATAATTTCCCCCTGAGGTACTATACAGATAAGTTTTTAACATTCTGCCATCATTTTTCTGTACTTCACGTCAGTTGTTAAATAATAATATGCCATATAAATTTATTTAGCAATAGTTATTAAGGAATGCTGCAACAATTCTAATAGTAATGCTGCAATTAGCAGCAGTAACTATAGTCACGATACATTGCTAATAGATCGTGAGTGACTTGGCTGGCATATCAGTGGGCTGCAGCTGATCAGTGCTGGTATTTCTTTGCATCATGCTCACCACATGCTGCATCCCTCAGAAGGTGGAGATGCCACAGTTGTTTATGCATACAGATGAAATTGCTTACTAATGAGCAGTCAGTAACATTGCCAGGGGTTTGGGAACAAACCAGGCAGTCAGCACTGTTTCTGCCTCTGCACTCTTGCCCTCTGATCCAGGGCTGACCTGGCCAGGGCTATTCTTGAGCCACGCCTGAACGCAGATGTTTCATGACACAGACACCAGCCAAAGCACTGACCTGTTTCAGTGTGAGCTGGAAGTTTCCAGGGCATCTGTGTGCAGCCTGAGCCTGCACCAGCAGATGGGGCGGTTACAGTGCATTTACAGCCCACTCCACAATATCTCATTATTCATGGAGCATGCTTTCCCCTGCAGAGCTCTAGAAATCAGCCTTTTGTGGTTAATGGTATTATTGGCCATTGCCTGGCTTAATTCAGCAGTCACTGCTGATGCATGAGTGTTTGAGGCAGTGTTTGTCAGGGCAGTGTCCCAAGGGCTGCATCCTAACAGTGTTTCGTGAAATAACACAGAGGAGTGGCCCGTAGCAATAGTGATAAAAAAACCCTAATTTCTGTCTAGTGAGCCAACTATTGTTCCTAACAAGCTCCTCACCTCTCAGGCTGTTTACAAGCCTGAGATATGTACCAGACTTAAAACTTTGGTAGTGAGTTTTCAGTGAGAAGGCATAGTTTCTAGATAAATTTTAATAATAACATTTTTGTATGCAAAGTACTGCAGACCTTTATTACTTGGCCTTGCCAAAATAAAATGGTCTTTACATAAGCATACAGAAATACAATACTTTTTTTTTCTCCCAAATAGATGATAAATTAAGAATCTGGGTCTTTTTCATATCCACAAGAAATCACCTATGACAACATGTTGTTGCAATTACATGTATTCTCAGTACTGTGTTATTCATTGAAACAGAAGGAAGTCCAGATAGACTGGTTTTCTAAGAGGTACTTACTCTCTTTAGAAAAAAAAGATAGTTTCTTGAAATACAAACCTCTTGTAGAAAGGAATGTGCTTTTACATTTGTTTCATCAGAGGAGAGGAAAGTTTCTTTAGACAAGGTAATACTTCCAGCATGAAAGTCAATAGCCAGAGCAGTAGACTGGGATACTGGAAATTTAAGTTCAAGTTCATTCTGCTCAATTGAAGACTTAGATGTGAGACTTCAATATATTTTACCTATTCAAGGCAGGGGTTTCTTAGGTCCTTACTAGTGATCCTACGGCACATATAAAGATGTGTCAGCTAACTTCAGTGATGTACCCACTTCTGATGAAAGTATTCTTGCCTATATATGTTTGATTCTGCATTGAAAAATATCTGCACAATAGCATTGTCACATGTCAGTTTATCAATTTGCAAGTGTGCAAGAAGGGTTCCCTTCTCCAAAACTAGTTGTTCTTCATATAAATTTGCTACATAATTCGTCTTTCCTCAAATGTCCCATATTTTTTTGAGAGAAAAATGCAGAAACTGTTATTCAGTTTCCTCAGTTTCTTCCTGGGGCAGTTTTCAGTTAAAGCCTCTTGGCTGAGTTCCTTCTTTCATTTAATGTTCTTGCAAAGATCTAAAATATCCTTGGCCTTTCACCATAAGAATGGGACAGGCATACAAGACACGAAAGTTTAGTCCGAATGTTAAGCTGAACTTGTAGAAAATAATGGGATCATGGAGCACTTGAATAACAGCTGCAGAAAGAGAAGAATAACCACCACAAGGACGTTCCCATGTTAAATAATGTGACAAATGGAAGAGAAGCTCAAGGTAACTCGAAGAGAACCCCATAAAAAAAACACAAATAAAAATCACATCCACTTAAGAGAAAAATGAATTATATAACCTAGTTTAGCTATTGAATCTGCAGGTTCTGTTTCAGACATGGAGAAGTGTTTGTATACCTTTCAGCTTAGAATTCTAAGTTTAAAAAGAAGAACATGGTTTCTAATACTTTTTTTCTTCTGTGCCTTTAGACCACAGCAGCCACAGCAATATTCCATTTGTGTAGTCCTATATGGAATAATTACTTAGTTGTAATGTTTGCTCAGAAGTGGACAATACATGAACCCACCAAGAATATCAGAATATTTTAAAAATCAGGGTGTTTCCTGGATGGTCCACAAAGACATTTTGACTTATGATTTGATCAAAATTAAGACTTTGTTACAGACATAAATCTAAAACACATTAAAAGCATTTTATTAAGGTCTCGGATGTTCATGGCTTAGGATTAGTGTTCTATGTGAAAACAGTACAAATATCTATTTAGAAATATGATAGAGCTAAACCACTAAGCATCTTTAAGTGAAACAGTGCTACATATATGGGAGGAAGAACAGGAAATCAATTTACCATACAAAGTGTTTTTTCACCATTCATTTCATTTGGTAGCTCTGAAACGCAAACAGTTGCCATAGAAACAGTAAAATAAGTCCATTTTCGGGACTGGATGATGTGCTTCTTTTGGCAATGTAAATAAAATTTCACTAGATACACACTTGACAAAAATCTATCCTGCAGGAACTTTGGGGTTGGAATAATATGCATCTGGTTGTGTTTGTTTCATTTAAAAGGCTAATCCATTCTGTGCTGGTTGGATTTTCACAGCATGCTGTTCTAGTTCATATGATTTCTTACTGCAACTTGTAATCTTGGACATTTCAAACAATATCTTCCATCCTACAGCCCGACATAGGAGCCTTTGAAAATTTGCCTGGAAACAAACATGTCAGGACCTCTCAGAATCCATTTGCTACTAGGGTCTCACATCTTGTATTAGTGCCGTTGTGCAAATTGAAGGCACAGACTGCAATCAGGCTTTGCAAGCCATTAAGCTTTCAGTCCTCTGTCTGTTTAAAGGGCTAACAATTGCATAAACTGCTCTTTCAAGCATCACAGTCTTTGTCTAATATGCTATGGAATAAATGGCTTAGGGATTTGTGGAAATAATACAGCAGGGTAAAATATATCACTTACTTTAACACAAGACAAAAGCTGGGAGTGAGCCTGAAATCTGGATTTAAAAGTGAAATATTTCCTAGCCTCTGGAAGAAGCAGAACTAAAGGTACGGACTCACTGCAGTGATAGCGTTACTGTATACACTTCCAACCTTTCTTTCAAACTGTTTGTTTTCATTACCAGTGTCATGGATGAAGCTTGGTGCAGTCCAAGTTAATTTGTTTTTTTGACAAGAGTTCTGCATTTCCCTTGTCAGACTTCTCCTGGTACTCAGATTGGCTGGTGTACAGCAAATCAGGCCTTCACAGATGTACTGAAGATGTTAGTTCAGGGCCCTCAGAACACCTCAAGATATATTTGAGCCAGCACATGCCATGGTTACATACTGACCATCAAAATAAATCACATAATGAAATTTTATAGGTACTTTCTGGGAATAGTTTTACTTGGTAGTGGAACCCTGAAAAACCGGGAACACCATAAAAGGTCACTTTTTTAAAAGGACAGCAGATTATGACTTACAGTTCTAGAAATAGGGCTGAGCTGGGATAGAAGAAACACGTCTGCACCTGTTTTTCCGAAGCAGGATCCAAGAAGCAGGCTTCCAACAGAAGGTCCCAGCTGCACCACAGCACACACAGTATCACGCCCTTCACTGAGCTCCTGTGACCTCCAGTCTTCTCACTGCTTATGGGTGATATATCAACATATGGCACAATGTACCAGCGCAGTTACAATACTACATTTGAAAATGAAGCGTTCACGAAATATCCAGTCAGGTGTTCCACAAGTTCCACAAGCAACAGAGAAGAACTAAACTAAGACTTTGGAAATACATTACCATCTTAGGACTGTTTGCTCTGTTTCCCCACTTCCAAATACAGAAAAAAAGTTTGGTCTTCCTTGATGAAAAGTCAAATTTAAGCCTATAGTCACCTTTGAAACATCAAATTCCTGGCTCTGGCCTCTGTGCATGTTGCACAGGTGAATCCTGGGATGTGAGAAAACCTTACTGGACTGAACAAGAGTTGCTGATTTGGAGAATTTAGGACCACTTAGAAGACATTGAAGGTAAAGTGTTTGACAGAGGTTTTGCAGAGAAAAGAGAACTTCTGACTGAAAGAAGTCAATCAAGCTTCTACCACTGATTTTAAGGACTCTAAATTTCACACTAAAATGTTCATCAAACTATGGGAGCTGCATTCTGGAAAAAAAATAAAATCATAAGCCTGCCATTTTAAATGTAAAATATTTTACCTTTTTGCCAAGCTCTGTTTCTGACAGTTGTGCAGTATTTTTATACATATATATATATATCTCCATATGATTTATATATATATATATAAATCCTGTGGACAAGAAAAGATAAATTTAGTATGTCTGCTTGAAAAGCTATAATTCCTTGATATGTAGAGTAATAATAATATCTTGAGAGAGTTTCATATTTTTATTTTATGCCTAGTGACTAGCAAAAAGGAATCAATTACCAGTCTTTTAACTTCAAGTAGAGAATGTCAGTGAAAAAGTTTTCATTCATCCAGTTTTGCAAACGTAGATCTTGTGAAATGTATGTCTTGAAGCAAATATTTGCATCATTTTTTCTTTAATTTTCCTGGAGCTCTCAATTTTAAAGGCAAGTTATAGTCACATGGCTTCTTCACTTCAGAGCAGAATGTGAAAATAGGCACATAGACAAGAACGGATGGACTTGAAGTAGATAAATTAAAAAAGGCTATGCTTTCCCCCAGCATCCAACTTTGCATCTTCTTTAGTCTTAAAAGATTCAAAATGTGGGTTTTTTCATGTGCTGTTAGTCTCTACATGGCTGTGGTTCTTGGTGCAGTCTGGCCAAGACTAGAGGCAGTACTGACAGTATTGTGAGAGCTGTCCTCCTGAGACTTCTTCCCTCAGTAGAACCACAGCATTCTCAAAGACTTCTTATGAAATTGCTGTTCACAGGGTTTCATTCCAGCGTTTTAAATGCTGAAAACTTCAATATGAATTAGAGAACCCTCTTCATTTCAAGTGTTTTCTTTTCAATACGTAAAACTACAAATCTTCTAAAGTCCACCTTTTACTGGTACACTTTGATGGGAACTAGTGGTGAAAAGTGATGAGAGCTAGTAGTGAGAGACAGTGGTGAAAATAGTCCCGTGTCACTAGGGAGACAACACGAACTGAAATGCTTCATTTGAAACCAATTTGCTTCAGAAATATCTAAGGATTAAAACTGTATGCATAATTGTAAAAGGTGGAAAATTAGGATAGCTCAGTTATGTACGTTGCTAACGGCAGAGAGCAGGCAGGTGGAGAGACACACATAGGGCAGCCAGATAAACATCTGGCCTTTGGCATATTACCAATAAACTCTTCTACATCTGTCTCCTGGGAGAACATAGAGAAAAAAAACCATTTTCATTCTCTATTTAATATTTTTAGTGAGACACTTTGGGGGCGGGGTTTTTTTGGTTGTTGTTTGAGGTTTGTTGGTTTTATTCATATAACAACTGCAGATATTATTTGAATTTGGAGAATGCTTAGGGGAAGGGCAGTTGACAAATTTTAATCAAGAAACCACTTGCATAACAAAGGAAACAATGGAGCAACTGAATGGAGGCAGCACCATCTGGAGAAAAAGATTGATAGCTTATTGAGCAGCCAAGGGTCTGTGAAAAAGAAATGTCCCTGGGCTATATAATTAACTTGATATTTTATGTCTCTGTGGTGTGTGGTTTGTGGGTTAGTTCAGAGACCAATGAATCTAATGCAATACTCTCTGAAGACTGGGAGAAGACACATCCAAAGTTTAAAACAAAGCTGGGCCATTACCTTTATTTCCATTTCCTGGAAACAAATTTAATTATGTGAATTTCCTGGAAACAGAGTCAGCTGAAATAACTCACTTTGCTTAAACCATTCATCATCTGTGCAATTTTACATCTCTCCTGGGTTTGCTAGTTCCAAACAATCCCATGATTTGCCAAATGACACGGTTGTTCATATTTGTCATAGCTCAGTGACCTTGACAGCAAGTGGAGACCAAAAACTAATAATTAGGCTATCCAAAAACATTTCGTTCCTCATTATAAGTCAAGATTACTATTCTTTATGTCACAAATCAAGTTTTTTCTCATGTTGATCACCTCTCTTCTCATGTTAATGGCCTGCTCTATGCTTTGTTGAAGCATCTCCATGACATAAGAACTTTGCTTCAATACTTATGAGGATAAAGGGAAATTGGTGCCATCCAATTACTATTATAATGTTTTTCCTTTTCATTAGGTTAGAACATATATTTGCAAGAACAAAATGCTATGTGAGAACTAGGGTTAGTTTTCATTGAAAGTAATCTATTCTTTCAAGGAACCCAGTAAGGATTTTTTTATGAAATTATGTTAATGGTTGACTTTCTGAGTATTTTCTCTCTACTATTTTTCTGAAGTGCTTTTGTGAACTGTATGTTAAGTATCCTTTTATTTTTCCTTCACATCTTGATTTCTTCCCTTGTATTTTTGCTTTTGAGATTTAAAATGCTACGTTTGTAACACAGCTGCATCTCCTACGTTGAAAGAGTTGAAAAGCATATTCTGTGGCTGTAGTGCTGTTCTACACAGATGTATAGGTGGGTCGCAGGCATATGTTCACCGTGCTGCTTTAATATTTAATTCCATCAAATTTGATTTGAGGAACCTCTTTTTAACATTTTCCTCAGGTTTCTAGGAATGTTACAGACTTTAAGCTACATATAAATCTGGAAAAACAAAAGTGCACTGAGGGACTGAGGGAAATAGGGGAGTAATAGGTTCTTATAACTACAGTGAGAACTATTTATCTGTGTAAAAATGCAGGTGAATCTGCACTGGATAACAACGACTGTATGCATTTCTGGGTATGACAATATAGATTAAATTGCTTCTGGGAAGAACCACTTTACACCTAAATGGGATCACCAGATGTGCAAGCCTGTATAACAGTATGGACCAAAAGATTCAGCTGAATTTAATGGAGAAGACCTAATTCCCAGTTTCTATGCTGGGTGTGAAATACCTGTGCTCTGGTAGTGTAGATCTGGTGTAAGATACTGGAGAATAAGCCTGACAAATTTTACCCAAATTCAATCCTTTGGTACATGAGAAATATATCTAACATAACCCATTAGAAATAAAATCCCTCAGGAATCCCTAAGGCTGATCAAGGTAGCAGTCCTTTAATAGAGGATGTGTTTTTATTTTCTTCCCAAGCATATACAAAGTGCTAAGAAAGTTGTTACATTTTACGGTAAATCATGCTGGTGAAGAGTTTACTTTCAAGTAAAGCCCAATTTTACCAGGCACTGGAGGTGTTCACATATATTCGTAAGTTTTCCTCTGCACAAGCAAATGTGACTTTTTATGTTTCAGACCCAGACGTCAGCTGTAAACAACTAATACCTCAAATCTTCATTTCTCCCCAGCCTGTAGATGCTCACCTATTAACATTCCCTTGCTGAAAACCTAATCACTCCTTACTACCCTACTCCACTCCTGCAAAAATGGAGGAGGTGGTGGTGTGAAGGGGTGGTATCCTTCCTTTTTAAAAAGCAGGTACACTGATAGCTTTCTAGTGATAGTAATGAGGGAATCTTAGTTCGGATAGCGAAATATAGTAGGAGCTCTGAATGACATCAGTTGGCTGAAAGATGCTTTTAGGGAAGATGGTTTCTCTGAGTGTGAAGTAAACAGTTGATAGAGCAACTCAAACTTCAGGCAAAGCTAAAGGAAGTAAAACCCAAACACACATGAAGGTTAAGGAGTCCATTTACATCCATACATATTTTGGGTTTATTCATGCTTTTTGGGGGGTTTTTTTGTGGTTTCTGGTGTGTTTTTTCAATATAGATCATATTTCTACCTAATTAACTTGGTTATCAAAACACCAAAAATAGAGTAATCCTGTGAGATTTTATTGTCTTCTGCTTCATAGAATCATACAATGGTTTAGGTTGTAAGGGACTTTTAAAAGTTGTCTAGTTCAACTCCCCTGCAGTGAACAAGGACACCTCAACTAGACCAGGTTGCTCAGAGCCCTGTCCAATGATTCTGGGGGCTGGGGCATCTACCACTTTTCTGGGCAACTTGTTCCAGTGTTTCCCCACCCTTACAATAAAAAATTTCTTCCTTATATCTAGTATGAATCAACCATCCTCCAGCTTAAAGCCATTACCCCTTATCCTGTCACAACAGGCCCTAGCAAAAACTCTATTCCCATCTTTCTCATAAGACCACTTTAGGTACTGAAAGGTCACAGTAAGGTCTTTCTGGAGCCTCCCCTTCTCCAGGCTAAATAGCCCCAATTCTTTCCTCTGAAGAGAGGTGCTCCAGCCCTGTGAGTATCTTCGTGGCTCTCCTCTAGACCTGCTCCAACAAGTACATGTCTTTCCTGTGCTGAGGATCCCAGAGCTGGATGCAGCCCTCCCGGCAGGGTCTCACCAGAGCAGAGCAGAGGGGCAGAATCCCCTCCCTCACCCTGCTTTGGGTGCAGCCCAGGATACAATTGTCTTTCTGGGCTATGAGCATTGCTGGGTTGTGTCAAACTTTTCACTTACCAGCACATCCAAGTCCTCCTCCACAGGGCAGCCCTCAATCCCTTCATCCCCCCAGCTTGTACTGATACTGGGGATGGCCCCAACCCAGGTGCAGGACCATGCACTTGATCTTGTTGAACCTCTTAGGTTCTCGTGGCCTCACTTTTTGACCTCATCTAGGTGCCTCTGGATGGCATCCTGTCCTTCAGACTCGTTAACCGCACCTCTCAGCTTGGTGTCATCTGCAAACTTGCTGAGGGTGCACTCAACACCAGTGTCTGTGTCATCAACAAAGACATTAAACACCACTGGTCCCAATAAGGACCCCTGAAGGACACCACTTGTCACTGACCTTCATCTGGACATTGAGCCATTGACCACTACCCTCTGGATGTGACCATCAAAGCAATTCCTCGTGCCCAGAACTGCGCACACATAAAATCCATCCACCTCCAATTTAGAGAGGATGTTGTGGGGGACCACGTCTAAGGCTGGACAGAAGTCCAAATAGACAATATCCATAACTCTTCCTTGCCCATTGCTGTAGTCACTCCATCACAGAAGGCCACTAGGGTTGGTCAGGCAGGTCTTGCCCTTGGTGACACCATGCTGGCTGTCTTGAATGCTCCACTGAATTCCATGTGCCTTAGCACAGGTTCTAGGAGGATCTGTTCCAGGATCTTCCCAGGCACAGAGGTGAGGTTGACAGGTTGGTAGTTCCCAGGATCTGCCTTTCCACCCTTTTTAAAAATGTATGCAATGATTCCTCTCTTTTTCCAGTCAGCCAGGTCTTCACCTAACTCCCATGACTTTTCAGATACCATGGAGAGTGGCTTGATTTCAGTATGGCTACTTTAATTTAGCACCAAGCAAAAATGAAAGTTGAATCAGGGGGTGGGGATGTGTGTGTAGAATATGTGGCAGTGTAAATGAGAGCACAGAAAAAAATTAAGGTCTGGCAAAATAAACGATATGGCACAGGTGTTGCAGGTTTTGATGGAAAGAATGAAAGGGGAGGAAAGAGCTGAAACAACTCTTCTTTTCTCTCTCTCGCTGGCAGCATGTCAGACATTTTCTGTGGTGGAACCTGCCAGCCCAAAGATATCTCTATAGCTGTATTACCTGCTTGCTCACAAGGTATCTTTGCTAAATAAATTAAAGTGATCGTTGGCTGCCCTTGAAAATGTAAGTGGTTTTGGTCTGAAAATAAGGTCTTTTTGCACAGGTTTTACTTCAAGTTCTACGAAGTTGGGTACAGATGGTACTTGTTTCTTCATATAAAATCTGTTAAACACTGTAATACTTAAAAGTGACACAGAGCTATTTCTCTTTCTTTCCTTTCTTCCTCTATATATGTGCTGGAAGCAGAATTACAAAAGGCCCTTGTGCAGGCTGTACAAGATAAAGGACAAGTGGCAGGGTTTCAATACTTACTCCCTACCTCCTCCTTTCCCCCACACCACCCACCTGCTGGAGTGATTGTTTGCTTGCCCACACCTGTTACAATCTGGTTCTTGCTGAAAATTACCTTTATTTTTTACATGTATCTTCAGAATATCTTGGTAGGGCACCTTCTCTGATAAATTGTCTGACAGGTAATTTTTTTGGTTCATTAGCACTGTAGATGAGGAAGATGCTAGAAAGTATATTTTGTATTTTATTTGTGTTATTGCAGGGTAATTCAAGAGCTCTTTAAATTTTAAACCATTTTAGCCCTTTGCTGTAAATGGAACACTGATTTCCCATTAGAGGAAGGCCTGTAGAAAGATGTAATCATGCATTCAGAGATGTTTTGCATGCAGGGTTGCTAGTGACTGAAATGCCAACTCTCCGAAAATCTAAAGAAGAGCTGCTTTTAATGTTCAGATTATTTCCATATAAAATGGGTTTACAAAAATGTTTACACTGGCTAAGCTCAGAGGAAGTCAACACCCCTCTGAAAGGTAAGTGAAAGAAAAATAGCTGGTTCAATTAGGTGAATTGCTCCATGCTTTTCTATTGAAAAACCTGACAATTACATCAAATTGCTATTTTTAGGCAGATTATAAAGTGGAACACTGGGTTAATGAAAGCAGCCTGCACAAGCTGAGCGCTATGGAATGTTCACCCAACACCCAGCATATGCATGGTACTCTACATGTCTGAGAGAAACACATGCAAGCTGCCTGAGATGCCTTAGAATTTTGCCAGAGAAGAAAAGCTGGTTTTATTGGCAAAACAGAAAACATAATTGGAAACAACTTCTCTCTTAAATTACTTGAGTTTATTTTAGAGGTGAGAGAGTGTTCATCATAGAAAGGTTTGGGTTGAATGGAACCTTAAAGATTACCCAGTTTCATGTCCCCTGCCACGGGCAGGGACACCTTTCATTAGACCAGGTTACTCACAGCCCCATACAGCCTGGCCTTGAACACTTCCAGAGACCCACAACTTGTCTGGGAATCCTGTTCCAGTGCCTCACCACCCTCATAGTAAAGAATTTCTTCCTAATATCTAATCTAAACCTACTTTCTGTCAGTTTGGATCCATTCCCCCTTGTCCTGTCATTGCAGGCCTTTGCAAATAGTCTTTCCATCTCTCTTTTAGTCTCCCTTCAGGAGAGAACTGGAAGGTCCCAATTAGGTCACCCTAAAAGTCTTCTCTTTTTCAGGCTGAATAATTGTCTAACCCTTTCCTCATAGGAGAGGTGTTCCATCCCTCTCATCATCTTGGTGATCCCCCTCTGGATTTGCTCAACAGTTCCATGTCCCTGTGTTGAGGGCCTCACAGCTGGATGAGAACTCACCAGAGCAAAGTAGAAAGGTAGAATGTCCTCCTTTGACCTGCTGGCGACGCTGCTTTTGATTCAGCCCAGGACATATTTGGCTTTTTGTGCTGCGAGTGCACATTGTCAGCTCATGTCCACCCTCTCATCCACCAGCACTCCGAGTCCTTCTCAACAGTCCCAAGTCCCCTTACCACTTCTTGATCTGTTCCTCCCACAGCCTGCATTGATACTGGATGTTGCCCTGACCCAGGTGCAGCACCTTGTACTTGATCTTATAAAACCTCATGAGATTCCCATGGGCTCACTTCTTGAGCTTATCCAGGTGCCTCTGGATGGCATCCTGTCCTTCAAGTGTGTCAACTGCACCATGCTATCCTCTGACTACAAATCATGTTGGTTGTAGAAAGGGACAATTTAATGTATGCACCAGTATTCACAGTGCTCTTCTGCAAATGATCTACGTGTTTATTCCACAGTGCAATTCCCTAAAAGCTTAAAAAAACAAAACAACCTGAATTTTGCAACTTCACTGAGCACTCTGTAGTAGGCTACACAAAGTTTTTAAGATTTCTCTGAAAGTCTTGTGCCGTGCCATCAGTGGTGGTGTTTTGGGCAAATAAAGGTTAAGCTAACATCTCTGGTCATAATGCTTTTTTTGATTGTTGATGTCTCAGTTTCTGATATTAGGGAAAAAATGTAGATTCTTTCAAATCCAAATGGCATCTGCTTTCAAATTGTTGTAGGTTTTTCTAGTGCAATGAAAAGGGAGGAAACTCAGCCTTAAGATATCAAAATATATAGTTAATACTAGAAGTGGCATCGGAGAGCAGAGTTATAGCTTAATGTAATCCATACAAGAGGGGACTTGCAGAGTTGTTCACATCTTGATCAGTTGCTGTTAGATATGGTGATCTGCATGCAACCTCTGCTTTAAGAAAACCATAAATTCCTGATAGCTGGATGCTTGGAGATCACACAGGGGAGAGAAGTGTTCTATACCTGCCCTATCTCTTTCCATTTTCACTGAGTATCCTCCCTCCCAACTGTGGTCAAGGACTTCCTTGCCTAAATCAGGAATTTTTGAATTCTGGGTGACAAGAAGAAAGCCAGGTGTGGATGCTCTCAGTCTCTGGGGTTACGGTGAAGCACTCATTTTAATAAGATGGATCATATGCTGGAAGAGAAGCAGACACCACAGACCTTGTGGAACTTCAATGTGTGTGGCACAGTAAGCAGCTGTTGAGTTGGGTGAGAATTTGCCTGAGTGGGAGAAGAGAGCTTTCTGTGAAGCTCTCCTACCTTTCAAGGCCTAATATGGATGAATTAGAGTCTATAGAGAAAACAGAAATTCTTTTATATTAAATATTTTTTTACTCCTAGAATTAACAGATTAAGGGTTGATTAATTCACGCTGATTTTCATCTTAATGAAGAATGTAAGGATCACAGGGAGAAATGGAGTTCTTTCTGACTTATAAGGTCTGATTAAAGCAGTCATCTGGAAAGCAGAAGGTATGATGGTACTTCTCTGTTTCCAAGAATAGATTAATAACTAAATTGGTGGTTCTGTTATAGTCTTTAAACAGCTACACTGTCTCCTGTTATTACACTATAGGTACTGTATGAGTGTATTTCCAAAGGCTGCTGCTCAGTCTAAAGATCAGCATGTACTCAAATTTATTTCCACTTGAAAGTGGCACTTATTAGTCCCTGTGTAAAGGGTCCCTCAGAGGCTGCTGATGTCTCAGTAGCATGGAGTAGGAGTAGAGAAAATAGAGAGGGTATCTGGAGGGAGCCAGGGTCATTCCTCCTTTTAGGAGGAAGAGAGATCTTTAGAACCTTATCCCTACCAAGGTCTCCTGTCTCCCATAGCAGGTACCAGCACCCAATATTTTCCATCATTTCTTGTTCTGGCGGTATAGCAAGATCCACATTCTAATATTTTCCATTATTTCTCATTGGCTTCTGGCAGTCCCCTGCCTTAGGCAAGTGGTAAATTTGCCTGGGCCTAAGAGATAGCCATGGAGTAGATGTAGGATTACGGCATTCCTTCCCACCCCACTTTTTTCTTTGGAGACATTCTTTTCTTCTAATTCAGCATTATAACATTAGAGTTCCAATTCCATGTCACAGAATCACAGAAATTAAAACAGATTCACGGAATATTCTGAGTTGGAAGGGGCCTACAAGGATCATTAAGTCCAGCTCTTAGCCCTGCACAGAACAGCCCCAAGAATCAAACACCTCTGCCTTGTATACATCCTTAATTGTGAGAAAACCAATCTCATCCAGTAATGGACCAATGTTGATTTTGCACTGCCTTTTGCCACCAGTGTAGTTAAAGAAGCTCTTTTCACTGCCTCACACAGTGCTGGCCATTCTTCAACTCCAGATAAGCTTTGACCACTTGAATTCTCTCCCTACAGTGGTGAGCAGCATCTCTGTATCTCTCCCATATCATCTGACCTTGCTTCTACTGAACATACACCTTCCTTTTTTGCTTTACCTGGTAAGGCAAGTTGGCATTCTTCCTCAACTGTTGGACTTCCAACATCCAGGAATCTCCTGCTCCTGTGCCCTTAAGAGGTGGTGCTTAAAAAATGACCAGCACTGATAGACCCCAGCACCTTCAAAAGCAGTTTCCCAGTGGACCTCACTAGTTCCCTGAGCTCAGCTGAAAGTTATTGATGATTTCTGCTTTCAACCTTGCTGTAACTGTTTTACTGATATTGGCAGACAGAAGCAAACCAAAAATACACCTGCCAATTCTGTTCAGTGCAGATCCAGCTCTAGCCTACATGTATATTTGCCATAATTAGAAGTTTATGTAGCTAAACCTTATTCCTGATGTGTGGCTTAATATATAAATATGCTACTAATGCTTGTAGTTTAGTTTTAACTTAACATGTTTTGATTAAAAAGGTAACTTTAAAGGGTATTTCTTATTCTTTTAAATGGCAGTCAGAAATAATCTTGTTTTCGCCTACTTGTTTCCCCATGATTTTGAAATTTGTTAGAAATTCTGTATCTTTCCATCTATGACCTGATTTAGTTGCCAGTGGAGTTGGCAGGAGTTTTTCCACTGGCTTCATCCAAAACCAGATCAGGCCACCAGAGAGCAAATGATAAATTGCATCCAAAATCTGGATGTTACCACAGCTTTGGTCAATACACACACAAATTTCTGCCTAGGCAGAGTTTGTAATTCAGTATCCTCAGTAACACTGGGCTGCCCTCTGTGGGATGGTGAAAGGTGTGTCTTATGAGTGACACTGGGTTTCACTGTCCATCTGGGGATTTATTTGGGGCGAATGTTGAGACCTTGTCAAGGGAATTGTTGGGAAAGGTGTGCTGCTTCAGAGGTGCCTGGACACAAATAGCAGCATGTGTTACTAGAGTTTCTCTTCCTTATATTTAAGGCGACCAAGTTCACTGATCCGTCCCATATCCTTTTTTTTTCTTTATCACTATCAGTAGCAAAAGCTGAAATCTTTTTGGCATGAGAATATTAACTTTTTTCATCAAAAATCATTACTTATTCAGTAAAATTGTATGCTTATGTAGATTTCCAAAAGCATATAATTTCAAAATTCTTTACCAAAACAGACTATTCTGTAATTTAAATACATCTTTTGAGATCTTTCAGTCTTTAAAGTGTTCTTTAACCTATTAAGACCAGCTATTAAATATTTTTCGACTTCAGAGAGTAAAAATATCATTGAATGCATAAAGTGAGATACTCTTTTAAACTAAAAGCATGAATGTAATCTATTTTTTCCAGGGAACATTGTCCCCATTATCTGCCTTAACAAACAGCTAGTCTCACTAATAAATAATTCAGCAGCAAGAGACTCCAGGGCTGTCTGTGTAAAATTATGGCATACCTTAACTGATCCCTTCAGCTAAGCATGAGGTTCTAGGAGATTTATCCTTGACAAAATGGTGTTCCTAAATCCCTGGATGCCTCCTTAAAAACTGCCCCCTAAATTTTTGGGTCTCTGCAGTAAGAAACTAGCTGTTCCACTGGAAAAATGGGGACTAAAAGAAGTTTTGCTTTCTTTTCCTGCTGAAGCTTAATTTTTTCAGATTCCATTAAGGCTGTCTGAATATTATATTTTATAGAATCCTTCATCTGAATGAAAATTAATTGGGCTGTTGTTTTTAAATTGTTTGTGTGGTTTTTCTTTTACCTTGCTAGAAGAAATATTTCAAGTGTCTGGTAAGCTAAAAGGAAAATAATAGACACTCTCATCACTAAAAGAGAAACTATACTCTGTACCCAAACTATCTGTGTTAAATTGTCTGTGGGTACAGAATATCCGACATAAATCCTCAAAGCTTGAGGGTCATACTAATTTCAAATGAAGCCATTTTCTCAAGGATCTTTTTTTTCAGATGTGAAGCTTTTGCTTAAGGAATGAAAAGGCTGAGAATAATTAGTGCTGTACTTGCCTACACATTACCCTGGTTAGCTATTAAAAAAGCCATTCAGGAGCAGCATCAGCAGTGCAGGTAGCCTGAGTGGAAGCCAGCCCTGGGAGTTTCCCTGTGTAGGACTGAAGCTTTCCGCACTTGTGTACCCCCAGTTTTGACCTCTCACTGCTTCTGCCTCCAGTGCTGTGCAGTGTTGGAAGCCTTGGACTATGTGAAGTGACCACATAGTAACTTTGATATGGTGAAAGCTGTGCTAACAAATACATGACATTTAGACTAGACTGTGTTTTTAAAAACAATTTTATCTTTAAATGATGAATTTTCAACAAATTTTCTATGAAGATTTTTTTGCTGCAGGTAGGATCTCTAGCTTTATGGAACTGTGAAGACAAAGCAGAAATTGATGTATACGTCTTCTGGCCTCAGTGTACAGCTAGATGTTAATATGATACACTTTTATTCTGTATTTGGGAAGAGGGGGCTATATGTATGCAGTATCTCATAGAAAACTTAATGATAACCAAGACCATATCTGTCCACACACCTGAAATAAAAACATCGTACAGGCAAGATATACAGACACCGGGTAGGGAAAGATTTTATTGTTGGGATATTTTTGGTGGTGGAATTGGTGGAGGTTTTTGTTTGTTTCTTTGTTTGTTGGTTAGTTTGTTTGTTTGTTTTAAATGATGTAAAACTGAAGTGAATTAAGTAATTTAAATAAGATCACACAGGAAAACTGGAAAATGCTCAAATATTAAGCTGCACACTCTAATGAGTCTAATTATCAGTCATGTAAACTAATTCTCAGTGTCAACTGCAAAAAAGTCTGAAAACTTTCATCATATGGACTTTGAGCAGTAGGGCAAAGAACTCATTATTCAGTGTTCCTATTCAGTTTTCAAATTAATTTAGCTTTTGAAATTAGTAGTTGGAAAGAAAATTCTGGAGCATTGTAGGGGTTTGGGTTC